>JAOXYL010000002.1:13134714-13149371 GCA_028564955.1 Terapon puta
ACACACACACACACACACTGCCTTTCTCTCCCTTGACAGTCTCCCCCTCTGTGAGTCTAATGAAGGCAGAGTGTGTAGGCGAGGATTCACGCCATGCCTGGTTGCGCACGGTCAGCCCTCCTGAGCAACATACGTACACCGGCACGCGTACAAAGACACACATGCGAGCGTGCATGACATGGGCGAGCGCTGAAACACAATACAAGATGGTACACAAGGGCGTGCACACACACACACACACACACACACACACACACACACACACACACACCTATTGAAGTCTGAGCCCTGTGTACTTGACTTCAGGTCGGCCCATCTGTCAGTCTCTCGCCACCTTTCGCCGTCCTTCTCTCACATGCAAATGTACACTTTTCCTTCTGATTCACTCACACTGAGGGATCATTATCTTTGGCATATTGCAGACACTGAGTCGTGATGGGGTTATTATCGAGACAGGGACTGGCACACTCAGCATGTCACTTCTCATTAAAGGACTACAAGCCCCACCTCCCAGCGTGCGTTCAATGAATGCATGGTCATTGACTTACCCTCCTTTGATGTAGTCCAGGAAGGTGACTTCAATGTCCACCAGGAATGACAGCAGCGTTACCTGTGAGTGATAGGGCCACAATCGGCTTTGTGTCAATGGCAATGACTTTAAAGTGTTGCCTCTGATGGGACAAATCCAGCTCCAATTATTTCTGATACAGTAAACACAACGACAGGTTCGGGTACAAAACACACAAATGACGCATCAGATTTGATGAACATTTCCTCACCGTTCCAGAGTTGAGGTATTTTTTCTTCTTTCCTTTCTTCTTTGGATTTACCACCTAAAAAAAAGACAAGACTCTCTCATGAGCTTTCATTCATTTTTCAATTCAGTCTTCATTTCGGTCAAAGGTGATATATCAGTACGGCTCCAGTTTTATTAAAACTTAAGTCTTATTAAACCTGATCAGTAAAGTTTATTTCTTTGGGAGCAGTGTGAACCAGTTGAAAACATAACAGTGACACTTCATCACTGTTTAAGTTTAACTTCTTTAAGACCATGTTTCTTGTCACTTGTTAAATGCAAGTTCATTTCACTCTCCTGTTTTGGTCTCCACAAACTACTCAGAGAAACATTAGGCTCTATAAAAGCAGGCTGTTCATTGTTCATTCTCACTGCTTAAGACTACTGCTTAGCAGTGTGGACATATGCTGATGTACACAAAGCAAAAATCAGCTCTTATGTGTCCAGTTGAGGTGAAAAAAGCCAACCTATGGATGCAACTAGCCTGGAAACAGAAATATTAACATTCCCATACTCGTCACAAACCATCACAAAATACCTAATCATCAAGATACTTACACAACTTTTTTGTCAGTTTGCGAGGAAAGTGAATCTGAAATCTACATCCATATACAGTGTGTGAGGTAACTTCAGACACAGTCTTACACAGTGTACTGTCTCTGCAGCCTCAAATGCTCCCTCTAAACCAGCAACCGCCATAAATATGCCTTTGAGACATGCACTTAAAGCCCAACATATCCAGAGCCGCAGCTAAATCCAGTGGTGGCTTGAACCTGTGTGGTGTGACTTCATGAATATGTAACAAGACTCAAAGTGAGAGCACAGTCAACTTTCTTTGGATAAATTAAGATCCTCTTGCACCTAAACCAGTTTTCTTACTGCTTCGAGACCCTGTGGAATTTGCAAATAATAAAAAAAAAGCTGAGAAAAGATACACGTCTTGAGTCAAGGGTCTCAATTCATTTCCTCTCTCGAGGTCGAGACGTGTGCTCATTAAAACATACAATTGCTCCTGTGGTGTGGGGACCAGCCAGAAAACAGACCCGAAACTACCTTTGAATCCCAAACACCGCATCAGAGCTTTTAAATCAGAGCTTTATGGTCTAATTAAACTGGGCCAAGGTTAAACAGAAAGAGAGGACCGCGGGGGGAAAAACATACAAATGTGTGGATTTATGCATTTCCCCTTGGTTCACATTGCAATCGGTACACACAAGGACACGTTTGCCTCAGGAGGAGAGGCGCCATGATTGAAACGTGGTTGTGACACAGGCTAATACCTACACGCACACACACGCACCCACACACACTTAGAGCATTTAGCAATGCAAATCCACCCTCTGTCTAACTGCCAGATTTAAGTTGAGGGAAAGCCAGGGTCAAGAAACAGGCCAGAAACCATAAAATTACTTTGTGTGTGTGTGCATTTCTATCTGCTGCTGCTCCTCATATCCCTGCCAGTGTGCCTCTGTGTGCACCTTTGTGCGTGTGCACATCTGAGTGCTATTAGGCAAACAGCAGCTGTTTAAAATGACGGTCCCCTGTGCGCTCTCCTCTCTGTGTGGTAGTCTGTTAATCAAGAAGTGTTGACTCTTCCTGTGAGAAAATAAGCCCGTGATCCATCATAACTGTCAGTGTGTGGGCGTGTGTTTGTCTGTGTGTGTCTGTGTGCATGAGAGGAAGACCGACTGAAAACACATTTACTCGGAAAAACATGGTCACTATTTCATGTTGCTAAAAATGTCATATACTTTTTAAATAGTTGATTATTTTCCACTAAAATAGTATATGTTAGATTATCTAATGATTCATGGGACATGTTTTTTTCCCCAAAATTTAACATGCATTCTAGATTTTCCAAACTTTTTTAAGACTAGGTGTTTATGAATTTAGTTTCGCACCTGCCTTGCATAGTAAATCTAATCCTAACAGGCCAATTCACTGAAATCACAAGAATTCTCCAACATGTGGCATCTGACCACACTGTTTTCTGTTCAGAGGCTTTTGCTGCTGAGATATCTGTGGCCATGCAAGTTGAAAGCAATTTTGTCTGTGGCACGAAACAAGTCAAAAAGCAAAACATATTTAGTATAGTGCATTTCACAGCAAGGTCACAAAGTGTTTCACAAGAATAATAATGTTAAAATAAAGCTGTAAAAACATTCAAAGGAAACAAAATAAAAGTGACAGCCTTTAAAAAATTATGAATAAGTAAGTCTTCACCTGATTTTTAAAAGTGGATGTATGTCTACAGGAAGGTTTCAGTTAAACACAAGGTATAAAAAGTCAGCCCTTATCAGAAGACCTGAGATTTTGATTCAACAGACCTGAGTTTGTTTGTTTCTTAAATGGAGGAAAAATGTAGTGAACAATACATACTGAGACAATGTTAAAGGTAGGTGACTACTCTTGCCTATTTTGCTTTTGCTGTCTTTCTCCTGTGCTCTATCATTTTACACAGGTCATGTAATTGGCTTTATGCATTTTTGAATGTCAGTAACGACAAATACAAATTTCCACCTCTAATGCAACTTGATGTCTAAACAACAACATTACTGCTGCTCTCAAGTCTCCCATTCAAGAATCTGGTTTGTTTCTGTTTTTATGGGAAGTAACATAATGAAGGACACATAAACATGACCCATAATGTTTTTTATTTGCCTTCTCACTGCCCCAAGCTAAAGCAGCATATTGCTACTTTTAAAGACCATTAAAATCGTTTTTATATACTTCACATCCTCTAAATCTGTCTTCAACTGACTAACAGTCTGAGAATTGACAATATGTGTTTTACTTTAACAAAATGAAATAAAATAAATAAATAAACAAAACCCAGAAGGGCAGAGTAGCACTAAAATGGCAGGTACAAAGAGTTTCAGATAAAAAGCCACAGCTATTAGGACTCACAATTACTGCTGTATCAATGACCTGCTGACCTGTGTACTGGTCTGAAGAGGACAAAATCATTGTTAAATTGAACAAAGAAACACACCTGTACATGCAAGCTCATGCCCGCACGCACACACACACACACACACACACACACACACACAAACTCACCTCATAGACGTTGAACTGGCTCTGCCCTCTTGAGAGTTCCCTGTAGCTGGTGCTGAACTCTCCGATAAAGTCGTGACTACACAGAGGAGCAAAGGGGGCACAGGACAAGAGCAAAAGGAACATCATTTTAAAAAGCTGTGCTTTTACACTCTATTTAATTATTTATTACAGCACATACAGATTATAATGTGACAACACTGGTAAACTCAGAGAAAACGTTTGTATTGTTAAGAGAGAGCGACGATGATGGGGTCAGTAGTTAGTGAGAATTTAACATATAAACGGACACTGGTTAAGATGAACGGTAAAAATAATTTCACCCAAAATGCTTGTTAAAGACTGTTAGCATTTCTTTAGTCCCTTTGAAAAACACAACACCAAAATGCCAGTGCGCTCCCTCTATCAGACTGAGAATGACACTGAATAGATTGTGGAGTATAAAATATAGAGAAATAACTCCCTGTTCAACTACAGCTTGACAAATGTCACTCCTCTTTCTTTCTGTCTGACTGTCAGCAGCCAGAATCCAGACTCATCATTAAGCAGTCAATCTGTGATGATCTTGCGCCCAGCTTCCTTACCTCCTGGAAACACAGGCTAGTATTAATTAAACATGGCTTGCACTGGATCAGCCGCACACAGGATGCTAACATGTGTTGAATGTTAATGCAATCAAGATAAGAAGTAATAAGGAAAAGTATTAATCAGTGTTTACAAGAACTGTGGTTTTCCATTCCTTTCATTTACATCTGCACAACTATCTCCATCAACTAAACTCAATAACACAAGAATGCCCAAAGAAACACAACAGGTGTCTGTCTCCAAATGAATCTGCTTTATAATCCAGGAAGTAAGATGCACATGATGACTCAACAGAGGTTTATGATACAATGAGGAAACCATTTCAGTATTTTATATTACTTGCAGCTGTCAAAAGGTAAACAGCACCAATATGACAATCTACCATTAAGGTGCACTTGAACATATTTGAATGGCCAACCAGGTGGTGTCACTTTGTATTTTAAAAAGGTTTTTAACACTGTGTGTTTTTCTCTCACAGCGCTCGGCACCGGGACTGTACTTCATCAAAAAAGTAGGGGTTGAGTATCAGTATTTATTTGATTGTTACCAAAATTAAAGAAAAACACTGTTGTCGTGTTCGATTGCAAAAATCATCTTCTGTTTTAATATGTATGCTGTTAAGTTATTAACATAGAATAGTAAAAAGAAAAAACATGTTTTGCAAATTCCTTAATGAAAATATTTTCAGAAGATAAATAAATCACATTGCTCTTCCAAACACACGGCCCTAAATAATAACACACATTAAAGTAATTATTGATGTCTGTAATTCTGTTTTTTCCTTGGTATGCGATCAGAACCAAATTTTGTGCTATAGTCCATCCCAGTGTGCTCATTAAATGATGAAGCTGGCTGGGTGTCAGCAGAGGCGTGGAACAATTTGTCCAATCATGCATCGAGATGAACCCTTGATAGCAAGGATTATACAGATGAGTTGTAGAGATGTGTGATATGTGTTTGCAGGCTGTAATTTGAATGGATGTAAGATTTTAAATGACAAAGACAACAATACAAGCAGGCAAAAAAAAAATTACCTGCCATCTCTGTCCCAGTCGTACACCTCCACTTTGATTGTTCTGTTGGGAGAGCAACAAGATCAGGTTATAAAACACAATGAGTTTTCATTAGTCCACTGTTGTTTCTCTCGATAGGTATTTTGTTTTGTACGTAAAAGGTGAAAGATGATGTTTCTGGACATTTACAGTAAAAGAAAAGTTTTTCTCCAGAGCACAACTGAACTGACTTATTACAATCACATTCAAAGTGCTAAAAGGCTTTCTTCTATACTTGAGAAATTATACAATATACATAGATGTTGTGTCTAACGCTTCCTTTGTTACTGTTGGCATAGAGCCATTAGGAGAAGCAGATCTATTCTGTAGCTTATCTTTATTCCAACACACTGTCTGCCTGTCACTGTATTTGCCTCCGGTAATGTGCGCCCCTCATCTCCAAACGCATCTATTTCTGCATCCCATTATAGCTTACAAGGAAATGGGAAAAAAAAGAATAGTCTGCAAGAGGCAGATATGCCGCGCTATCACTCTATCTACCAATATCTTCAACAGAAGGGTCATTTCTCTCTGACAAAAGCAGGAGAGCGATACAGAGAAAGGAGGGAGGGCGAAAGGATAATAGAACTGAGACCGAATTAAAACAGGGAGAGCAAAAGGTGCTGGAGAGAACGAAGGAGGGAGAAAAGCAAGGGGTAAGAGAAGATGGTGTGAAAACGACTCGATGCTGACAGAAAATAAATACTGTCAGAGCGACATCACCATGTCGCACTTGCTCTGTCTAAGTCGATTAAGTTAGTCTCTTTGACAGTGGGAAGTAGAGTCTTCACGGTACAAAAGTTTATGACCAGACAATACTATTTCATGAATTTTGTAAGACTTCCTTCTGAACTCGCTGGAGTTGCTTTTCATCTTTCAACATGAGAAGAGGTAGAAATACAAACCGTGATTAAATGGACCTCAGAGCTGGATGCACATTAGAGGGTAGGAGGCATTAAAAAGGAAAGGAGTGGGAGGTGGCAGGCTGATAGTGATGGGCACTCTGGGGATGAATGTGACTCCCGGTTGATGTAACACCCTCTCCTCAAGAGAAGCGTGCATGTGCGGCGCTGTCTGTATAAATGTGTGCACATGCGCAGGTGTTTATGGGTGTGTGTCTCGTTAAATCAGTGTTGTGCCACATCACAGCGGGAAACCTCCTGTCACTCTGAGCTTTGATGATGCGACATGAAACTGACAATGATTTCAGTCATCTTAATCTTATGCTCTCACCCCATGTGTGTGTGTGTGAGCGCGCGCGTGTGTGCATGTGAGTGTGTGAACGCAGTCCCATCACAGCACCTATGAGCAGAAAGACACAGCTCTGTATTGTTTGCCGTGCTCAGCTCCCGCTTATCTCCTCTTCCAGGCTGCAGAGAGGCCGGCTCGATGTGTGAACGTGTGTGTGTATGTGTGGGCACTGTATGTGTGTCCACTGTGAGCCCTCCCATTGATGAGGCATAGTGTGACTCAACTCCCCTAATAAGCTTATTGGACCAAACTTACGATCGAGGCTGCTGTCTGCTTGCTAAGCTAAACTAAAACCTATTGTCTGCTTCTTTGTGCCTTTTATCGCAACGCAGCTGCTATCCACACAGGAGATGGTCACACACACATACACACACACACACACGACAGACACAGGAGAGAATAATTTTTTTTTCTCCTACTGTAATTTGTTTTCTCACTCAGACTTCTCCTGAGATGTAAAGTAAACCCTGTGTCCACCCCCCAAAGTAATTGAAAGAGCCAAAAACACAGTTTGAAGTACGAAAGAAGGCACTTCTAAGAAGTTTCCTGGAAAGAACAAAGCTATTTGGTATTTATTAAAAAGAACCAACAGACACTTTGAATGAATCAAGTCCAACCAAGAACTTGCCATTCCATCTAAATAAGACCAACACATAAGCAGCTCCATCAGCTATAAAGAGCTTCCCTTACAATTGGAGATGATCATCAGTTGATCAATGAGGCAAGTTCCACCGACAGCTTCTGCATCTCTGGGAATCCCACCAGGACAAGCTCAACAGATCCTCCCCGACGCTGATCTACTGATCGTCTTTATGTGTTATGTTGGCGTTCACTGATATTATTTTAGATCGGCAAAGTTGTCAGCTCATTACAGTCTTGCTCTGGTGTAAAAGCCTCCAGATTGTTTGTCAGTCAGACACATTAAGCAGCAGTCAATTTCAAGTCATATTCCCGCATGCTCCATTGAATGCTGCCACGTTCCAGAATTCGTGCCTCCGGTCAAATACGTATCGCTGCCAATATTTCAAATTAGTTCTTCTTAACACATTTTCTTTTACTTCTTTTTTTTTTTCTTTAAAAGACTCACAAAACAGCCACACAATCACATAGCAATTTTAATGACAGATCCATTAAAGCAAATGGAGGGACTGTGTGTTTTTGCGAGAGGGGGGGATTCGTGTTGTTGTGGGAAAAGAGAGAAATGGAGCTGAGAATTCATTGCTTTTTGGCTCTTTGTTTATGTTAGTGTCATATGATAAGAGGATTAAAGCAGCCTGCTGTCTTTTTTCTGTAAACTACTGAACTAAATATAAACTAGACCACAGGAAAATAATGTTACTTACTGCCAAAAGGCCTGTGAAGTATGCCCCTCAATGCATCATCTAGAAAAAGCTGCAGTTACAAGCTTCACTCACAAGTGGAACCACTGTGCTGCTGTGCATAAAGGACTGACTCAGATAACAGTCCATACAAAAAATGGGGATGTGAGTAATTTTCCAAAGAGAAATATCAAAGTCATACTTACACATTGTTTTCTTAGAAATACAACAAAGTAATGAGCAATTACACTCTCCCCAATCACCTCTGCCCTTCTGCCGAGACTGCCAAATACAATAATATTTCTACCTAATAGCTTCCCATATTTTCATTTAAACTATATGCAATTCATAGCTTTTTCCATAGTGCCTTCAAAATACTGTATAATGCATACATTTTTTATGTGGGCAGCTTCAGAGAAATTGCACCCCAACCCTCTCCATTTATTTTGCTACCACGACAACGAGTGTTACTACACCCCCCCATGCATATGCTGAAGGATCTCGATTATTGCCTTATTGTTTCGCCGCTGTGATGCATATGAAATATTAATCACCATCATGTATGGTAGACGACAGAAAGCAGCATATGCACGCAGTGTCTAGAGTAGGCTCATTGTTCATATTCCAGTCAGCCAAAACAGACAAAAGAAAAAATAATTGAGTATTAGCTGCATGTGGTCCAGTCCCTTCTTTAATATAGCAGAAATTTGAGGTTTGCTGAAAATGTCATTTGTTGTGAGCTTTACAGCTTCTATGAGTTGAAAAGAAGCACCCTTATATGTCATATTGGTGTGAGTGTTTTTTTGGTAGATGAAGAGCCACCACCCTGAGGAGGCCTTGAGACACAGCAGGAACATTCATCATATCACCAGAGTTGCCCATATTGCTCCTTGTGTGACATTTTCAGTATGTTTGATCCTGGACATAGCCTCCCCTGAGAAATTAGTGGGTTGTAGTACTGTACCTTCACAAGGGATCGCTCTCACCTGTCGTAATCACCATTGCAAAGAGCTCGAACAGGGATCTTAAAGGCTTGCCACACTGGGTTCAATGTATTCTTGATAACCTCGGTCTTGTGGCAGATGGTAAACCTGCAGAGAGAGAGAGACAGGAAAAGAGTGTGAAAGGGTAAAAGAGAGAGGGGAAATAAAAAGATTTGTGTGGGAGTAAAGGGGAAACAGAAAAGGGAATTGAGTTAAAGAGTGAGATTTAAGAGGTATGTTGTTGAAAAATACACATACGTTGAGATAAAGTAGAAAATACAATTATACAGACTTTCCAGTGACTGGGAGTGAGTATAGAGGGTGTGAGTGAGAGGAACCTACTGCCCCAACACATACACACAGAAATACACACACAGACTGCAAAGAGGTAATTTCATTAGTCCCTCGGCTAGCAGGTGGACTTGGTATCTTCCGCCCTCAGAGCACAAGGTCTTATCTAACTTGTCACACACTGCAGGGTGGGAAAAAGGCGCCTACAGAGCTGGATCGAATACTTACACACACACACACACAGCCTCACTCTCTCTCTCCCTCACACACACACATACAAACACACAGAGTCTGTGTGAACACGCCACAGCACTGCACTGCACGCAGACATTTCCACATATGATCCACACACATGCTTAAACAGGCAGCCCGGCTTTTGATCTGAGGTGAATCAATGAAACCAATTTCCTTTGGATGCAGGAGAGGATTAGACCAAACATCAAAGGGGAGACGGAGAGATGGAGGGAGAGCGAAGAGGTGAAGGGGAGAGCAGGGGAGGGGTGAACTCACGTGCCGTCCTCGTTGCTCCTATAGAAGACCAGGAAGGGGTCGGACTTGCCAAAGAAATCCTTTTTGTCCAGCTTGTTCCCACAGAACTGCATCATCACCGACTC
Source organism: Terapon puta (assembly GCA_028564955.1). Taxonomy (NCBI): domain Eukaryota; kingdom Metazoa; phylum Chordata; class Actinopteri; order Centrarchiformes; family Terapontidae; genus Terapon; species Terapon puta. The sequence continues at coordinate 13,144,663 of JAOXYL010000002.1, forward strand.
CTAATGAGACAGTGGCAGAAAAACGATTCAGTGGACATTGAGGCATGTATATGATCAAATGTGCAGCCCTTATTTCCCTTTGAATACAGCTTTTTTTGTTGTAGAAACAAAGAAATCAAGACGTCAAAACCTCAGAAAGAAAGGAGCAGATAACAGGGCAGACACAGGAAAACAAAGACTTTTCAGGGGGTGTGCATCTATCCTCACCCGGCAGTTGTTCAGCTCCTCGGCCTTCACGATAATGGTCCCGCATTTCTTCCCTGGGATGCCTCTGTACACAAACACGACACAGAATAAGACAAAGCAAAGGGTTAAGAGATCTGTTTACTTTGTGTGATAATTGGTGAGACATCTCATATTACCGACTCAACATCCAGAGTGTATGTGCACTAGAAGAGGAGCCAATGAAAACATTAGGCCTGTTTGAGAACAATAGGACTCCATTCGTGGACAAACAGGTTAGATGGTGGCGTTCACAAAGCAGGCTGCATGTGTAAATCCTGATAAGTCGTCAATATAGTCTGACACCAACCATGTGACCAGTTATTGTGTCACAGCGTTGTTTGTTTACTCAGCTATGCTCCACTCAGGGTGCTCTGGTGCATTGACCACAGTATATCACAAATGAGTATAAGAAATAAGATTATTTTCCAAGGAACCAACAAAATCAAGTCTTGTGGTATCTTTTAATAATTGTGCTTGATTACTCGCTAGGGGTGTGGGTGGATGCATGCAGGGAAGATTTCTACAGGTTTCCACAAAACATGTCCTTTGTTTTGTGTTAATGTGCTGGATATCATTACAACTATCTGAGAGAAAGTACAAAAAAATGCAAAAAATAACAATAAAGAACGCACTCATGTTCTGATTATTGTTCCTGAGTCATTCATATTATCAGTTTTCTTTGGGTAATTCAGCAAAAGTCTAACCATTTGAGGTGTTAAACAGATGGTGAGATACACTTTGGCTGGGTGACATCACTGCCACCATATCTTGCTCATCAGTAAAGATGGAAACATCAGGGCAGAATAAACATTGCAGTGTGGTCTCAGGTGACGTTTCTGGTCAGTGCTCAATCTGACAGATCACTGCAGAGAACTCACCCTTAAAAGTGAAAGCACATTATGAAGTAAGACTTGCTGGAAATGTCATATTTACCAGCACACCCTTGTTTACACTATGGTCAGGAAGAAACCTCATGGAAAGGTTTACTCATTAATTCACGTTAACTCAAAACTCAAAGGGAGCATTGTTGAGCATGAGGTGTTTATGCGTGTCTATGTGTTCAGGGGGAGGGTGGGTGTGGAATTTCCTTTTTCACTGTTTGTGGACAAACTTTGCCTTTGTGAAGGGTGAGCTCATTGACATCATTTACAAAACCCTTCGTCCTACTACAAACACAAACAAACACACACAGAACTAACTGATTTCTTAAACTGCAAATATTTCTTTTAGTCCATTAGAAGGTACACAAGGCTGTTCAGGTTCTGACAGTCATCCTCTCAACATCGTCTGCCTTGATAAAACTGAACCGAACTCCCTCTGGCTCCTGGCAATGCCTAGAAATTCTAACCATAAAGATTATCAACAGAACTGGTAACAAACGGTAGCCCTGTCAGAGTCCAATATGCACTGGGAGCAGGTTTGACTTAATGCCAGCAATGCGAACCAAGCTCTTGCTTCGGTTGTATAAACACCGAGCCCTTAGCAAATTGTCCCAGCCCACAACTTAATCGCGGAGCACCTCCCATCGAATACTACGAGGGACATGGTCAAATGCTACAAAACACATGTGGACTGGTTGGGCAAACTTCCATAAACCCTCATGCACCCTATGGAAGATAAAAAGCTGGTCCAGTGCTCTATGACCAGAATGAAAACCGCATTGTTCCTCCTGAATCCGAGGTTCAACTATCGGCCAAATTATCCTCTCCAGTACCCTGACGTAGACCTTCCGGTTGAGGCTGCGGAGTGTAATCTCCTGTCCAGCAACTCCAGCTTTTTAGTTGCTCAATGATCTGCTATGATCATCTGCTAGTCACTAACTATGTTTGCAGCTGGGAATGCTGGATTTATAACGTTTCCTGAAATATTCCTGCTGGTAATAATCATGAAAACATTATATTTTAAGAACTGAATGAATGAATTGAATTCTACTATTAGACTATGTTAAGTACCTGTCTTGTCTACATGTGAGAGGCTCAGTACAAGTTTCCACTTATTCATTTGTGTTTGCATCAAGAAGTATGTTAGTGATGAAACATACAACTTGAAACTGTTTAAATCCATCTTTTCCTGTGCAGCTCTATTGTGGTCCAAGAGTATATTTCATATCTGTCAGTACTCATTACATGCACACAGTAAAAGTGATGTATCTCACTGAAAGTACCTAAAGGAAGCTTTCCATGAGTAGGAAGAAGTGCAGGACTGCAAATCTGGCATAACTTTTGAGAGGTTTTGCAATCTGACAAATGGGGTCTTTCTTCTGATGAGCTTCGTTCTTAGACCCACCTAGAAGAAATTGACTCAGACATCCATTTCGACAGGACAGAATTGGGGTCGAGGACCTCTGCATGAATGTAATTCAGGTCTCTTTTTATTCCAGCAAAAGAAACTGGGTGTTTTATTTCTCTTCCTTTTGTAATTGTAAAAGCAACCCCATTTTCTCAGAAATCTGAAAGGGGAGTTAAGATAGGATTTTAGGAAGAGAGGGGATTTTTTTCTTTTTTCTCTATTTTGCTTATGTTTTTTAATTGGTGGAGTCAGAGTGCAACCCTTAGATTTGTAAATAAGTTAAATATAATCAGAAGAAGAGTGATTAAAGACATCCACTGCGACCACAACAATAGTCTCGATTTCTTGAATGCTATGTCATGCTCTTTGCATGGAAATGAAACCAGCATATCACTGTTATCTAAAACCAGTCTGATAAAAATTTGAACCCAAAAATTCCCCACTAGACATGAGTGTACACAAACCCCTTTCCAGATGGCATTACCAGAGGTGGGGTGATGATCACAGAGGGGTGGGGCCGAAAATTCAACATGACAATACTGACATGACAATACTGTCAAACATTAATGTCACTATAAGTACCTCAGGTCCCCAGGCATTTCATGTGACCCAAGGTGAACTATGGTAGAATCACTCTGTAATAGTAACATGACTTGAAGGGGAGTTCCACTTGTTCTGCTGTATTGTGTATTTCCACAGGTGTGCCCTTGGATAATTAACATCCCCTCATAAACTGTTTGACAATACAGATGACTGACTGGAAATACTGATGTGCAAGGGCAAAGTGAAACTGTATCGCTAATGACACCCAGAGAGGGCTTTACCGAGAACATTTCCAGTCCCATCCGCAAAACCTGAGAGTATTTTTGATGGCTTCTAGCTTACTGTCACATCGAGTTAAAGTGATGCGTGAGATGAGGGAGTGAATGAGAAACACTGCAAACTGCAACACTGAAACTGTCAAAACACACACAAGTGTTCACATTGTGATGGGGAGAAGGTTTTGGGGAAAAAGAAAAGAAAAAAAAACCTCTTTTTCAAAGACAAATAACAAAGACTTCACCCACTCTATCGGTTTCTTGCTGTTCACATTTCAACCAGAACCTTTTACATGCTCTCCTGCTTTTGCTCTGTAGCCTGTGGTTCAACACTGGCAGAGTTAAACTTAAGTAAGAAGTGGACGCAAAAAGGAAACACTAATTTAATAATAGAGAGCTGCGTGAGTTGTCAGTGTAGCGGTGTACTTATAATATCTTACTTTAACTCTATTAAATTCATTTGACAGTGATAATAATTAGTTACCATGCAGATCAGGATGATACTGCTGAATATATATGTACATAAATATATGTAAGTGAAGGTGTGTGTGTGTGTCCGTGTGTGTGTGCGTGTGTGTGTATGTGTGTGTGTAGTATATTACTTACACAGACCACACCTAAGTACTTTATCAGTACTTGAACATGAGACTGGTATTGTTACTTTCACTACATAAAGGATCTACAAGTAAAATGTGAAATGTGTGTTCCTGCCCCCCGCCCCCATAATGAAAAATGCATGAAAACCTATGGTTGAAAATGTAATTTTACTCACCACTAACCCATGACATTAAAGTTAGTCTTTTTAGTGTAGCATTCCCTCTTTATGAGCCCCTGCATGTCTCTGCCTCACCGCGGTGATGGGACAGTAGCAAAAAGACAGAAATTTGTTCTAAACTGTACCTTCGGAAGACACCCGGGGTAATTCAGACTACCGAAGCCTCAAATTAACTTTTGAATTGATGAAGTTTTCAATACAGTTTTGCACAAAACAAAGACTGTGGATTTTTTTTTCTAACATTTACACTGAATGTGCCTGAGAAAGGGGTTTCAATGGATAAAAAAAACAGGTGGAATGATAACCGTTCTGTTTAAATGTTCAACCTCATGTTGTTTTAAGACACAACTGAACAATATGGTAGTTAACTTAATTTCTCCACAGTCTGTGGTCTGTGTTGTGGTCTGTGTCATTGACTACCATGATGGCATCAGAGGAGAACAAATCAAACTTTTTGGTTCTCATAATAAAGACTTAGCAAAACCGTCTCTCAGTGTCTCTTTCCTGTTGCTTCTCACCATCTTAGGCTCAATCATGTCACCTCACTGAAACAATATGCAGGGAGAAAGAGTTCAAGACACACACATACAAACACATACACA
>JAOXYL010000002.1:13153207-13166470 GCA_028564955.1 Terapon puta
CATTTGTGTCACCATTACCAAAAATATACGCCTATATGCACAACGTCTGTGTGTGTGTGTGTGTGTGTGTGTGTGTGAGAGTGTGTGTGCGGAGGGAGGGGTTTCTTGAGTAGTGCCTCAGGGTAGACAACATCATTTTGCACTTTGGAGCAGTCCACGGTTTGGTGCACATACAGTATAAGCATGTGCACAGACACACATGGACAGACAGGTGCTCCCCCTCCCCTCTCTATTTCTCTCCATCTCTTTCTCCTCCCTCCGAGTGGGAAAGCTGCCACTCCAATCACCGAAGCAATTGCTTTCAAGCGGATGACAGTGTCGCTTTGAAACGAAGAGGAATAGTGGAACATGCACACACACGCGAAAAAGACACTAATATACACACACCCGGGTTGCCAGGTTGTTAACAATGTTCAACGAAGGGATGCCAGCTTGAACAAACCCCCCTTTTTAGATCTCAAGGCTCATGACGGCTTCAAAAGAACAAACAAATTGGATTAAAAAGACACTACTGAAAGGAAGCCAAGTGGGCTTCAACCATGAGAGAGAGAAAATGTGTGAAACAGAGGGGGCCAAAAGATCAGCATCATGGATAAAAGTGGATAATTATGTATCCTAATTATGGCCACTAATGATGCCGATTCTGCTCAGATCAAAGTATTTTAATAGCTAATAATAATCTCCTAATACCGCTGCAGAGTGCAAGCTAATACTAAAGTGGGCCGACATTACTTTTTGTTATTTTTGACACATAATAGCTATGTACCCTGCAGCTCAGCTTCGCTCTAAAGTAGCGTTTTTGTAAAATATCTGTGGAGAGGGTGTCTGTGTGGGACTGTTGTGGCAGGAAGATTTGGGCCAACAGCAGCACTTCAGAGAGTTGGTACACCTGCAGAATGGCACTAAAATAGAGGCAAAGTGATATATTAAAAAAAAAGAAAAGGAGAGTGAATATCTTAGCAGCATCTATTGCATCTATTGAACGCTTACTTAAACATTAACAGTGTATTAACGAGGGACAGTTTTGACAGATGGTCTTTGCTGTGTTAATGGTTTAAACTAGATAAAAGACACTGATCAATTAAAAGCTATGACACTAATCCTGTTAATCAGTTTCGCTCTTCCTCATCTAAATGCTAAACCAATGTTTAAAAAGCTGACGCACTGTACATACATCAGCATTTAAGAATAGTGACTTCTTCTGGCTTTTTGCATAAGAGGAAGATTCTGATTAATGTGTTGATGTTAGCGTGGTGACGAATAATCTACAACATGTTCTCATGTGGCTATGAAACATTCAAGATGAAGGTTCCTGTTTATGTAAATGTATATTATTCCCTGTGGATAAAGATGGATGGATCATTTTTTCTGATGGGAAAAGATGCCCAACTGTGACATATGGTGTCATCATTTTCTTTACTGTGTAACTTAAAATGCTTCTCAACACAGGGAGAGCAAATCTGCATGACAGAGAGCTGTTCCAACAACAAAAACAGGAATTTTACATTATAATAGGGTTCATACCTTCAAGAAAATACAAATAAACAAGCGAACACATGTAGAAGATCTATACGTGTCACTGCAAATGACAGGCTGACAAACAAGCCTGATGAACACAATCAATGTGTTTGTGTGTATATGAATACCCGTGTGTGTGTGCTTGTGTGTGTGCTTGTGTGTGTGTCCCAACTTAATTTCTCCAGAAATAAACAGAAGTCAGGGATGCACCCTTGACACTGCCCGAGCTGCTCCAATTACCGAGCAGCAGGTATTAAATCTACACATATCTCACAGGTGTAAAGCACCGTGCCTGACACCTCGTACATCTAAGAACGTTTTCATCCGCTGAACTGTAAATGTAGCTTATTTGGCTTACAGGATTTCAGTGGTCTGCCCGTGGATATATCGGCTTTTGCGCTGTTTGTTAACAAGCCACCTTGTTATTTACTTACTGTTTAGCCAAAGGATTTACAGATAGACTGAACTACCGGTCTTGGAGAGTGAATGCAGATCTCACATGTCAAGTGCTGTGTACCTCCTTAAAACAGCAAATTTTTTGTGTTTAATTCATTAATATTTTTTATAAAAAGACATCACAGCTATGCTTTTTCTCAGTTTAAATATTATCTAGGGATTATTTCAATGTTTTGCCTTGCTGAAATTTAATAGATGTAAAGGTCAATGCCACTTTTACGTGTAAATATGAAGTTAGCCCAGGGAGAAACAGCTAGCATGGCTCTATCCCAAGGTCCATTAGCCTACCAGCATCTGTATAGCTCACTTATTAAGGTGTTTTATCTTGTGTGTTAAATCCGTACCAATATGGAAATATAATAAATCGGAGTTGAAAGTTGGCTGGTTCCGTAATAAAGATGTCGATATCTACTAGTTGCCTGGCAACTTGAGTCACATAGTTTTATCTGTCGATCACACAGTCAAGTAGTTTCAGGTTGTAACCCTCTGCTGCAAACTGTATGGATGAAACAAGTGACATGTGTTTCTTAGTTAGAGCTGTTTCCCCCTACTACAAGTCTTTATTCTATGCTAAGCTACGGCATGATATTTAGTGTTATTTATTTTATCATTATTACTCTCAGGAAGAAGACAAATAGGTGTATTTCCTTAAACTAGTCCTGTAAGTTCTCACTGCTTAAAGGATGCTCCTGTGGGAAAGACAATTCCCTCAGTGACCATTTTTCAGGCACCTGTTGAAGAGTCCTCATAAAAGATTAAAATACACTGAACAATCTTTGTGAAAGACCTGCAGGTGTAAAACATGCTCGCAAACAGTCAATGCTTAAACACGGCAGCTCCCAAAGGAAAAGTCTGCATCCTGCTCTATTTGACTGTCTGGAAAAATATTCCCAACAGCTTTGACAGCCATTTGATTTTCTTTTAACTCTAAACCTCGTACCATCAATTGACATCGGTCAGATAATTACTGAAACACACATCGGCACGCCTACTCACCCAAGAGGTTTTTCCGAGCGACTGCCCAACGATCCAACCACCTCTCCGAGAGTAAAGTGGGCCTGGCCAAGAAAGTCCTGCAGTTAGAGAAAGAGAGGGAGAGTTTAAAAAAATCGTCTCAGACAAAAAATTACTCACAACCATTAAAGCGACAGAAATGACCCTTGTCACTGATCTCTGCAGAGGACAACCCTACAGGGCCAAACCATTTCAAACCTCCATGTTCCCCATTGACAGATAATATCTGCAAGTAGACTGAGCTTTCCTCCCACCAGCCCTCACACCTGCCCCACTCTGCTCCCTTGACACTTTCCTGGTAAATTAAATGGCGAAACTTTACAGCTGATAGAAAAGCAGAGACAGAGAGAAGAGGGCACAGGCTCCAATAAATGCATTTTTCTAAATATATGGAAGTCATTACAGATGCATGCCACCTCGATCCCTCCTTCACCAGGGGGCACACCGGTGAGACCATTTGTCATTATTAGACACTGACTTCAATATCTGACTGGAGCAGCTCCAAGCAGCACTAACATAATGAAGTCTCTTTGCACCATTGATTAGCCTCTTGTGTTATTCTGTCTCTATCTATCTATCTGCTCAGCTTTATGTCAACCTGTCTCTCTCATTTATCTCATCAGCGTGCATGTTTGCCATAAGCTAATTTGATTTGGCCACAATAAATGCTGAAATGAGATTGGGAAAAGGTTTTTATTATATTTTTCTACTGTCTGTAATGTAGAGGCAGTGCAGAAAAGCCACAAATCACCTAGCAACCACGGCTGTTGCCAGCGCGAGGTCCATCGGAGAATTGGCTGCATGCAACTAATGGCTAAATATATAACAGCATGCGCTAAAAAAAGAGTTAATGGAAAAAAGGATACTTGTGTGGGTGTGGCTCCATTCAGTAATGGTCCAGAAAAAATTGACTGTGTGATAGATAAGATGCATATAGATCATTATGGGACCAAGGTGGAGGCTAACATCACCTTATTGAGCGTACATTTGGTGGAGGTGGTTGGTATGGCTGCAGTTTCCACAAAAATACAGGAAATACTAAGGATAAAGGAAGTTACCTAAAATTTCAATTATTGTGCATGAACCTTTTGAGAAGGAAATTGTGAACAAGTAAATGCGGCTCTGCTTTCTGATATCGCTCCTGACAAATATCTCTTCATTGAATATGTAGCTTATATCAGCAGCTAACTTACCTTAGCATAAAGACCGGAAACATAAAAACCTAAGTATAAAAGATGATATATATATATATATATATATATACAAGGTGTGGTTTTACATGGATTGGGCTGTTTCTTAGCCAAGTGTACTGAATTATTTCCCTTTTTACACTTTTGAGCTACATTAAACAAAAAAGATATATTCAGTGACTTGTTCATTAGTAAGATTTGGAGAATGTGGGACTGAGAGGGATGTTATTGCTTCACACTGAGTCAGGCTAGTTGTTTCCCCTTGCTCCCATGTTATTCAAATCAGCTACCCGCTGGCTTCATATTTGCCACACAAACATGAGAGTACTTTCAATCATCTTTTGACAACAAAACCAATAAGTGTATTTCTCAAAATGCCAAGCTTTTCCCTTACTGGTTGATAAATAATACAGTAACGCATCATAGATCAGTTTGACTTTTTTCATGGGTATAATACAATCCTGAATTATCTATCTTTTCATCTATCTGCATATCAAGTTAGAAATTAATGTAATCTCATAAACTGGACATCGTGTGTGTCTTATCTCTTCCTCACTCTCTCGACCTGTCCCTCTATATTCCACACTTGTTCTCACTCGGTCCCCAGGTGCGCCTGCAGCCTACTACTCCCACACCATCTAATGGATCGGCTCTCTGGCTTCCCCAACCCCTTGAGACCTGAATCGGGCTGGTACGCCGCCCCCAAGCCAACATGCCTGTCGCTTCTTGTATGAGATTATTGATTACAAGAAAGTGAGGCGAGGAGGGGAGGAAAGACAAGAGCGAGGGAGCAGCACAGAGAAATCGAGTGGAGAAAAAGTGAGACAACAAGGGTATGATGGTGAAATACAAAGAAAAGGTGAAAAGAGGGAAAGATGAGAAAAAGAGACAAAGAAAGCACTGGAGGAATGAATTATATCTGGGGAGACCACACGGTGACGGAAAATGAGACAAGAACACTCCTGAGGAGAAACATGAGGGACTAAACATGATTTTGAGCAACTGGTGGTATTTCTCACTGTAATATTCAATTTATCAACAATAGGTCTCATCAGTAGCTCTAAAAAGTGGCTTAAGTGAATTATTATTATTATCAATAATAATTGTTCTATAAATTACAGTTGGGTGTGCGCAGGTGGCTCAGTGGTAGAATTTCACTGCAGCGGCCCGGCGTTCAAATCCCACCTCGAGCCAATTCTGCTGCATGTTGCAACCCCCCCCCCATGGTATTCCATAAAATAATAAAGGGTAAAAGCCATCAAAATAAATAATAATAATAAAAAAAGAAATTCTAAAAGTAATTTACAGTTGGAGGTGGAGAGCAAATAATAAGTACACTTGAAAAATCATCTAACAGTTTGTTTTCTAATTTAGATTAGATTACTACTGGAAGTGCCTTCAAGTTAAGAAATCCATTAAAACAATTATGATTTGTAAAATAGTAAACAGTAATGTCAAATAAATGTGCCTTGTAGCTAAAGGGCTTGACGCAATACACAGTGAGATGAACGTGACTAAACACTGCAAGATTCCCTTTGGCATCACATTGCACCATTTTAGTGCAATGCCACAGCAGTTAGCTGTAATTGAGAATAATGGCTAAATAAATTCCACTTCCTGTGATTCTCCATCCTTTTGGACAGGTGTGTGAGACTCTTGTGAAAGTGCAGAAAACACAGGCCTTGTGTCCTGTACCTCTACAAAGGTGCTCAATTACACCAATTATATCTATTTCCTGCCAGGTTATGAAATAGCACTGAAAAAAAAAGCCAAAGAAAAGTAAATATAATCATTCCCAATTTCAGTGCTGCTCTTGGCACTGTATAGTTAGAAATGTAATGTACAGTCACACAGCAGAACAATGGAAACCTGTCTTTTATGGTCCTAACAGATGTGCAAGCATTATTTCATTTTCATTGTAATTTTCTGCAGTATACTGATACAAAATATGCATTTAAAACAGAGAATGTGGTTGAAGATTGTTTTTTTTTTTCAAAAGATCATTCACTTAGCTTAGATGTTGTTTTGTGGGTCTAAAGTAGCAATCGTTTATCCTACTTGGACAGCAGACGAACATTAGCATTGTAGCATTATTATCACCCGAGGGCACAAAACATGTCTGAGTGCTGCTCTATCAATGCGAATTATGTTCAATTCTTTAAACTATAAAAAGCAGTTAAAAGCACTTAGAAAAAAGGAAAGGCCCCTGTTTAATAGTTTTCAAAAGCACTGTAGGCCATTAAAGACAATTGTAGACATTAGGATGAAAACATACTCAAATTTTTTGCTCAACATCTACTGCTTTTTCCAAAAAGCACTTCTTCTTTTCATGTTTTTGTGACACACATGATGCACTCCAGAAAGTCATGTGTCCATGTTGCATTACAAGTGGTCTGACTGGTTGGTCTGGACACTGAAGAGCAAACACTGATAAGAGCTAAGGGCTGGAGTGTGTCGCCTTGGGGTAAACACAGGACATGAAAGTCAAGAGAGTGTATCTTGAAATAAGTTTCCTTCACTGACGTACACCCACATTCATAATGAATATGCACAGTCGGAGCAATTCTTTTCCAGGTGGTGACCAAAAACAGCTGAATATGCCAGAGCTGGTGAGTAGAAAAGGCAGCTATCTGAGACTCACAACCATTTCATTTAGTTTTGTTTGGCATATTGCACTGGGCAACGATCGTCCAGATCAATACTGGATATTACCACAGCAACACCTGCCCAAACATGTCTCAGATATCACAGAAAAGCTGATATCGTAGAAGCATTAAGACTGGAAACAGGGGTAAACAGCTAGCCTGGCTCTGTCTAAAGGTAACAAAAGCTGCCTAACAGCACCTGTGTGGGCCTGGTTTCTGAAAGTAGCTTCTTATCTAACAGCCAGGCATGAGAGCGGTATCAATTTCCTCATCTACCTCTCCTAAAATGCTTAACTAGCCCTTTTTAATTACACTCTTGTGTGCTAAAATATCAACATGCAAATACTGTAAACAGTTTTTGATGAAGTTATTCAAAATGACTGACTCAGCTATCTTTTTGTCCAGTCATAAAAAATAAACATAACACATAGAAATCAACTGACTTAGATCTCTAGAGTAGCTCTAAACATTACCAAGGAAAACCTTTGTGAGGGTACTAGCTGCATGGGACTGTTTGAACTCTAATCCCCACGATGCAGTGGGCAGGGCACAGCTATTATTGTTTGTCGGCAAAGATCGAGTTTGTCGGCAAAGATCGAGTTATCACATTGTTGTTCCTAATTACCGTTATGCTAATCACTGCTATCAATGGGGGGAAAAAAAGCAGGGTGGACAGGGGAAATCAGAGTTTATTTAATTTCTAAATTAACTACAGGCCGTTCAGGGAATGTGCTATTACAGCAAATGATAAACACACTCATTGTAATGGCCAGATTACTGTTATGTGGCTGAAATGAGGCTAATGGGAGGTAATAACAAGGACAGCAATCACGCTCACACAAACACTCAGTCCAAGCCACAGAGAGAAATAAGGAAAAGTGCGCAGAGACAGAAACAAATGCACACATGCACAAAAACGCGCACGAGTGACACGTTTTGGTACTCACGTGTTTTGACAGGTTGGCACTCTTTGAGTCAACATCGTACCTGTGGGGGGAGAAAAAAAAAGGAAAAACAGAGAGCAAGAGTCAGTGCATTAGGAAGCGATGGAGGGTGACAGGAGCTCAGCTGGGAATGCGACAGGGATTACAGACGGAGTAAATCAGTAATGGGGCCAAGCAGCTTGTCACCGACGATCTCACCAGAGGCTCCCAGTATTACACCTCCCAGCATCACAGCCATCCTCCGTTAAACTGACACTTAATGAACTAATTGGCAGTCGTATTTATGATTGTGAGAGTATATGTGTCGGCGCATGCGAGAGGAAGACAAAGAAAACCGAGAAATATGAGAGTAAACAAGAGCCCGCTTCCTCCTGCTCATTAGTGAGTTTCAGCGTGCCGCCATGTTTGCTTTTGACCCATGTTTGGATATTATTCACGCTTTTTATTCCTCTGCTCCACCTGCACGTGTCTCAGGCGCACAATGCTCGCAGAGAGAGAAATCTGTCCAGAAACGGCTCCGACAGTGCCGAGGTTTCTCGAAAAGAATGGGGAAGCAATCGGACAAGCCATTCGCTGAGCAATTCGAGAGGTCATTTCACAGCTCAGGTCATTTCACCCACCACTAAAAATGGATTGCCCTTTGCTGGGTAATATTTTGGGGGAGAAATGAGGAGCAATTTTGTTACTTTGCAAGGCTGCTCAGAGGGATGTACATCCTGCTTCCATCCTATATGTGTGTGTGTGTGTGTGTCTGTTGCACACAATTAGGATTCTAAATGAATCTGTAATATGAAGCATTGATGTGTATTCATAATGATTAAATATAATCACATGATATCTCATCATCAGTGTCCATGACTTTCTCCATAGGCAGAGTGTTTCTACCATAGATCATCCATTGCAGACTGTCATCCATCCTCAAGAGTGGAAATGCTTCAACTAATGTGTCTATACTCACTCAGAGGGATGTACTCTTTTCCATGAGGTGGCTAGCTCTTTTATTCATTATTTTAGTCAAAATCATTTATTTTCTTGGTGAAGCACGAAGAACTGACAGATATTCAAATCACTCAAAACCCTGCTCTCTATGTATTCCTTGAAACTGTATAATGGGTGTGTGAAAATAAAGAAAATGTAAATTATAAATAAATAAATAGATGACCTTCCAACCCCTTTATAATCATATCTAGCTCTGTTGCTCACAGTGACCTTTGACCTCCTTGAGAATTTTTAGATTTGTCGCTTGCTGTTTGTAAACACAACATTCAAAGTTGGTCCCTGTTCCCCCCGCTGGTGTCAAGTGGTTATGATCTGACACCGTCTCAGTCCCGCCCTCACACCCTGCCTGCTGTTATTGTCTGGAGGCTACACTCCACTGCCCAAACATCCAGAAACATCCCAAACTCAGCAAAATAAAAAAAATCCAGGCAGAGGAGAGAGTCTCTGCAGTCAGACTCCACCAGACATTTCTAGTGAGTTGCAAGTGACCAATTGATTGTTAGGAAAGCAAATGTTAACCTTATGCTGACATGTAAGAAAAGTAGGACTCTTTCTTTCTGGATGGTGAATACCTGCACAATTACAATCCATCAATCTGTAGTTAAGATATAAAAATTTGGACTCAAGCGTTGAACAGACCGGCCAACAATCTGATATTAGTCCATTCTTAGTGTCTTCTTTTTATTTACCCTTCTCAGAATAATTCATGAAAGCAGTACTAGCTATAGAAGTACAACAAATAGATTACACTGATGTTATACTCTTTCAAAATCCATACATAAAGATATTGATAGAAAAACAGACTTGCACAGAGTCTATTACACTGCAGCGCGTTGTTGTAATTCATATTCAGAGGACATACCGGAGTATTTCATAACCTCTGCACTGGTACTGTTTTTTTCACACACATGCTATCTTCCCATCATCTCGGTGGGCCTGAGGGAGGAAGCATTCTTTCATGTGCTATCATCTCAGACTGTGTTACCCTCTGCAGGCGAGGAGGGGCCGGATATGTGCGCCTGTTAGACATGAGAGGAGCAGCAAGCCCGGGTCATGCATGGACATACAGGCACACGCACATGCAAACGCCACGTTACGCACACGATGAATCATACCGGGAAAAACATGCACATGTACTGTACGCACAAAGAGCCAGTGTGCTTTTTTGTTCCTCGGATGCTCAGTTGCATTCAGAAAACCACTCAAGGGATCAGCCGGCAAAGAGGCACGCACTCGTACATTTACACACAAGCGAGGCAAAGTTAAATAATTGAACTGAGGTTATACAACAAAAAAAAACACACAACTAAAAGTCCGGCCTAATCTTTATTCATACATTTCAGGAAAGAAAAGTAACAGGCACACGGCGGTCCACTTATGTGTGATAATATATACTGGGTCATAACATGTGGTGGCGCACAAGTGGAGCAGGCAGAGTAGATATGAAAGGTTAAATGCTTCTCTTTCCCTGAAGGAAATCTGTCCACTCCTATATCACACCCACCATCCCCTGGAACCCCGGTTGTTATGGTTACCGTCGCTAAACCCGCTCACAGGCACACGAAACCATGCCCCCCCCCCATCGCGACACACACGCAGTATGTGGGAATGCACACTAACACATTAGTTTTTTTGTTTTTTTTTTGTTTTTTTTGCTTGGAGTGGGTCTGTCCATGTGGCACAGAGGGATGACAACAGTATGTATACTGACAGAGCGACCAGCTGAGATGCTGAAACACTGGCATGACTTTGTAAAAATTGAACACATTCTCAATTTCTCCCCATATTAAGGATAATGAAAAGTTTTTTTTTACAGTAATTTACAAATAATTACAGTTCTCATGGGCAGATGTGATGAGATATAGAGAGTAAAAGAGCCACAATAATGATAATAAAGGTATAAGAAACTTATTATGAATTCATTCTGATGTAGACATAAACTACCACAACAATTTGCAGAAAATATTTTTGCAGTTGTATCAGGACCAGTGCTAATACAGTGGTGGAAATACACAGCCTCCTATTAACCAATATAGATATATCTCCACTCACACACACACAAATTGTGTTGTCCATGTCTTACTTTCCGTCGCTGCTTCTCCATCTCACACACACAAACGCACATGATGCAGGCAGAAACACTAACTCCTCTTCACAGAGTCTAACTTTCAGTTCCCAGTTGTCTTGTCGGCGTGGCTCCCTGGTTCATAGATTTTAATATAATTAGTCTCCATCTAATAAAATAAAGCCACTGAAATCCCCTCTGTAATTCAATGAGAAATGCGATCTGAGTGCAAATGGAGAAAGAAAATCCCCTCACCTACAGGCAGTCTGGTGGCTTAATAAACCTAAAGACCAGCTGTCTCCTGCAGACAGCATCACATGCTTCTGTGCAGAGGAATCAAGTGCAAGATGCAGTCACAGAGATTAGCACACATCTCTACAAAGAACAGACATATGCAGAGATTCAAGAGGTATACTGATGATATCTGTAATAAGAGAATCAGTCTTGATATGTGATTTGATAGGTGTATTGTGAAGCAGACTCCAAAAGGGTAGTTTACTGCAGGTACTTTAGTGTTGAAATTCTTCTATTTTGGAGCTAATTTGTTGGATGTATTTAGTGGTAGGCATGCCAACTTTACAATCAGCCAAATATCAGCAGTGAAAACAATACTGGACCAAAACCAATACTGCTTTTAAAGCAGCTATTAACCAGAGAGAGCACTGTCTGGTACTGTCAGTGTAAAAAGAGTAAGTTTGATCCCTGTGAAATGTTTGGAAACTTTTGGATTTAGTAGTATCGGGGTGAATATGCTACATAGGTACATTTTCTGGAACAATATTAAAAATATTAAAATCTATATTTAAATTCTAAAATATAACTGACTCTCACACAGTTTTTATTTCAGGATCCAATAATATGAACAAAAAGGCTTCTAACGTTGTTCAACTCCAGACCCTTGCATACCACTTGATATTTGTTATGTCTGGTTCCACAACAGGTATCAGTTTCAGATCACAGTTATACCGTAATGACACAGGTGTAGGCTTTACTCACAGGTCAAATCGGAGGTTCTGTCGCTCTTCAAAGAAGTAATCCAAAATGAATTTCCGCACAAAGTCCGGGTTTAGCGTGTTGTCAATCACTTCTGTTCTCCCAAACTAGACAAAGAAAGGAAGATAAGAAGACTTTGTAGGTAGATTGTACATTTTCTTCAGTGTGTTTCTGCTTTTCTAAATGTTGGGCCACAAAGTGGTGTGCTGACCCAGATCTAGATGATCTATGAAGATGTCCAAGCCTTTGATATTACACAGATCATTTTTTAGAAGCACTTTGTGAAGTTGCAGTGACTCATGTGAATAACTTAACACAAACAGGTCTTTTTTCCCTCTGGGTAGAAGCTGGCTACAGAAGATTATGTACAGCTTTAGAGTAATGAATGCAGAGCAGCTGAAGTATCAAGTCAATGGGGGTCAAGTCGGTCCAGGTTTGGCATTTAACTTAGCCTATTAACGATGCATGCAGATGACGGACCACTCAGAACTATGAATAACTGTGAATGATTGGGGCTGCAAAATTTGCCCCCTTATTTACATACATGAATATTCATTATTGCGAAACACACAGGTGATTGCAGTGCCATCATACGTGAGTGCACACATGCTCACAAATGAATTGCAGGTATTGGTTGTGTGAGCAAGCATGGAGAAAAAAGGTGTCCCAGAATAATTAATAAAACTGACTAGAACTTGAGTAATGCAATTACTTTCTTTGTGTTCCAACAGATTGTGAGTAAGATTTATTACTGTATGTACTATCGCTGATTTACAAGCAAGTATCTGCTAATCTAATCAAGCATAATAATCATAATTGGCTTAAATGTTATCAAGCTAAAAGGCTAAACCGAGAGGGTGGACTTTGGAAACATTTTGCATTCAAAACATCAGTACATAACCCAGCGACATTGTGTGTGTATGTGTGTAGATGGAAACATGGATGGAAACATGGAGGTGAAAAAAAGTGTTTAGGTGTCTTAAACACAGAGAAGAAGACTATTTAGATCAAACTGTTTGTAAAGACTGCTGAGAAGTTGGTTATTCAACAGGAGCAGAGTCATCTCACCTCTCTCCATTCCTTGTTGCCCATGCCTTGTGTATAGAGAACACAAACTGTGGAGAACAGAGAAACAAAACATTATAATGCAATGTTAAAGATTAATAACTACACAAAGAGGACCTGACCATTGTAAAATAATTCTTCTTCATAACCACATTTTTTTTAACTCGTGTGAAGGTGAACTAAGGGAAGGATAGAGGAACATTATTCTCATAGACCACCAAGCATATAAATAAATAAACTCAAATGTCATGGTATTTATTTGATCCATCCATGACTAATAAGCCATAAATGCCCGAATTAGAAACAACAACCACATCAAAGCACCTGGCAGTTTTATTCATGAGGCCTAAACATATATATATATATATATGTAT
>JAOXYL010000002.1:13266128-13280247 GCA_028564955.1 Terapon puta
TATATATATATATATATATATATATATATATATATATATATATATAGATATATATACACATATATATATATATATATATATATATATATATACATTCTTTCTTTCTTTCTTTTAAAAAAAGCTGTTCCATCATAACCAGTACACTCTGAACACTTCCAATAAATCCGTGCGAGGGAAACTTGACGTCTTTGTTCCCTTCCCTACTGATAAAATGTCACACCATGAATGGCAGCCTGACCTCACAAGTACAAATCCCCAAGAAGGTGACTGTTGCTAATAAAAAGCCTTATGAAAATGGTCAATCTTCAGATTTTTTCCTGTGTCGTGGGACTGTTTTCTTTGGATAAACCTTATCCACCTGATACCACTTGATACAAAATGTACCAATGGAGTTTTTCCTCCACAGCTCCTGTACTCAATATTTCTTGTCCCTTTTTCTGTCTTCCTTTATAAATCCATCTTACCCTGCCTCTGCCTGTGATCTGCCTTGATCCCCCTCCACACCTTCCTCCACCTCATCACCATCAATGTCATCGCTCCCACCGCCCTCCTCTTCTTCCCAACCCTATCCGTCTCTCTCTCCTCCCCTCCTTGGCTCAGTTAATCTATCTCCGTCTTCCTTCCCCTCTTTAACCCGCCGCTTCGTCATCACAGTCCCCTGACCCGCCCTGACAACACACACACAGCAGTGCCCACCAGCCCACGGTGACCTTTACATGCTAGATTATGTGGCTAATTGAATCAAAATGATCCAATGGCTAACGGCGAAGGGGTAAGATCTAATTTGACCCGCTGCTGTATCACATTTTTCCACATTTATGACTGAACAACAGAGAAGGGAAATGTGCACAAAGAGGGAGAAAAACAGCTGAGAAAGAAGACGCAGGATGTCGGTGTAATCTATTTACCAATCCATCCCTCCATCCGCTGGCAGACAGTCAGGTGGCGAGGCGTTCGGGGACATAAACTCGCCACCTGACACTTCTTTGGTTCCTGAGAGATGTTTTATTGACAAACACATCTCTCATCGTGCCGGCTCCTCTGACAGACCCACAGTGTGTGCGAGTGTGCGAGCATGAGGGCAGAGGAGGTTATTCATATAACAACCAGAGTCCAGAGAGAGTGTGCCTCATACACAAGTTCAAATCAACCTCCTGTGAAAAGCATTGTAAGGTGTGTGACTATGTGTACGTTCTCTAGAGTCTGCTCTCTCTCACTTTCCATATATATTATCTATTATTTTAAAAAAAGCAATCACAAAATATGTTAAAGGCTGCAGATTAACACACATCAGTCCATATAAGGAAAAAAAAGAAGAAGCAGTTAATAAAAAAGAGCATTTTATACTTCGTATATGTGTGGTGGGGTTTACTGGAGCATCACTGCCGAACCAAGAGTTTGTAAAAGGTTCATCTGTCTGCATAAATGCATGTGATTAGATAGCACGCTGCCACCACAGAGGAAACCAATTAGCATGCAAGTATGTGATGTGGACCTGCACCAAGTGCAATTCACGAGCAAGTATGTGAGTGAACTGCCACTGATCAAACAACCAGCATCTACGACTGAGTGTGCTGTTAATTACGTTGGAAAACCTGATAAACTCAGACCGATAATTTTTTTTATTTTGTTTTGGCAGAACACAGTGGCTGTCTCATGAGCCGCTGTCACGCAGAGTGTGAGCGGAGGACAGGAAGAAAGGATCTCAGTGGGATTTCTGTGCGACGAGTGGCCACTGGATTCACACCACTCTTATCCTGTCCACCACAGCCCTGCTCCTCCTCGCAGTCTCTCCGTCACAATTTTCTCCTTCTGACAGTCCACCAGCCTCTCTCTGACCTCACCTCTCCCCCTGTGCACCTGAGCCTCCCAATTAAAAACTGCCTGACCTACAAACAGGGAAGTGCCGAGAATAAAGGAGAAACTGCTGTGAAACTTTCGACCCAGGCAAAAATCTTCTGATGATTTTGTGAGAGACAAAGAAAAAGTCGCGTTAAATGTTATGTATTACGCTCGGCTTTGTGGGATGCAGCCGAGTCCAGCTGTCTGCAGTCACTGCTGCTCTGAACGAATAATGTTTGTCTGAGCAAATTCCTGCAGAGATCACAGTGACATATCAGCAGTCCTCTCCATTATGCCTGTGTGTATTTGATAGATTCAGATCCACAAACATTTGTCACCGGCAGCAAGTGAGTCAGATCTGAAAGGGCAGATCTGTGGGACATTTGTCAGCTAACTGTATCAAATGGTTTGTTGCTGTAGTTTGTCAGGGTTTCATTGGTTCAGTCGGCTCACTCCTGCTTCTTGCAGGAACTTTTTACTCTGAGGCTCGCTGACAGGGGGACTCTGAGTCGGAATATAATATGAAGCTGGATGTACCCTTTGTGCGAGCATATTTGATGGAGAATATCTGTGAGCTCCATCGATCAGCCCCTGTTGAGTTCCCAGCTCGAGAAAAACGAACCGTTAGAGCGAAGTGACAGACAATATGTGATTCTCTAGTTAGTTTTTTTTTTTTTTACCTTCTTCTTTTGCTGGTCTGCCAGCTCATCTCACTGCCCTTTCCCTTCTTCCTCTGTGCCAGCCCGGCGAGTTTAATCAGGGAAAGCAGCTGGGGACAGGGAGAGTGGAGCTTGTCTCTAAGCCCGGCTGATTTACCGGCTCCCCAGACCTCCTTTATATCTCAACGGCTAATAGGGCTGGCCTGGCAGCTTCACATGGGAACAAAAAGGCAGGAGGTAAACAGACAGGCTGGCAAAGTATACAGAGGTAGGAAGCACACAGGAAGAGTGAAAAGCTGTCCACAGGGACTAAAGCACATAGTACAGACATGGTTTGAATACATCACCATGTATAGAGGACACTAAAGGAATAATTTAGATAGGTTTACTATCATCTAAGGCAGCAAATAGTGAACAATTTTGAATACAAGTGTTGTGTTCAGTACCACAGTAAATAAATTAAGACAGTATTTTTTGTTTTGCTTTGTGCTTTTGAATTTTCTTAAGTGTGAATAACTTATATAATTAAAATTCTTCTCACAATTAGTTTGTAGTAAAAGGCTCCCCTGTCCTGCACACCTGCAGGTCACACCTTCATTGGCTCTGACCTGCTGCCTCCACAGCTGCACCTCGTCCTCTTCGTGTTATCACTGCTCTTCATCTCGGCCGTGGAGCTGTCTATTGCTTGTATAGTCTGTGTGCTGCTTCGAGCCTGCACAGATTTTAAGCTTATCTAGAAGCACAGTAAAGTCTCTTCCAGTTGCACCTGCCCAGTCTCTGTTGTCTGCATAGTGGTCCAGATTCTGGCTCACACTGCAGCCGTGATGGGATGATATTTAGTCTAAAACGGCATTGTTGGAAAGTCATTAAATCATTTTTCAGTCATGATTAAAACGAAGTTGATTTGAAAGCTATCAACACGCTGGAAACTTGTGAGTAACTCTGATGTAACATCAGGCCTGTGTGGGTATGTGAAGGCTGCACTTGTTTTCCTTACCTTTCTGTTAATTCGCTTTGCAGCTATTAAGACAAGGCTACTTCCACATTTCTCATTAGTTTTCATCATTTTTGTTTGGATGCAACTCACATAATAGGTGTTCATCACTGACCTAATTTAATCACTGAGAAAATCACCTTCAACCTGACTGAAAGTTTCATTACCCAAACTAGCTGTAAACTCCTGCACAGGTGTGACGCCTCTGTGACTTTATTCTCATAAATTTCAAGTCCACATGCATGGGGCTAAATAAAACTTTTCTGAGGAGGAAATGGTGCGACACAAACACAAAACAACTCAAACTGAGACATTATTGTCAGAAATTGATTGTGGGCAGGATGAGGCCTTTAATGTCAATTTTGAAGGATGTAATTATCACCGAAGGAAGCCACAGTGGGTCTTCTTGCAAATGAAAGGGCAATCAGATTCCAATTTGTCGACCGGAGAAACATTTTAATGCCAGGTGTAAACACAACACAATCTCGACACCATCTTGATCAAAGGCTTATTGATGCTCGGTGTAAATGGGTCACTGCTGACACAGATTAACTAGCAGGCAGACCTTTGCAGAAAGACTGGAAGACTGGCAGAAGAGCAAGACGGAGAGAGGAGGATGGGAGCGGAGCTGTGACAGATATACTTGGTCCCCTCTTCTGTTCAGACTGTTAGCAACAGGAGACGAAGATGAACATACAGTTGAAGAGGCAGATAGTCAATAGGCAGAAATTCTGCGAAAGACTCACCCGGCGTGTCGTTTCAGCCTCTCTGTCCATTCACATACAAGCACTCATACGCAAATGCCCATACCTACTCACATACTTCACACATACACAAACACACACACACACACACACACCAAAACACAAGTGCACATGTCACACACACACATGCAAGTCACATAGGTGCACGTATGCAGACCCCGTAGTGTCACATTTCCCGTGCTAAATCACACATGCACGCAGACGCACACGAACACGGCCGCGCTTATCCTATTGCTCTCACCTCCAGTGGTTGCTAAGCAACAGCACATATCCACAGATTGTTTACAGAGCCTGTAATATAGTTCATCTCAAAGGGGAGGCGAGACAGATGACACAATCCCCTCAGATGGATGGAGACATAAAAAAAAGAAAAGAATAAAAGAGGGAAGGTGGTTCGTCCCTTCACAGGCAAGCGGCAAGTAATGCGATAAGGCTAAGGCTCGGTAAGGCTGCTGGTCCTTGGCGTGCGATGTGTTATGAAAGATGAAAGAAATGCTTTGTGATTCAATACCATGCTGCTAAACCAAATACATCTGTCTAAATCCCTCTTGT
Source organism: Terapon puta (assembly GCA_028564955.1). Taxonomy (NCBI): domain Eukaryota; kingdom Metazoa; phylum Chordata; class Actinopteri; order Centrarchiformes; family Terapontidae; genus Terapon; species Terapon puta. The sequence goes on from JAOXYL010000002.1 coordinate 13,270,940, forward strand.
GCTGAATGGCACGTCTGGTGACGCACAGATTGAGTGTCATGTATCATTTTGTTCTGATTAACCCTGCGGGGCGAAGACATAAAACACACACTTGAACTTGTCTGTTTCGATGGCAAGGTGACGTAGTCCAGGGACAGACTCTCCGGTTTGATCTACGGTGAAGATAGCTGACAAAGTCATTCAGGGACAAAGGTATTGTAGGTTTTTTCAGTGAAGTCACACATGATGGGAGCACTCATCTATCAGTAAAGTATCCATTCACATGTATTTCAGTGGACTAATGGACTAATTTTAGCAGTATTTTATGTATATTTGACAGTTGTGCTTAGCTTACTTTGTGTTCAGATTGAAAACAGCCCAATGTTATGTCAGTCAATCCAGGAAGGTGGAAGTGAGTAACAGATCCATGAGTTTAACAGCTTCATTAGATGCTAAAGCAGTTTAAATAGCTGTGAGAAAAGCGGGTTACGACTCTGGAAAGCTATTAAAGCATCTGTCATTTTATCCATTACTCAATAATAATGTTTCGGTGGCAGAGGTCGAGCTAAGTTAAACGTTTCTGCTGGTTTCATTAGAAAGGAATGAGTGGATTACATTTATACTTGCAGTGCTATCTGCTATCTGTCTGAATATGGCATGTTTTATTTGGTCTGAGTAATAGTGGAAAATGGAGCCTTTTCTCGTGTGACCAAAACCAAAACCTCGCCAAGTTTCTTTGTTAGCAAGGGATTCTATGATGAACGTGGATTAGGGTTTAAGGGTAAGGAAGAATTGAAATATTTATTCATGCATATCAGGTACACTCATGCAAAAACAGCTACATTTATTTTGCTCTTTTAACTCAACACGGAAATACTGCAAACATTAGAAGTCAACTAAATATACTATTGCGTGAATGGACTATTTTACGCCGACAACTCTCAGAACACTTCTGACCTTTACTGGGCGACTAAAATCATGGTGGAGGGTTTCACTCACATGACCGTGTTGATTCCCGAGAGCTGCTGGAACATCTGAAGACCGCAGCCAACCAGGAGCGCTCGTCGAGTTGGGGGGTAGGTCAGCATCCGCCAGATCACCGGGCCATCTGGAGACGGACGCAAAGGCACAGCAGAAATTAATTTCCAACTCAGCATGACCTCACAGCACAAAATCACACTTAATTAATAGACTTTAATTCCAAAATAAACTACCCACCATAAGAAGAACAAGACCCCTGATACTACAATAATTATGTGAGGGCAAGATATGTGCAAGATATGTGCTTTATATAACTAACGTATAATGCTAGAAAGAACAAGTGGTGAGCTTTGGAGGTGCTGGTAGTTGGATTTTACAATGTTTAAACAGCGCTAGGTTAGCTGTTTCAACCTGTTTCCTGTCTGGTGTTGAACTAATCTACCTGGCTGGTGGCGGTACCGTTATAATTAACATAGACACATTAAAGTAATATTGGCAATAAAGTAAATAATTGTTCCCCAAAATGTTGAACTAATTCTTTGACACAAGGGGAAACACAGGGCCTATTTAATGTAATGGAACCATCAAGAAACTCTACTAACAATATGTTAAGTATTGCAAAGTCACTCCTTCAAGCTGATAAACCCCCACTTTCATGATATATTCATGATTTTGGCATGAAATTGGGACAGTGAGTCACACTGTCCACTCACTGGAAGACCAGTGTTCAAGCCTCTGTGACAGAAACCATCCGCCCCGCTGACATTTCTTTGGAGAAGACACAGAGGCTTTGTTCGCTCCAGGGATGCGCTGTTACTTTGACCTCTGACCTCCCCAGGGTGCTGGAAAAGTGTTAAAAAAAATGTCTCCCTCGAGGATCAGCACACAACACTAGCTGCCTTTTTTTTTTGTTGTATTTTTCAGATGGCAGATATCTCAGTTTGGGATGAAACAAATATTTGATGCCTGACTCTGGCCTCGCGGAGTCCCACTTGGCGCTGCAACAGACTGTGATCTCCAACGCGCACAGACAAGCGGTTCCTCTGGGAGGAGAAGTCTTAATAGGATGAGAGAGCGAACGGACAAGCATGGAGCCGTGGGATAAAGAGGGAGACACAGGCGGTGCCAAGAGATCAGACAAACCAGGCTGAACACACACACTCACACAGAAACGCACAGGTAACACGTACGATTGTGCGCCAGCATACACTGAGGAAACACATCATAAACAAGGGCGCCGGAGCCCGTACATATGAAGTGACACACATGCGGGCTGATTATTTGGGAGCAGCTGCGTGTGGGAGGACTCTGGACCAGTGAACATCTCCTTTAGCTGTTTGACAAGCAGGCCAGACTCTGTAAAGGAGGCCCCCGCTGACACACAAACACACTTAAGCCTTCCCTTTTCCACGGCCGCCTGTCAGATTTCTAAGACGGGGACATAATCATCTTTGATCCCTTTCGATTCTGAGATGCTGAAAGAGGCTTTTTAACTTTCACCTGTTTGTCTGTGTTTTCGCTGCAGGAGCCACCTCTCTTCCTTTTAAAGAGATGAGATGCCATTTTCAAAAGAAGATACATGGCAGTCAAATAATTTTATCAGTTGTGAGTTTCAGAAAATCTTGCAATTAGCCTCATTTTTATCATTGAGCTAGAAACTCATGTAAGGACCATTAGGTTTACTCTATTTACTCAGATAGCACTGAATCTATGTTACTAAGAACCACTAACATTGATTTTTAACTGCTACTAATTACTGTTCGCTAACCCTGAGACCATATAGAAAAGTGTCTCAAAATGAGGGCAGACCAAAGAAATTTCCACTCAACTGATTGTGGGCTTACAATATAATTTAGTGTTACTATTGAAGGCAAAGGAGAGATAATCAAGGGGATATTATAGTGGTTCTAAGCAACTAAAAATATACAGCAGTGTTTGGTTGCGTTATTGGTTTCCTATTTTTATATGAAGCAATTCCACAATTGAGAGGCTGCAACAGCCAATTCAAACAAAAATATCTGCATCCTATTACAGTTTACACTTTAGTTATATGCAGTATTTATGATAACGTCATGATAATGTAATTGGAGTTCAGATTCAGATTTCCTTTATTTGTCCCACAGTGGGGGAAATGAATAAATAAAAGCATATATGAGGGGGTTGTCAGAGCTGGGTAGTCAGTATTCAATTACATGTTTCAGTTTCAGCTTTCATAGTCAAGATATAATGCGAAGCAGAGCTCTAACCTCAGACAGTGGAGAGGAAGTGATGTATTTATGGGCTGAGCCATTTCCATGGCGCTAACCTGGTGGAGTGTGATTGGTTGATCCCTAGAGACCAGAGCAGAGGACTGTTATCTGATTAGTCGACAGGGAAATCAGGATTCATGGGCCAAAGTCAACTATCAAGAGAGTGGAGACCTGATGGCCGCCTGAAGAGCTGAATCTACTCGGCCAAACACACAAATACATATACACGCACACACACACACACCACAATATCCTTATTCAATCAATCATACAGATGCAATATCTTTCCCCTCTTGCTCTTTGTGTGCTTAACACTACACTAAGTAAGTAGGTTTTTCTACAAAAACACACATTGAAATGCAAAATGACACATTCATACTCATACGGTCTTGCCAACACGCACAAACACACATACACACACAGCTCACAAAACACCCAGCTTCATTTCCTCAGCTGAACACCACCCAGCTGTAATTTAATCAGATGAGATATTGAAAAAGAAGGATGGCGATGAAACACAAGTCAGCCAGCTACCAGCAAGCCAAAAGCAGAGTGATTAAGACTCACAGTACTGCAGTAATTGCACGCAAGTATTCCACATTGAAACTTTCCAACCATATCTGCATAGTTTATCTCTGTATTTCATTAGTCTACACTGCAACAGCACTGTTGCTACAATTTAGCCTAAAATATGAAGCACACCTTATTCCATGTTTATGTAAAACTTCAAGGATGTTGCCTTTAGGTGCAGATCATATAGATATATATTTTTAAAACTTTATGTTCTAAACATTCTTAGGAGAGATAGCATGGATTGTGACTTTAAAACAGGCCAAACCCCAATGTAGACAGCACAGCGGACACATGAGAAGCTCACTACAAAGGCGTGAAGCTCATCTCTTACGTCAGTCTACCCACACGAGCTCGGCGAGCCTCGCTACCTGCACAGATCCCCTTTGATTTCACATCTTATCAGCATTCAATCCAGCAAATACTAATCTCCTCGCTCTAAGATCATAATAAGGCTTGTTTGTGCAGTGAGCAGGGGGGGCCGGGGATGTGTTTTTAATGAGAGGTCCCTCTTCCTCTTCATCCTCTCCTCCTCTTTGATATTTTCTGAGGGAATCTCCAATTAGCTCTTTTCCTCAGCTACCTGCTCTCGGGAAACGTCCCGACTCCTCTGCCTAACAATCCCTGCCGGCCAATCAGAGCGCCCGTTAAGCGCCATTAGTCCTGTCAGATATTTCTTTTGATTCACGCTTCAAACGTGCAGCATGCCACGGCCGGCTTAAAGAAGCACACGGCAGGGAGAGAAAGGAGGGGAGAAGGAATGAAAAGTTGGATGGTGGCTCGCTTTCTAGGAACGCTGGCAGGAACCCATCAGCGATTACTGATTCCTGCATGGATCTGGGAATCTATTGAAAGTCGGTTAAATGTTTTTCTATCAGTGGGTTAATAAACGAGCAACATCATCATGGGGGGGAAAGGCTGGGGTTAAACAATGGCTAATCAAGGAAACAAAGAGCAATGAGGAGGCTGATGGATGCACACTGATGGAAGGCAGAAGTCAGTCTGTAGAAAGAAAAAGCTCCTTCTGTCCATCCAATCACCGCGTCCTCTGGAAGTAAGTGGCTGGAACTGGGCTTCGCTTATGTAACCGAGCAGACTGCAATCAAGGGCTGGAGCCCGAGCAGGCAATCTGCAGCCCTCCTACCTCAACCCCCATCTCCCTTCCAATTATCCCTTCTACATACTTCCCCTCTTGTCTCCTCTCTCACCTCTCATCCGCTTCCTCATCAGAGTGGGATCGTGACACCTAGCCCTCGACACAGTCGAGATCAGAAGAGAAAGTCGACTCTAATGGAGAATAGAAATTAGGTCTCTCACTTCAACAGGTTCTTATGGAGCCGCTGTGCAGCCTATATCTCTTAATTACTAAGAAACTGCTGCTTATGGTACTTAATAGCCACCATGCAATCAAGCTCAGGTTCTCCTTAAAGCTGCACTGAGCTGTGCTTTTAAGCCAAAAAACTGAATAAAAGTTTTCTGGTTTTCTTACATCACTGTGTGAATGCCACATGCAGGTTCCCATTTAACATGACATTTCCATGAAATGTAAACGGGCGTGGCATACATCATTTAATCTGACTACAGGATATAAAGCATTTTCCCTTTTCATTACTATTATTCTAATTCTGGTACTGTTTGAAAGTCTTTATTTCAATGAACACAAACCTAGTTGAATCATTATAACAAAATTAGTTTTTAATGTGTTGTTTCTTCATTTACATTGATAGTGGATTTCTCAGCACTTTGTTTCACATTTTCATTTAAAAACACAGGTAATCGACCGTGACTCACACACCTCTTATCTTATACCACTAAGACAGTTATAACATAAAGTACCCAGAGGGCTGTTTATGTAATATGATGTACATGTGCTGCTTTATAGCGCTGACACTTGAGAAGAAATATATTTACAGGCGTAATTGGGCGATTAAACTGTCCTCACAGCATCCCAATGTTCAAACAGGCCAATTAAATCATTTTCATCACAAACTCAACACCAGTAAATATTTTGGGCTCTATTAAATGCTACTTTAATGAACTGATGTGAGGTCAGAGCACCGAGAAGTGCTGTCCTAAAGCTTATCGTAATTAGTGGGGAGACTTCCTGATGCTGATGTTTTGTGAAAGAAATGCACTAAGAAAACAACTATAAGAACATAATATTGTATTAATGTAATAAAGATAAATAAAAATGCATTTCAGTTATGTACTTTCGATCAGAGATTAATTAGATGAACGCATCACAATAATGTTAGACCTATCAGAAAACTACAGCTAAGTTATATGAAGCTAATTAGTTTAATTATATACAGTAGATGTGAAGCACATAGAGCTATATGTGATGTGGCATCAGTATTACAGAAATGGAAGTAAGTACGCTGCAGATGCTATTGTACATTTTAATTTATGTATTCAGACTCTAAAAGCAGAATTTATGGACGCAGTGAGTTTGTTTGGGTCTTCCCTGGATAATTGAGACTCACTCTGGACCTGTAGCGTTAGGTAGAGACAGCATTTTAAGTGGAGCTGATCAAATCTTGTCGGTAACTAAGGGTCTTGTCTGCAGATGCAGGGGGAGCAGCTGTGTTTATCGAAGGGCACCAAGGGGCCGGCAGTTGCCAGGAGCTGAACGCCAGACAGACCGAAGGATGGATAGACGGATGAGTGGAGAGATAAAGACGCAGTAATGGCACTGGAGATGATACTAAGCCAACCTTAACATATATCATCAACATTACAGTATCATAGAGGAACAGTGACTGAAAATCGAACAAATATCCACAAAAATGTCAAGCATTGGACAGATATGGCAGGTTTAGAAACATTAGAAGCATATGAAACTGTTTTGGCTTGAACACTATCAAACACACAGACATCTCTGATCACGGCCCATCATTCTGTTTTCCACCTGATTTAACTGCCTCATTTCAACAAATACAAACTATTCTGCTTCCCCTCTTCCTTTGAGCGAGACTGTCAAGGCTGTAATCCGAGAGGTTAAATAGTACTAATGCTGCACGACAATGTAAAAACAACAAAAGCCACGTTAGCCACGAAGGAACAAGGACGTCAACGGTTCAGTCTGCAATTCACGCTCATGTGACCTCATGCTGCCAGCCTCAAGCAGAGATGAGGAGTGGGTAAAATAAGTCTGCAAAACTCTTCTGTCTGCTAAGAACCACCACACCTCCAGAATTATTAAGCAAATGGAGTAGTTTCTCTACCAGTTGCAGCGTGTTATTAATGATGTTTTATGATCAGTTGTCCACCTTCAACATATTTCTTGAATACCAAAAAGACTAGCAGAGAGCGAGAAACCATTGATTCAAACCACGAAACGAATTAGATCAAAGAAAATCGATCAATAGCACGCAGGAGGTTGCCTGTCAGGTCTCTGTGTACGATCGGCATGTCGTCTCTGTTCTGTAGCCTGTTGGCTAGAGAGGGAGGGTCAAACAGGACAGGAAGACACAGGAAAAAAGCAGAGAACAACAGCACAAGTTTTTCCATCTGGCTTTGAAAAGTGTTGAAAAGTCAGCGCCTGGTTATGTAACTCGGATCAGACACACACGTTGGTACCTGGAGCTCAGAGGAGGACACGACGCAGAGACGCATTCATTTTTAAACTCTATCTGATTTTTACTGAGGTTTTTATTATTCAGCTGTTAGACATCTTTCCCCGCAGACACACTGCAGTCTGCCATTAAATGAAAAGTAGCACAAGGAAGTTCAGGGATAGCTATTTTTCCATATCATGCAATTATTTTCCAGGCTGGAGATGACGGCTCAGAGGCTAAGCTCCACCTATCCAACACTCTCTTGCATGTTTAAACAAACATTATGCAAGAATCAGATGCTATCGCCAGTTTGACCCAGAACTGGTGGGTAGTTGGTCCTGAGGGAGTGGAGAGGAAAGAAGTGTGTGTGTAAGAGAGAGAGACCGAGGGACAACCAACAGCCTAAGGGAAACAAGCAAAAACACAAACATTGCGATCTTATTACTCTCCAGTGAAATTGGACTATTCTGCTGGAGACACACAAATACAAAGTGATATGCATTTTTAATAGCTCTGTGATACATGGGAGATACTCGACGGTAAAAAAAAAAACTGTCTTTGAACTAAATATACACACAAATTACGCGTTCAAATACTGTATTCTTTTTTTTTTTTTCACACATCCTGTCTTATCTGGCATGTGGGGATTTTCTTCAACAGTCTGAGCCAAGTTCAACACCGACAGAAATTCATTATCACATTTTTATATGATGAAATAATGCAGCTGGCCAGCCTCGGCTCACCGCCGCCCTCCCGATCATGTAAAAAAAAAAAAAAAAAAAACAACAAAACACTGTGTTCAGGAGTGTGAAAGAGGCTGGTTCAATATCCATCTCTCCATGCAGGGCCTGTGACAGGCGCAGAGGGGGAATCATGATAGATCTGCCATCGCACAACTCTCCTCACTCAATTATTAATAAGCTGCTTAAAACCTACGGGGGTACAGAGGAGTGGAGAGCTCGCAGAAAAAGAAGCTCTTTTGTTCTCTATTTGTCACTGTTGCTTATTCTGCAATGCTGTGACCCACGCAAACTCATCAGACTTCCCTTTTAAGACTGCTGACACATGTTTGGGAGGCAGAGACTCAAGCCTAAAAACTATTATTCGCTGTCTTTTCAATGCACAGTTTCTTAAAAGAAATAAATTCATGGATGCTTTTTTTCCAGTTTGCACCCATGCAGTTTCAACTCTGGCTATTTCTCGAAACATCACAAAAACATCACTTATCCCAACCACCACCATTACTCCATATATGATCAGACACAGTGCAATATGTCTGCTCACTTACAGCTCAAACAAACACTGACTAGATTTACATGCACTCTGGTGTTCTGGTATTTAGTATCCTTGCAGCTGAGTAAACTCGGCGGCTGCCAGGACTCTGCTGCATGTCTAATGGACTTGGCTCACCATCTTGTCGCCAGGAATGGAAGACAAGATGCTCACTCTCACTTCAGCACGTTGATCATCATTAAATAGACACACCTGCGCAAATGGCAGAGGCAGACAGAGATCAGAAATGCAGATGAGGTGTAGAGCTCGCCCCCCCATGTGCTTGCTCATGACGTTGACTTTTGAGAGTTTTGCAGGCGGGGATGGAACAGGAACAGTGGTTGGTGTCACGTTAATGTCTAATGTCAGCTCTCCGTATGGCAGTTGCTTGCACTGACCTTAACTTCTACAAAGCGTCTATTTTTTTTCATAGCAGCTGTAAACTACATGGATCACATACAGCCACTGCTGTAGACAAAAATATCATAGTTTACATTTTGGACATGCACGATTGACTTTTGTTAAGAGGACTAAATGGGTGGCTGTCTCTCACTTTGCCTCTTTTTCTCCCTGCGACGTCTTTGCTCATTCTGTCGCGAGAACATTCGTTATGTCAGTGAGGCGGACGTGCACAGACATTACAGTCTTCTTCTTGATGGTTCTGCTGCCAAGAAAAGGGGTCAGAGACAGGCCCGGGAAG
>JAOXYL010000002.1:13323785-13341594 GCA_028564955.1 Terapon puta
CACCACAGAAACAACTGTGCTTTCTACTACCACTACACCAACAACTACAACCTCCACAACTACATTTGCCACCTCTATACCAATGACAACCATTACCAACGGGACAACTGTACTCTCTTCTACTCTTACACCAACAACTACAACAACCTCTACACCAGGAACAACCATTACCAATGGGACAACTGTACCCTCTTCTACTCTTACACCAACAACTACAACTACTTCAGCCACCACAGAAACAACTATGCATTCTACCACTACACCAACAACTACAACCTCCTCAACTACATTTGCTGCCTCTACACCAGGGACAACCATTACCAATGGGACAACTGTACCCTCCTCTACTCTTACACAAACAGCTACAACTACTTCAGCCACCACAGAAACAACTGTGCTTTCCACTACCACTACACCAACAACTACAACCTCCTCAACTACATTTGCCACCTCTACACCAGGGACAACCATTACCAATGGGACAACTGTGCTTCCTTCCACCTCTATCTTGACAGCTTCTACTACTTTACCTGCCACCAAATCTACCACAATTTTAACAACTACAAGTGCTTCAACTACAGTTGAAACAAGGGCAACAACGCCTCACACCATTTCTACACCAATGACAACCATTACTAATAGCACAACTATACTCTCTTCTACCTCTACACCAACAACTGTGCAAACAACTACTCCAGCCTCAACAGAAACAACTGTGCCTTCTACTACCACTACACCAACAACTATAATGTCATCAACACACCCTGCCACATCTACACTACTGACAACTATTACCAATGGGACAACTGAGCATTCCACTACCATTATACCAACACCAACTGCCTCAACTGCAACTGAAAAACAGTCAACAACAGCACCCACTACTTCTATACTGATGACAACCATTACCAACTGGACAACTGTGCTTTCATCCACCTCTACACAACCGACTACAACTCCCTCAACAGTAGTACCTACCACAAGTGTGTGCCATGTATTTTTTCTCTATATTACTGTGTTTTCAGTAATTCGAGTGACTGTCTATTGATGATTTCTCTGTCAAACCACCAGGGTGTCAAGATGCATGTCCAGAGCTTACAATCCCCGCCTGCCCCAGACAACAGTTCACTAAAGTGTCAGATGGCTGCTGTGAAACATGGAAGTGTGACTGTAGGTGTACCTTTGTCTGTCTCTGCCATTGTCTTTGTTATACCTCATCTGTCCTTCATCGTTTCCTTTTTGTGTTTAATACTGACCTCAACATATTCATTATTGATTTGACACATTTACATTTTGACCAGGTATTTGTCTGTAGAAGGTTTTAATGGAGATCCATCCAGTAGCTGTTTCGATATTTCAGTCTGGACCAGTGGTGAATTGACCAACAGACAATACCATCCCTGGAATCACTGATGTGGCTTATTTTTTGTCACTGGTATCTTCTTTTTGCCACATATGTACTAAAACACTTTTTACCATCTCTTATACCATCATTAGGTCGGTGTGATCTGTATGGGGACCCCCACTACATCTCTTTCCAAGGTGTAACCTTCGATTTCCTGGATGACTGTACCTACATCCTGGTAGAGGAGAGGTCACCACTTCATAATCTGACCATTGCTGTGGACAACTTTGACTGTGTGCCGGGCTTCGAAGGCTCATGTGCTAAAGGCCTTATCCTGAAATATCAGAATAATATAGCTACACTCACTATCGTTCCAAATTTGTTTGCAGTACAGGTGCGATATACAACTTTATGTATGGATTGTCATGTTACCATTCCTCCTAGGTAATTTAGTTGGCTGGATGCTGATTGTTTTCTGTGCTAAAGGATTTACTTAAATGTATTTTTACCATACTGTACCGAAAGGTTGGGGTGCAGAAATTTGATACTGATATAATCTGCCCTAGGCCTCTTTGAACAATGTGACTATAGAGCCACCATATGAAGAGCATGGATGGAGGTTTGAGACCACAGGCTACATAGTGTCAATCTACCTCCCAGAGATCCGTTCTTATGTTTCCCTCAGTCCGTTCTACACCCTTGTGGTCAGTCTGGCCATGGAGCACTTCTTCAACAACACCCAAGGACAGTGTGGTGGGTATATTTTTTTGAAAGTATCAGCTACATCTGTCACCCTTATGTTTGCTGCTTTGCTTCTTTGTTAGCTTGTCAACTATTAAGCCAAATAGTGCCCAAACATTCTCTGACCACTAGAGGGCAGTAAGAAACACAATGTCAGTGATACAATATTTTGCTTGTTCATGTTTTAACAAAAACTGCCTACTTACATAAACACCAGACACAGAGTGATATTACCATCCAACTGCTGTTTTTTGTTACCAACTACATACTGTATGTATGTAACCCCAACTTGGAGTTGATGCCGTGGGTCAATATCAGTTAAATGTGTTTATTAAATATCCAATTGCACATCACCTCTCCTTTTCTCTCCAGGTGTATGTGGCAGCGGATCATGTATTCGTAGAGGAGGAGAGATTGAGGATGACAGTTGCTGCGGTAAGACGGCCTATGACTGGGTGTACCCCAACCCGCTGAAGCCAGCCTGTAGTTCTGCACCCAAGGATGTACCTTGTCACCCCAAGACCACTGCAAAACCCACCAACACACCCACTTCCACCACCTCTTGCCCTGCAAGCCTACTATGTGAGGTGCTAGACCACCCGTAAGTTACACACAAAGACATAAAAAAGTATTTTGTCTAAATCTATGATTGTTGCAGTAGGTGTAGGTGTAGTGGAGTTGAGACCCAGGGCTGGGCAGGGCGGATGCTGAGGGTCTTTATTTAGGTAACACAAATAACAGACAGGCAGGGAGCAAGCAGGTGGGCAGGCAGGAGCATGGGAGAATGCACGAGGGTAAGGTAAACGGGCAGGAACAGGGCAGACAGAAACACAGGAACTCATAAAACGAAGAAACACAGCAAGGATGTTAACAGGAGGAAGGTAACACAGACAACGCGACAAAGAACAAAGGAAGGGGACCGGCATATGAGCACTGTGAGGGGAAGGGAAGTGGAAACAGGTGGGGAGACTGACAAGGGACAGGTTAAACTAATGGAGGAGGAGCAGCCTAATCAGGAGGGAGACCACAAGGACAGGAAGTAAAGTGGGGACAGGTGAGGAGAGAAGGGAATACAAAATAAAACAGGAAGTGAACAGAAAATGGAGAAGAAAACCCAAAAAGACAGGAAACAAGAAACAACTAACACAAGGCACAAGACACGACCAACAGAGGACTCAAGTGACTCGAGCGACAGAAGAAACCTAAACACACTGAGCACAGGACAATACAAGAAACAAGGCAAACATGAAAGCCTAACAGAAACCTGTAAAACACTGAATAAGGGAACAAGAGACCAGGAGGCACACAAGGAACACCAAGAACACAAACACACAAGAGGAGCAAGAGACAGAAAACAAAAGGAAAATGCAAATCATAACAATGGTAGAACTGTGAACACGCATCTTCGCTGTCAAATGCATGCCATGTACTCAAGGTACTTACATCCTGCCAATCACCCTTGACCCCCCTCAACAGACCCCTTGTACTTCAAGCAGCCACCTATTTGTGACCTAGCTACTATCCATAGCACCCTTGAAACTATGTGAAGCATTTAAACAAGTTCAGTACCAGCTGTTTCTTTACTTTCACAAGCAGTCTGTCCTCTTGTGTATATTTTAAATTCATGTATGTTGGGTCTAATCTTCAACTATTGACTAAAAAGCTAATATATTCTGTTTCCTCAGAGTTTTCTTAAATTGCAGCAGATATGTGGATCTGAGTTTTAAAAAGAGGAGCTGTAAGTTTGATGTATGCAGGAGTGGTCCTTGTTCTTCTCTAGAACAAGCTGCTGAGGAATGCACTAAAGCTGGTTTCTGTGTTGACTGGAGAAGCCTGACTAATGGGGCCTGTGGTATGTACTTTTTCATGTTTTTCTTACTCTCTGCATAGTAAAGCCAGTCAGGCCAGGAGTATATTATTGTCATAATGTTTTTGTACAGTTTTCTATGTTTCATAGATGTGACTGTGATGATGTTTTGGTTATAAATGTTACAAACTTCACTGTCCTTGCTTGTGTTTCAGATGTGCCATGTCCTAAAGGATTGATTTACAACGAATGTTCTAAGACAGTGGATTACTTCTGCTATAGAGGGTTTGTAAAGTTTACTTAATAATCTTTGCATTTGTATCAATTACTTCTCACTCCATTAAATCCAAAATATTTCCCCTCAAGATTTTACACATTTCTGCTTTTCCTCTGGTTCTGCTGTGCAGAGAACTTTATCCAAAATCCTCCATCCAGAACAACAGTCCTGGCTGTTATTGTCCCAGTGGGCTGTTCAGAGCAGACAATCACTCAAACATCTGTGTGCCTGACTGTTTCAGTGAGTAACTTGGTCTAGAAGGATGGCACTCATATCTATACAATCTCTTTATGAAACTCTATATGATGCAATGTTTTTTTGAAGAACTGGATTGTTATTACAGCGCAGTGCATGCTGCAGACATGCATCCCAACATGCTGTCATAAGGAATGTTAATGTAAGATTTATTTTCTTGTCCATCAGACTGTAAAGGGCCACTTGGTGAGGTCAAATTGGTAAGTCTCTTTGTCTCAACAGTACAAAAATAGTCTTTTCATGGACTCTAGATTTGATTCTAGATTTAAAATTTCAATTCTATGCATGTTTTCCAGCCTGGTGAAGTGTGGAACTCCACTGACTGTAACGTGTGCACATGTAACAACAAGACTCGGACAGAGCAGTGTTTTCCAAAAACTCCAAAGCCGGCCCCTCTGTGTAGCTCCACTGCTGTGCTGGTGAACACCTCTTGTCCTTGTGGTGATCAGATCTGTGGTAAGCACTGCTGCGTGATCATGTGTTAAAACTCTTTCCTCAAATGATCAAATGATTTCCTCAAAAATCATAAATTAAGCCTCCTGTTCCACAACACTTATAATATCATGTGTTATTTTTAGTGGAGAAGACTTGCAGTTATAATGGAGAAATATACAAGGTATGTTGTCACAAAGTGTTTTTTTCTCCTTCACATGAGGACTAGATGTTAGATTGATGAGTCTTTGCGCTGTGTGTTGTATCTTGTCACAATCTCTGTCTTTGTGTGTGTAGATGGGGGACAGGTGGAAGGATGCTGCCCATCCCTGCTCGTCATTCAGCTGCAGCAAGGAGGGTGTTCAGACTGAGACTAAAGTCTGCCCAAGACAACACTGTCAGGAGGTACTACACACCTCCTGCTCTGTTCCTTCACCTCATAACAGTAAAATCTAACAAGCACACACATCAAATTACTCTTCTCCTGCAGAATGAAACAGATAAAGCTTCTTTCATTTTATTTGCTGTAGAAAGAAAGTAGTTTCTACTTTAGTGTTTAAAGAATGAGATGAACAATGAAGATTTGCGTGGTTGTCATTTACTTACCAGGAGGACAGAATTTGGGATGACCAACACTGCTGTTTTACATGTAAGTTAAATAAAAATCAGTAAATATGTCATTTAAAAGTGTGTTGACTTTTTTCAGTTTGTAGACTTTTGTTAAATAATGACAGACTCGCCCACATCTTGGTTCTTCGTGTACTGTTTTCCAGGCAACCAGAGTTGTGCTCCGAAGGTGACCAACGTCAGCGTCATTGTAGGCAACTGTTCCACCACCATGCTGTTGCCAGTGTGTCAGGGCCAATGTGTGTCTGAGCCCAGGTGAGAGGAAATATACCTATCAATAATTATGACACGGACTAACACAATTTGAGATTTATTCAACAAAAGCTGTGTTTAGTTTTCCATCAGTCTTGTATTAATTCTGGAGGTTTTCTTCAATTGTAAATCTATTTGAGGACACAATAAGTCTCTCTTTCTCTTCTCCTTCATCCCTCCCTCCTTCACCTGTTCTCACCCATCCTTTCTCCTCCAGGGTTGTGTTACGTGGTGACCTGCAGGTGGAGCAGACGTACCAAAGCTGTCAGGAGCAGAATTCAGAGAGGAGATCAGTGACCCTGCAGTGCTCCGACCTCACTGCCAGACATTACGTCTACAAGCATATCACTAGCTGTGAGTGCAGAGCCTGTAGCATACTGCGCTGAAAAGCACCGACAGCACATACAAGAGCCAAAGAATGAATTACTTTCTAATGTATCCATTAGATAAAGATAAAATATCACATATCAAATTTACATGATTATTAATCAGAATCAGGTTTATTGCCAACATATATAGTAACAAAAAGAAAAAGTTCAGCAAAAGTCATAATTATAAAAAATGTGTAATTGAATAGATAAAAGATTTATAGATAGAAAATATGTAAAACGAGTATACAGAATTTAAAGCAAAGAAGATACAAAGTGCAAAATACTGACCAAGGAATTGAGATCCCTCATAAACACCCTTCTTATTCTTTATTTAAGGCAAATACTGAATCTGTTTTCTATCAAATAAAGTGAATCATTTATTAATCATCAAAGTCTGTAGTGTGTATCTTCTTTAAGTGCACCATTAAAGGCTATTCATTGACAGCCACGCTGCTCTGGCTTCATTCACTCCCATTTCCATGTCAGTAGAAAGTCTTCCGGAAGTCAAAGGATCTTTTCAAGCAAATTCTCAATTGCGGTATCAGGATTTATGGCCCTACCTCAAAAAGTGAATAGAATGGAAATGTGGCGCTCATAGTCAATAATCCAAAATATTTTTCTCTGAAATGTCCCACTGATGAAAAATCCCCTCTGAATGTTTCATACTGTTACATACCGTTAAGTTTGTAAGTAAGTAAGAAAGCTTGTTTTGTTTTCATGTGAACTTGCCCTTAAAGATTTAAATCTGCATCAATATCAAACACAGCTCACACAGAATCTCAGGAGCAGACATACTGCAGTTTTATGGTGCCAATGTCAAAGCAGGGTCAAAATGTTCCCCAAGGGTTCTTTGGTGGGCTGAGTTTTAAATATGTTTGCAACTAACCCTGTATATTTTTAATTAAATCATACACTTTACTTAACAAATCTGATTAAGTAATGTGATGTGCAATACTCAGCCATTACGGCGCAGAGTGAAGGCCATTGTTATGGGCCATCAATAGGACAGGAAGACTTTGATCAGGCCTAGGAAACACCCAGCCTTACAAAAGCTGGATTTCGGCAGGAGAGGAAAGCATTTCATTCTTTGAAACTAACAGAAACAGCAGGCTTGTAAAATAAGCTTTGGCCAGCTTCATGCTGCTGCTGTTTGTTGTGCATTCAAAAGGATGGATACTTGGGAGGCTTATGATGTTCACAGAGGAGGATGTGCGAGTGTGCGCAAACTGCGAATGCCTGTGTGTGTTTGCATTCAGTGAACCCCTGAACCTTCCGGTGCTGGTCTGACATGCATCCCGCTGGACCCTACCCAACCAAAGCAGTCACGTTTGGGTTTGTGTGAGTGTGCGTGTCTGTGTGCGTGTGGACTGGAGGGGTTGCAGGGCTTTTTATTGACATGATCAACAAGTGCACATGAGTTGCTGGGTTACTGATTACAGGTGATGTTATAGTTTGTTTGTGATAAGACTCTTGCTTTAAGCACAAAGTCCTACCAGGTATAACAAGCCTTCAGCTACTTTACTACATCCTTCACATCCCTCACAGGACCACTGCTGTCTCTCAGGTAAATAAGTTTTCTTTATTTTTTTTTCTTTTTGTTTTTTTTTTTGCTACTTTTAATTCTGATCAAAGTTTTGAAAATACATTGAAGAAAATGTGTGTTTTGTTTAAATTGTCTGTACTGTGTTAATTTAATAACAAATCTCAAATTCTAATCTTCCTCATATTGTATATCCTAGTATGCAACAACTATATTAACTACATTTTCTTATAATTTCTTATGTTAAGTCAATATAAAATTACAATGTCACACACTGACTATGAATTGTTCAAAAACCAATAATCAGTAAAATGTCAGAATTTGGTGAAAAGAAAGAAAGTTCATTTTTAAATGTAGGATATTTTCAAGAAAAATTAATGTGCTCTAAAAACTTAATAACATAATCTTGATGTGTGTCTGCAGGTCCTTTGGTGGTGTATTTTCTGCTTCCTTGCATCTATTGAACACACAGCAGCATCATGAGTGTAGAGTCAAAAAAAACACGTGAGGCTTGCTGCAGCAAGCTCAAGGTTGGTGAAATGTTACTCTTCTCCTGCATTACAAAATATTCCGGATTATCACTCATTGCTTCATGTATATTCTTGATTGTCTAAATCCATGGCTCTGAACACAAATGGACTTAACATAGCATCCATAAGCCAAATCTAGTTCGCCTCAAGTTGTTATCTCACGGTAAAACTGCTTTAATCTATCTTATCTACATGTATTTGTCTTAGAGTGACATTTCTATGTCAGTATTATCTGTGACCAACAAATGTTACAGATGTTTTGAGGCAGTAAAAGGCAAAGATTCACAAGAAAAGCCTATTCTTTCTCCAGACCAGATAAAAATGTGAGACTTTGAAACCAAATAAGAGAAACAAAGCTGTTTATGAGTGTTCAAATGCAAGTTAAAACAGGTAAGTAGTGCACAGAGATAATGGTGATAGTTAAGTGGTCCCTGAAGTTCTTTTTAAGAAGAAAAACAGTGGACTAGTCGCCATGACCTTTATAGATACAATCAGTTTTCTTACTGGTTCACGTTGTAAATATGGTGACACAGTTTATGACATGCGGTCTGATAACAGACTGATGATCTAAGAATATGGGTTATTATCAGCTGAATAGCAATTAATAGTGTTTGCTTGGTCTCTTTCAAAAAGGCACAAGTGTCCCAGAGGTTTTGCACTCCTCCCCGGATGGAGTGCAAAACCTCTCCACATATTTGAAAAGTGAAAGATATGTTGAACTCTGATGGACCTCTGTGTTAATCTCTGGAGCTTTAACTGTTTTCTAAAACTATTCACTAAATAGTCTGTAACCTACAGGCCAGAGTGAATCCTTTTTAATCTTTAACTTTCTTTGTGGCAAAGGTATAGCTGACATGATGTAAAAATTATGAACCGGTAGATTTTAAACAGTGTTGCCTTAGATTTGATGTAAAGTAATGTAATCTGGATCCAAACCCAATAATTTTTGAAGGCACCTGTAATGTTCTGTAGGTCTTAAAATGTGTGTTGGATGTTGTGTGGGAGCCTAATCTATCACGGGAGTAATCTATTGGATAATTCAGCCTTTCCCCAAACATCTTTGCAAGGTGAAATTACATCCTTTTATCCTTTGGGTTGGAATAAGCCTCATGCGGAAACCTTTCACTGCCTTACTGGAAATGCAAAGAAGTAGATTAATCCTCTCACACTTAGACAGATTATTACAAAGGTAATCATTTTACAGCTCTCACCATTCACAGGCATTCTGAGAACTGAAGCTCTTTCCACTGAACATAATGAAATCAAATGAAACTGTTCCTGTTTTAGAGAAGAGGGAGTTTCGTCCAACAGCTTATTTTGTGTGTTTGTGTGTTTCCAGCTCTTCCTGGCCTCTCTGGCATTTGTATACTTTGCCAAAGCCTTTGGTGGAGCCTATATGAAGAGCTCCATCACCCAGATTGAGAGGCGTTTTGACATCCCCAGCTCCCTTATTGGGGTTATAGATGGCAGCTTCGAAATGGGTTTGTGCAGTTATCTTTTACCATTTTGGACGTCCCATTTAAATCTCATTGTTTTCAGCTACATCATGGTACTTTAAATAATAATACATACAGTGCTAAATGAACACACAAAAGACATCCAAACAACATACACACAGATACACATATGAATAGTCATGTCATCAGGTAATCAAGATCCCATTGAGTGAAATGAAGTCATGAAGTCAAGGAAGGGAGTCATGGGAAGGCTAACTTGAGACTGGGCAGATAAAAGGCCTTGGTCTGACATCGGGAGTGGATGGCGGCTGGAGTATAGGATCAGTAGCTCTGATAAATAATTAGGGGTCAGGCTGTGTAAGGTCTTATATGTACTGAGAAGTATCTTGAAGTTGATTCTGAATTCTAGTAGAAGCCAACGATGGGGTGCAAGGACTGGGGTGGTGTGGGAACAGTGTTAGACAGAACACTAGCTGCCGCATTTTGTACTAGCTGGAAACAGGCAAGAGAAAATTGAGAGATGCATGTGAAGAGAAGTAGTCTTAACAAGAAAAGATTCAGGTGTGCACTAAAAGTTCTAGTTGAAGGCACCAACTATGCATTTTAAAAGAAAGCATAAAGGAAAAATCTTTCATTTTCTTGTCAAGAATGAGATGAGAATGATAGGAAATACGAAGAATACATCAAATTTGAGGTGACTTCCAGGATGGTTACCTTATCTTAGCACAAAGAAACAGAAACAACTACTCTGGCCCTGTCCATAGATAACAAAATACAATTGGTCAAAAGCTCTCAATCTTGTTTGTTTAATCCATGCAAAAACCCATGTGACAAAATGTGGTCGAGCATGGTAACGTCCTGGAATCCTGCCTCCACTTTGAGGTTACTAAGCAGTTTAGTTTTTGTACGTTTTAAACGTATAATATGTGAGCTGTTAACTAGTGAACTTAAGAGATGCTGGTTAGTGGTCATTGTCCCTTTTGGACTGAGACGGACGAGCCATTTCCTGTCCTCAAGCTAAACTATGCCCATTGCCAGCCAACTCAATCACCACATTTAGAATATATATATCAGAGCGGTGTTTAATCAGTTAACCTTTGGCTAAAAGGTGAATGTTCATATTTACCCAAATTATTTCTCAGAGACAGCAATGAAGTTGTTTGTTCATTATTTATTGAGGTCATTAAGTTATGTTTTCATTTTCCTCCTTCCCAGGTAACTTGTTGGTAATTGCCTTTGTGAGCTACTTTGGCGCTAAGCTCCACCGTCCGCGGCTGATTGGTATCGGCTGTCTGGTCATGGCTGTTGGATCTTATCTCACCGCCCTGCCCCACTTCTTACAGGGAATGTAAGCACACAGTTCCCTTTATTGTTTTAGTTCTTAATCTAATTATCTAATTATATTAAAGTGTGGCCTGTTAAGGTATATCATGCAATAATGATATATCACTTTAATTAAAATAATATGATATGCTTCTTCAAGGCAGAGAAAAGTATATTAGACTAAAGCCTGCTCATTCAAAATGCAAGAGGTGACGCAAGATCTATATAATGTCATTTAATTACAGCTTTCATTTATAATATGCATATAGTAGGATTTACCTATTTGGGGGCTTAATGCTATTGGATGGATTTTGAGGCCCCAACCCAACACCCTGTCACTTCTGAGTTCAGTGCGCACAGCAGACTATTCAGTATGAAATAAAACTAACAGGATTTCTGTATGTAGTTAATGGTAATTGTATTGGACAGAACTTTTTTTAAAGAAAAGTGGAGGCTCAGCTACAGTACACGATGACAAGGTTAAGAAATAATGCATGATCCACCTTGGTTGATATTGTGTTTAAGTGGGGCAAATTCCTTTGCAAACTTGAATTGTAATTAAATTCCCCAATATCCACTGACACACAGTAATGCTGGGCTTTTGTGGCCCCACAGGCAGTTATCTGCTTTGGCCACTTTGAAATCCAGTCACCTATGTGTATGTCACAAGCAAGTTTGTTTAAGGAGTTTTGTTCAGCAGACTTAGATATTCAAGGTGTATATGTGTTATTTAACAGAAACAGACTATCTTGTAATAATTCTCAATGTCTTCCAGGTATAAATATGAGACCAGTCTCACTCACAGTACTGCTGCCAACAGCACTGCAAGCATCCTGCCCTGTCTGTCCAATCAAAGCCTGGCTGAGGCTGAAGAGGTTCCCGATTTAAGGGCCAGATCAGGTATATCCCAAACTGATTCACTGTGTTAGATGCTTCAGTCACATGATGCCAAATCGATGCGTTCGCATTAAGAATTTTCGGACATTATGTCCAGTTTCAGTTCACAAACTGAGTCCAGTTTTTGCTCCCTCAGAATGTGAAAAAGCTGCTGGCTCGTCCATGTGGATCTATGTATTTCTGGGAAACATGCTGCGTGGAATTGGAGAGACTCCCATCATGCCTCTGGGTGTGTCCTACCTGGATGACTTCTCCAGGGAAGAGAACACTCCTTTCTATTTGGGTGAGTTACTTTCAACTTTCCACTGTCTGAGCATGTGAAGTAGTATTTATGATATTTTGCACACGTCATACTTTGGGTTAGCTTCTTTATGCTGCATCAGGGCTTAGCTACATTCATTTCTATGTCTTCATGACTGATGATCTTTCCATTTTACTATCATTCCACTTACTGATAAGTCCTGCTCTTGTTGTTTTGTTGTGTTTCTGTCTGGCTATCCTGTGTGATCTGGATAAGCCTTGATAAATATCACGTACCTAGAGTATATAACTTTTCTTTCCCTGTTTTCCCATTCTCTAGCTTGCATCCACACTGTGGGAATCTTAGGGCCGATGTTTGGGTTCATGCTTGGGTCTTTCCTTGCCAAGATCTACGTGGACGTTGGATCTGTGGATTTAGGTACAGGACTTCTCAGTGTCAGGAGAAAAGTATTAATGTGGCACGATATGGATTTTTATTTTGGGTTTTTTTTTTGTTTGTTCTTTGTCCTGCCTTGTATAATTATTACTTACCTTTTAAGGCAGTATTACCTTTAATTGCCAAATATTGACTAAGTGTGTGTAGATTACACACAACCCTTCATGCCTTTCAGTCAAGCAGTTAACCTTTCCTCTCTTTGAACCTACATGGCAAGGTCACAGCGAAATAACAAAACAGCCTGTCACTGAGTGACATAGTTGGTCATTATTTGCTACACAGATTAGTTTGTTTCTCCCATCATCCTGCTAATGTCTAAGCCATCAGACCAAAAAGGGTCAAGGGTCCTATAAAAACAACCCCCCCCCCTCATAATCTGCCGTCTCTGCTCATCCTCCTCTCCTAGAAAGCATCACCATCAACTATAAGGACTCCCGCTGGGTGGGGGCTTGGTGGCTGGGCTTCATCGTGACTGGCACCGTGGTCCTGCTGTCCAGCATCCCATTCTTTTTCCTGCCTAAGTCTCTGCCTAAACAAGGGCAAGAGCAGAGCCAGAGTAAAAGCACAGAGCTTGCCACAGTAGCAGAGCAAGAGAACTTCCTGCCAGAGGAAAACCAGGAGGAGAAGGAGAAGCCAGTTACATTCCAAGAGCTGGCTAAAGGTACCATGTCTGTACAAAATGCTATAAAGCTATAAAGGTGACATACAAGGATGGGTCATCATGTTAGACCTGTCCTATAAAGCATGATCTATAAGCAGCAGAATCAAACCCTAAACTAAAGATTTGAAACACTTAGAAGTGTATGCAAACTATGTTACGCTCAATGGGTCGTATTCACTAATATGTGCTTAAAATACTTACTATATTAAGGAATACTTACTATATTAATGAAAATTAGTACAACTGTGCCTTCATCTTTTGTGTGTATGCATGGTCACAGGCAGTTCTAAATTTGTTCTCAGAAAACAAACATAAGAAAATGCTGATGAAATCCAGAGTGCAGTTTAAGCACCGATTTGTGCGTATGCACTGTTTGTGAATGAGGCCCAATTTGTGTAATCATTAACAGATATAGCCCAGACAAACCAGAGGTCAGACAAAAAACTCTGAATCCTAGACTCTTAGTAACTTGCCAAGAGTCGAATGACACATCAGAAAAAGAGGAACATGTGATAACTGCTCCGGCCCAATCATGCCGTGGTGCATCACGCAACAATAAATCAGAATGACATAACAGCCTATCCAAAATGTTAACTTTTGTAGTTTATTATTTTATAGTGATATTATTTCCAAAAATCAGCTAAAGATAACTTTAAAAAGCTTACACAATACATGTATATATTGGACATAAAAACGAAAAGTA
The DNA here is from genome assembly GCA_028564955.1 of Terapon puta. Taxonomy (NCBI): domain Eukaryota; kingdom Metazoa; phylum Chordata; class Actinopteri; order Centrarchiformes; family Terapontidae; genus Terapon; species Terapon puta. Next base: position 13,337,701 of record JAOXYL010000002.1, read on the forward strand.
ATACAAGAGAATAAGATTTTCTTTAGGTAATTCACATTCACAATAATTATCTTTAATCAGAAAAAGGGTGTTGTGACTGTCAATTGCTGTTTTGATTAAAAAAACCTCTTTATGCTTTCTTCCTTGCAAGATTTCATTCCATCTCTAAGGAGACTCTTCAAGAACAGCATTTACTCAATGATGATCCTCACCTACCTGGTGGTTGTCAACGGCTTCATTGGCATGATCACCTTCAAGCCAAAATTCTTGGAGCAAATCTACGGCCAATCGGCCTCCAAAGCCATTTTCCTCATAGGTACAGAGCAAAAGCTTACCCCCGTTCACTCTGTGTTTACCGCACTTAGCCCAAGGCAACTGAAACAATGATGTTGTTGAAGGGAAGTGTGATTGCGAGAGATAAAGTTGACTTGAAATGTAAACAGTAAGTAGCCTGTCATGGGCTCTCTTGTTGTATGAGTCTGCAAAGTAGCACCCTGAGCTATAATTACATTTTTATGACTGTTTACCAGCACACCGAGCTGTGTTATTGTTGGAATATTGATTTTTTAAAGTCATTGTTCTGCAATCACCTACTATTCTGAAACCTTAGAACAACAACTGGCTGCTGAAAAGAACAAGTTTAATGCTTATTATGGGTTATGGATTTGACTTTTTCACAGCATAGCTCCATAGGGCTGAATGCACCATGACAGTAGTGATGGATGCTGCAAATGCAAAAAAGGCAGTCAGTAAATCCAAGTCAGAAGTACCCTGCAGGGTATGTGGAAAGGAATTTATCTAATTAAAAGAAGTTTTGACCTGAGTTATCACAGCTGTTCAGCATTAATTCTAAGGCATCCCTGACTATGTGTTTACAATTCTCCAATTCCCTTTGTGTTAATGGCACATTATGTTTATTACTGCATACTGTTAAGTTTTGATCAGGCCATTTTCCTTTTATGGTATCTCCAGTGCCATTCATCTGTTTATTAATCCATCCAGGTATACTGAACCTCCCAGCTGTAGCTTTGGGCATCATCACAGGAGGGTTTGTGCTGAAGCGTTTTAAGCTGGGTGTCATCGGCGCGGCCAGGGTGGCATTCGCTGCCTCCCTTGGGTCTTTTTGTCTGCTTGCCATTCAAGGCTTCATCCACTGCGATAATGCAGAAGTGGGGGGTCTTACTGTCACATATCAGGGGTGAGTCACAAGGAAATCATCCATTTACATGAAAACAAAAAAGTTAGTGAAAGGATGGGGCCATTGCAATTTTTTTTTAAATCACTGAAGGCTGCAGAAATTTCCCCAACTCATGTGTGTCTGTTTGTGTCTGTTTGCACCAGGGCTCCTCAAGTGTCCTACAACCCACAGAGTTTGCTGTCCCAGTGCAACATGGGCTGCTCCTGCTCGCTGAAGCAGTGGGACCCAGTGTGCGCCTACAACGGGATGACGTACGCCTCACCATGCCTCGCTGGCTGTCAGACTTCCACTGGCATGGGAAAGGAAACAGTAAGACTTAAAGTTTATCATAGAGGTGCATAGAACTGGTAGATAAACTTCCACAGCAAAATATAGGTAAACAACTGTTCACCTTATGTGTCAGGTGATTAAGATTCTTGCTCAAACTTGACAAAGTTTAAATCCAACAAGTCTCTTGTATTATCCTAATTGTTATCAAAGGGTTTGTCCCTTTTGGAAAGTGAAGATTTTTATCAATTCAGGTCATTATTCATATGTCTGCTGTCTGGCCCTTTAGGTGTTTCATAACTGTACCTGTGCTGCGGAGCTGATGACCCCAGGCATGAACATGTCTGCAGTGCTGGGCCAGTGCCCGAGGAAGAACAACTGCGATCGGGCATTCAAAATCTACATGGCTTTGTCCGTCGTGGGGTCCTTCATTTCTGCCTGCGGGGGCACACCGGGATACATCGTGCTGCTGAGGTCAGAGACAGTAAAGTTTTTATGGTGGGGTGTGATGATAGCCTGTGGGGTCTTATTGATTCCTTTGTCAAACACTCTGTGTAACACTCTTGCTGATGACACTGCAGTGTGCGTTTTATTTTAACTAAAATTTTGACATGAAGGTCTGATATGAAAATGTGTGGGCTAATCTTTCAGGTCCATACAGCCTGACCTGAAGTCACTCGCTCTGGGTATGCAGACGCTGATAGTGAGAACTCTGGGTGAGTACAGAATGGTTGTAGGTTTTGTAAGTGATCAAGTGGGACATAATGATTGTTGATAGTCGTTTTATGTGTCCTCAGGTGGGATCCCTCCTCCTATATATTTTGGAGCGCTGATCGACCGAACCTGTTTGAAGTGGGGTAGAAAGCAGTGTGGAGGCCGCGGTGCATGTAGACTCTATGATGCCAATTCTTTTAGGTACAGTGACACCTGCTAGAATGGCCTACCGCTCGATTTCACATACAGTGGTCCCTTTGCTGCAATGTGGTTTTTGTGCAATTTTGCATGCTTTTTTTTTTTTTTTTTTTTTTACAGCGCATTGTGTTCTGTGTCCTGATTGGCTAAGGGACTGTAGACCATTGTCAATTAGTCTCCTGTACAGTACAAAATGTGTTCAGCTTTCCAAATTTCCATAAACCTTTGATCGCTAGCTAGAGAAAGGTTTTGATCTTTGGCTTCATTCTATAATACTGGACTTATTTTTCTACAAAGGTTCGAACCTCAAGAGCGTTTAAACAAGAGAGAAATGTGAGAATATGTTAATGCCTGTCTGAGAAAGTATTTTTCTCAGATAGGCATTTTACAACCTTAAAACATCTAGAATAATTGTAAAAAATAAAACTGACTACTTCGCAGATTTCGCCTATTGCGGGTTATTTTTAGAACGTAACTCCCGTGATTACGAGGGACCATTGTACTTCATTTAATTAATTTTTTGCTCAGGAGAGACAAAAAAAATACAAATGACAGCCTTCAAATGCAGTATTAAAGGAAAAAAACTGAACATAACATGTTTTAATGTACTTTCCTTACAGAATGATTTTCTTGGGCTTGATAACTGGATTTTACTTCCTTGCCAACATGCTGTGGGGAGGCCTCTACGTCAAAATAGTCAAGAAACAGAAGAAGTTAGCACTGAAAAATCAGGCCAAAGAAAATGGACAGGATGGTAGCGGTGCTGGCAACGGACATGCCAACATCAACATTGCCAAAAACAAAGACGACTCAGAAAAGGAGAGCACTATCTAAGGTGCTTGCAGAAGGTTGCATTGTATAATGCAGGTAAATGTGACAGATTTTCCATTGCCCACTTACTGTGCTGCATACATACTGGACTGAATGTGATTATGGTACAGTGTCAGCTCTCTTTGGTCTTCAAAGAGTACACTGTTTCTTTTTTGTTTTTTGTTTTTTTAAACATACATATTGTGCTGAAAATCGACTTCTGTTTGTTCACTTCAAAGGTCAAAGGTCTTAACTAGAACTTAGTTTCAACACGAAAAGCAATCACAGGACATTAAATCCACATCTGATCAAAGATGCATCATGGTAATTGTTTAACTGTACTTCAAAACAGTCAAGAACACAATGGCGAACATATACTACTGTGTGTCAGTGTGGACAATGCATCTGAGCAGTTCACAGTTCACTTACAATGATTCTCACCTCAGAAATATTTCAGTATGTTGTTGGAGGAAGTGAGTACCAAATATGTTGAACATTTGGAGAACACTGTGTCCGCCATTTATACTTGAATAGCATTGGATCAGATAATGATAGGGATGTCTCATCCTACAGCTTTACAGTCAAAGGGATTTATGCAGAGTGACCGTTTGGCAGTCTACAGTTTCTCTCTCTCTCTCACTCTACATATATACATATATGTAAATATATATATATATACATATATATACATATATATATATATATATATATATATATATATATATATA
>JAOXYL010000002.1:13355365-13371358 GCA_028564955.1 Terapon puta
TATATATCGTATAGACATCAGGATGGTAATAATAATTATGAATCTAATACCTAATAACCCTTATAATAACCTAATAACCCAAGAAAGTAAAAACGTACTATTCCTTTAAAGAAACTGACAAGCAAGATCATGATCATGTGTTGAGTATTGCTTTGTAATTTCAGATGCATCTCACCAGAGCTCAAATCCCTCGCACTTGGTATCCAGGTCTTGGTAACTAGGACTCTTGGTAAGCTTCAGCAATTGAGTTTCTGATGAGCCCCAATGCTAAAGCTCCCTTATCTGGTAAAAACAACTTCTCTAGCCTAGTTTGAGTGCACTCTTTCATCAGCTTGATATGCAGCAGTCCAAAAAGATGACGGGAAATCAGGTTAAGGGACATAATATTTCTTTCTATTGTAATGTTGTATCCATGCGCATTTGGGTGACACTTTGTCTGTAGGTGGGATTCCTGCACCGGTGTATTTTGGGGCCCTGATTGATTCAACTTGCCTGAAGTGGTCGATCAAGAAATGTGGGGGCAGGGGGGCGTGTCGCATTTATGACTCTGCTATGTACAGGTAAGCACTGTACAAAAGTGTTCTCCACCAATTTAGACACCACAGCAAATAAAGATTTTTGCCTTGTGTCCATCTTTCGTCTCTTTTCAGGATCATCTTCCTGGGTCTGATCACTTGTCTCAGCGGATCCTCGTATTTCTTCATCATTGCCGTCATCATCCTGCTTAGACGACAGTTTCGGAAACCAGAGCGCGAAACACAGACTCAGTGTACAAAAGCTCCAAAGGAAATTGAACTTCAGGCCTCATTAAAGCCCACTGAGGGCCAACCCAGCGCGACTAAAACTCCCAAACTGCCTCATGCTTGTGTAAAGATCGCGCTCAAGCTGGAAGAGGGATGGGACGTTCATGGAACAGAGCATCTCCCCCAAGACGGCCAACTCATCTCGACAAATAACACCCAGGAGAAGCAACAGATCAAAAACCTGACAGAGACCACTGTTGAGTTTCCTCCTCATCCTGACATGGAAGCAAATACGGAGTCAGAGGAGGGGTTGAAAGAGGGAAACGACGAGTTTTGTGAGGAGCCAAATGCACAGGTGGGAAAAGAGAGGCTGGATCATCAGATGGATGACAAGAAAGATTCAGAGAAAGAAGCAACAGACAGCAACTGACTGCCCAAAAAACTAAAGTATTTGTCTGTGTATTATCAAAAAAAGGATCAATGAAGGCCAAGTGGTACGATTGTAGAAATGTTAATAAGTCTTGCCAAAAGTCACATTTACTTGTATTGTTAAGAGGGATTACCTTTCACCTGGGCTATAGCACACAAACACTATGCTAACAGTATTTTCCCCTCTTTTATCACAGGATAGAGATGTTATATTACTTTTAGCCCTGAGGAAAAAAACATTCTCATGGTCCTGTTTCCACCACTGTAGAAAAATAGTACAATACTTGATAAAAATAGAACTGGAGTCCTGGGTGTGCACAGTGACAAACACTTCAAAACCTTGTATGTATCTTTGTGATCACACATCAGCCATGCAAGGCCCAGGCTGGAAAAGATTAAAGAGTTGACTTTTTCAGCCAAAATGAAAGTTTTTCTTTTTATGTCAATACATGAATCCTTAAATGTGTGATCTTATATTCAAATTAGATTTTGCAGTCTCAAATACATGCATACAGTATGTTAACACAGTACCATGCTATGGACACAAACAATGAGAGAGTGGATTCTTTACACCATGTGAAAAGCAGCAGGCTGCTATGTATGTAAATGGCACCGATGAGAGCTGTGAGAGAGAACCAGTAAAGTGCTAGCCATAAAATCAGAACAATTTGAAGATGCAATAAAGCTCTGTAGAGTTACACAATTAGGCAATAATTCTCTGTGGGTTTGACGCCACACATTACACTTTTTAAAAATCGGTTGTCAATATAAACATATTCATTATGGCAGCTTTGAATTTGGGTAGAAGTTTGGATTTGTTTGTATCACACTATCTCTTCCTGAGTGCTTTCTTTCAGCTGCTACTGTTGTGTTCAGTGACAAAAAGAGTCACCAAACTACAATTCAACATGATCTTGGAGTAATTAATCAACAAATTGTATGTATGAGATGCCTACTGTTCATAAAGATGTTATTCATACATTTCTGTAGCGGAGCTTTTAGTGCTTTTATTATGTTGAAGAAATATCAGCATATCTGTGCAACACAACACAAATCACAAGCATTTCTGACCAAGGAGTCATTCATTTCCATGCAAGTAATTAACAAATAGCTGGCGTTTGTTTTCCCAGTATAGGTAGGTGGTGGTGACGTTAGCTGTTTGTTTGTGCCTGTGGATGGATCATGGGCCACAAAGAGACGGCACACAGCGGTTACATGTGTGTGAGGACGCCACTCCCGACTGTATAGTTATTCAACCAACATCTCTGTGACTGTGGGTTGGTGTTGAGCTCCGCCGCTACTTCATGCTTCTACCCCCTTCATTTTGGAAGCAAAAAAAAGAGTTCATTTATGTAGGACATCGTGCAGTAGTGGACACATCCCCTCTTCATGATGTGGATGCTGTCATTGTCAGAGGCTATGACATTGCTTTTACTGGCTCATCATTGCCTGATGACTTATGGACTCTCTCGTGTACATAATAAAGCCATACAGAGCTTGTGTATTGGAGTTTTCAAGCCCAAATCTCTGTGCTAAATGTGAAAATAGAAACAAAGCAGATATGTAGAGAAGCACCTTGAAGGTATTGAAATAAGAGTGGAATAAAAAGAATGTCTTATACCTTGAAGATTGTGGATATTTGTTCAGCCAAACTCAGTTATAACATCAGTGGTTTTCTTTCTGTGACGTGGGCAGGAAATTCAACTGTCATCTATGTAACATCTGGCTCCCCACAATTCCCAGTAGTAATCCAAGGGACAAGATAACAGAATGACACAAGAGGTATTTCCCCAGACTATACAGTTTATAAGAATAGGCAAATCCTACACATGCCACCCACTTTCTCTTCCTCAGTCCCCTTCTGTCTTTTGTCTGTCCTTCCATCTGGTCCTTTCTTTCGGGATTTTCCATATCAACCTTTCTAAACGCCTCCCTCATATCCACCAGAGTAGTTAAATATTTAGTAGATTCATTATTTATGAAATATTTTTTTCTAAAACCTGCGAAAAGCATTTTAACAGTCATTAACAAAAATCTGTTGTATGTCATGCCAGATGAATCAATAGTTTGCTGCATTCATCAGTAAGGTTCTGGAGGGCATCAAGCCTCAGGGTTGACTCCAGAAATAGCCCAGACTTGCACATGCAAACCATTTAATTCACATAAAAAAGAGATATCTGTCTCACTCTTTTTCTTTGGTTTTCTTGAAAAGCTTACTGGAAACACATGCAGATGTTCGTTGGAGCTTGGTGGGTTTGAGGGTGTTAAATGTCCATTAGGATTGCACTATACCTGCGTTAGCTCAAAGCTGTGGTGAAAACCGACAGCACTTACCAGCAGTTTGCTGCCCATCTCCCCGCTGAGACTGTGGGATGATCTCAATGGTCACAGACAAACCAAACGTTCGTCAGAAATATGGTTATGATGATCATTTTAAATGTACTGTTTTCATGTGCAGTGATAATTACATTTTTATGAGTCCATGTCTCTGTCACTTCTATGGCACAGCTCAGGTTCACTGTACATTTTCAGCCCTTCCAGCTGAAAACACATTTTACAGCCACCAGAAAGTGAGTCAGAGGGTCCGTAAATCAGTTTTGGTAACAGAGGGATCCTGTATGAACATACTAATTCAGCTTAATTTAGAATTATTTGGTTTATGATTGTTACCACTTATTTGAAATTGGCACGACCTAGCTACAAAAGGTGATGACATCACAGTCAGGCACCAATTAGAGTTTTGTAACATTTGAATCGACGTCTAATACCATTTGTTGGGTTGTTTATTCATAAACCCTCCATTTTTTGACCACATGGGAGCAGCACAAACAAGCTGTAAACACTGACATCACCTTTCAGTATGAAAAAAAATTTAAATAGATAACTAGCGATTGCCAACATTTACATTTACTTTTCACCTAAAACTGCTGCCTGTTAACAGCAATGATCGGTGCGAATATGGCTGTTGGCTGTCAAACCAAAAAACTTGTCTGAAAGATGCTAAAACAGGGAACTGCAGAGTGATGATTGTCTGTGTGTTTTTTCACAATGTGCGATACCTTTCACATTACACGTAGAACCAGCGTTATTCAAAAATATTGATTACAGCAGCTTTGAAATAAAAAAAAAAATTTATATAAGCTTTCAGGAAACTGATCCGCTCTTAAACTACTCAGAGCCCCAGGTCACGTGCTTGTAAAGTGTAACCCTCATGTTTTACCATTACTTCATTAATTAGTAGCCACTTTCTCAGTTGTTTGTGACTTGTCCTGTCAAAATAATGAGACACCTTTCATTATTAATGATAATTCATCTTCACATTTATTATTCATCGTTGATAAAGCCCAGAGGGAGGCGGCTGGGCCAGAGTTTGGTGACCTGAAACTTCATTACGTGTCTCAAGGTAAATAGGAAGACAGCTTTCCACTTTGACAGTGTTCCTCTCTGGTGTGGGTTTATGGCAGGTCAGTCCCATCACGGGCGCTGATGACAGTGGTGACGATGGTGATGATGAGGATGGTGACGTCCAACGGTGTGTGTGTACGTGTATGTGTGCCTTTGTGTGTGTGTGTGTGTGTGTGTGTGAAAGTTTGCATTTTTCTGCGTGTGCACAGGTTTAAGAGTGTACATTAAAGGGTACGGCTGAGAGTGCATATGACATATGTAAGACCCTCTTGGACTTCCCTACACCCCCATACAGTCCTCCACCCCCCTCTCGCGTACACACCGTTCTGTGTAAATGAAAATGCAAGGCTATATTTGGAGAGAGCTGATGTCACAAGTGGTTTGAGCGACGAGCCTATAACTGTTGCAGTCGGTTTGTGTGACAGTCTGACAAACCCTGGACTGCTCCAGTGACAGACGGGCATCTGCTGGCTGCTGGCTCACACAACAGAAAGTAAGTGCTCTGTTTCTGTTACTTTGTCTTTTATACCATTACACTGTATCTGAGCTTGTGTGTACGCCAGTGGGGGGGCTGCGGGAAATGAGCTGTGGGTTTACTTTGTACAACAATAGTCTTCTTGTAGCTTCAGGAAAGGGTATTTTGCTAAATCTCTGCCTCTTTTAATTTTCTTCAGATTCTTTTTAGCTTACTGAAACTCATGTTGTTGTATTACAGCAAATATAAATACTGCTTATTTGAAATCCAAGATCTTATGGGGTTTCTAAAGCACCAAATATGTCTTATTGCATAAAATGAAGCAGAAAAATTTTGATTTTCTATTAAGTGTAAGGGAGTATAAGAGACATTAAATATTTACAAATGTAATCTTAATGTGTTTACAGCTTTATAGAGCACCACAGGCTGTGGATGCAGGATAAATCTGTGATCATTTAATCTTTTTTTTTTTTAACAAAAATAACAAGTATTCTCTGGTTCAGCTTATTTTTAACAATAATTTTGATAACAACTAATACATTTTGTGTGTGGATGTGGATGAAAGTTTTTCGTCTTTTTTGCATTTTCTGATATTTTATAAACAGCTTTTATATAATAATCACTTAAATGAATACTAATAAAGATTACACATACTTAACTGATTGAATTATGAAAATAGTTGTTTGTAACTGTTATAGATTTACAGCCTACAATATATCAGAGTTGATGGATTATTGTGAAGCATTAATGTGATTACTAACACAGCAAACACTATTTTACTCTCTCTACCATTTCATTCTTTTTAACTCCAGTATTTTTGCATGTTTGTATGTGTTAAACATATCATGTTCATAATGTGATACGTGTCACATCTTTGCATTCAGTTACAACAAACTGAAAGAACTAATTCTGCATTCACTGGTTTGCCTCGTTACAATAAATTCAACTTTGCTGTATCTACTGTGTTGATCCAGGTAAAAGCCCTACACTATGTATCACCTGAGGGTTCCTGTGCTTCTCCTCATGCTGATTGTGTTGCTGCGCAGCGTCACCACAGCCCCAAGCTACAGGTAAGGTTTCATAGTACAAGTAAAATTCAGTGTTAGTCTTTGGTGCATATCGGTATAGTTAATTATCTAAGATTGGGTAAGGAATTTAAACAGTCATAATGATGGGAAGATTTCACTTTGCAAAGAATTTTATGTCAGACCAGACAGCAGCGTAAACGACTATTGTCTTAACAGGCACGATACAAATTGGTTTGGCCTGAGGTCGGCAGACAAGCAGCTGAATATCGTGAAAATTGAGGGGCTATAATGCTCCGTGTGAGTAGCAGCAGGGCACTGATAACTCTGAAGGTGGAAACCAATTGTGCTCATCTGGGGGAAAGTGCCACATTGTGCAACTCTGGGAGAGCTAAGTGGCCTCTCTTTCGCCTCGGTCTCGGGACTCGTGGATGTTTTGAAGAGCGTATCATCGGCTATCAGTGTGAAACGGTTTGGCCCTTTTCTCCCCTGTGATTCAGGTACTTCAGTCCCAGCTCATCCAGCGAGCAGGAGAGTGCTCTCGCAGACAGCGAGGGCTGGTTAGACCCTGGCCTAATCTCCAACCCGCTCCTCGGCCTCATGGGCACACGACCGGAAAGGGGCCTCACAGCTATGAACAGGTAATTTGAATAAAGAGCCACTGGATTAAATCCCCACCATATGTTGCTGTGATGTCAGTGCATCTCTAAGTTTCTATGCTTTCTTTTATCCTCCCAGTCACCACATAGAGAAGAGGAAGTGCAACACCGCCACCTGCGTCACCCAAAGGCTAGCAGACTTTCTGGTCCGCTCCAGCAACACTATCGGTACTGTCTATGCGCCAACCAATGTGGGATCTGCCACCTACGGCAAGAGAGACCTACTGCAGCCTCCCAGCTACCTGCCTCTCTAGTACCGACTGAGGAAGCTCCGCCAGCACTCCCAGTGCTCTAATGATATAATCAGACATCTTATGTAACAATGATTGTGAGAATGACGTTAATAACGATGACACCAATGGTACTGATGATGAGCAGTTTTCTTTTTTATTTTATAAACTTTAAGAAACAGTGCCTTTAATTTAAATCATCATCTGTTTTTTGTGTGCGTGTGTTTTTTTGTTTTTTTTTTTCGCTCCTGGTTTTGTGTGTATTTGTGTGGCTCTCTTAATGCTGTTCCACAATGGCATGGTGTTAAATATAACAATACATCAAGTTAAACAATAAAATGAATAAATAAAAGAAAAGAGATGTAAAGCCATATGAAATAAATGTTATCTGTTGATTTTGATAATAAAAACTGTGAAAATATATTTTTAAATATCTTCATGTGTTTTAAGCCAAATTATTGCTTCATGCAAGGGCGGTGAGTTAGCACATTATCAGCCAGCACCCCGAAATAACATGCCCATGAACTCAGCTGAAAGAATTTAATGTTGGTGTCATGGTGTCTCTGTAGGTAGGGCGAATCCATCCAGACGATGAGCTACATTAATGAGATGCTACAGCGTCTCACGGTGTGAGTTTCCACAGGTAACCCAAGAGGAATGAGTGTTGACCTATAGACCACTGCATGCCTGAGTCACTGCCTGGACACGTGGAGGCCTAAAAGAAGCAGACATTTAACGTATACACTGTCAGCCGAAACTTACTGAATTTAACTGTGTAGCCTGTTGGCTGGTCCTTATTCAGCCTCAGTTTTCATCTTACAAGGAAAAATTTAGAATCTGGAGAAATACATTCATTTTCTCTCTGGTTCTCCTGTAGTTTTGTGCATATAAACTCTGGTGCAACGTGTTCACTGAGAGTCTTTTTTGAATTATTATTTTGGGGTTTGCACCCTTTATTGTTAGGACAATAAGAGCAAGAGAGAGACAGAAAGAGAGAGAGACAGAGAGAGAGAGAGAGAGAGAGAGAGAGAGAGAGAGAGACAGAGAGAGACAGAGAGAGACAGGAAAGACAGGGGAGAGGGAGAGACACAAAGCAAAGGGACACACTGAGAGTTCTTTTTAAGGTGTTGTTTGGTGGATTTGTTTCCCTTTGGGCAGAGCCAGGTTAGCTTTTACCCATAATCCAGTGTGTGTCCTAAACTAAGCTCGGCAGTCACCATGGACAGTAGAGGAAGATATAAAAGAAAGCAAATAAGCAAAAAATGTCCATCTGTGTCAAACAACCCCTGTGTATTTCTGCATGAAATAATTTCGTAAAATGCTAATTTGCTTTGTAACAAAGTAAAAATCAGTTAATCAGAACTGTTGAAATTCCAACCTGCAATGGAAACCATTTATAGTGACCATGGTTACAGCGGTAAACTGCTCATATGTATCCAAAAGCTTGGGACAGAATAACTCCAACACAATACTGTTTTAAAATTTTGCATCAAGTAATAAAATAGGCTTCTTACAGTTTTCATTTTTCATCTGTTCCTGCATCACAGTATTTGAAAAAAAAACTATGGTAATTCTATATATATATATATATATTTAACTTTACTCCCATGATACCTTGCCTCACTATAACCTGTCAGCTTCCATCTGGGGAAGGGTTATAATGTAAAACACAAAAGGAAAAAGAAAGTCATTTTTCTCTCAAAGACAAATGTACAGTCTGCCAAAAATGAGCCAGTGTGATCCAGCAGCAACACTCAGTGTTGTTCAGGCGACCATGCATAGTTGATTCAAACAATGAGAAACAGTCAGCTGATGGTGAAAGAGAATGTGATCCGTCACATAATGCCTCCTGAACATCTGATCATCAGATGTCTGTTTCATTTCTTGGTGTTAATGTAATACAAATGTCAAATAGATGGTAATCTGCATTAGAAAAAACATTTAGTTAAAATAATCATCTGTCTATGGTGATCGCTTTCATCACAATTAGATGTTTCCACTGTAGGATCTTTCCTTGGTACAAACTTTAACAGATGGTGAGGAAATTATCCTATCATTTTTGGGCAGCCCATACTATTGGTATGCATAATAATAGTAATACCATAAGCTGTTGATCAATGAATAAATTGAATAAAATGAATGAATAAATTCATATTTGTCAAGTAGTACATGTATTGGTCATACTGTGATACTGAAGATACAGCATGTATGTATGTATATAAATATACTTCTCATTCATTAAAACCTTTATCATTTACAGTAAGCATGATTAACTGTGACCCATCATGTGATAAATAATAAAGTTTAATTCCAGGTTACATGTACTACACTCTAAGTATCTAATCAGTGCATTACGATTACTGTCTAATGCAACTCTGTAGCATTTGTTTGGCTTTAAACTAAAGTAAAAACTGCTTGATTAATTTCAGGGGTGGCATGGTTTCAATAACATGGTCAAGGGCCGAACATTCAATTAATATGTACCCATATAAATACCCAAGAGCACTTTTTATCAGTGGAAATTAAAAAATATGTTGCGTTGAGTGCAATAAGTGTTTTTTATGATATAACATAACACGATTTATCTAAATTCCTTTGTGTAACAGCATTGTGGTAACAGCACTGTATTGCATATAGTCATGTGTTGTCTTCCTCCTGGGGTTATTCAGGGTAACATAATGAAAATCAAGAGGGGAAGTATGACGCACAGCATTAACCTGTGTTTGATTACCAGTGACCCGATCATCTCAGACACTGACATCAATACTCCCATGCATGGTTAACACCGGCATAAAAGGTTTTTCAAAAATAGAACAAGTGCATGCTTTTGCTGATGAATCCAAAAACAATGCAGCCATTATCCACCAAACACCCTGACAGAGAATGGGGATGGTGTCAAGATCTGTCGATTACTTCATGTAAAATCACAAATGGCACTGTACTTCAACTGGTATCTGCTGGTGAGTTGTTTATCGCTGCAGTAATGACGGCTGATGAATGTTTTGATGGAATTTCAGATCTGATTCGTGACCCGGCGACCACATTAATTCCTGACATTAAAAGATACAATTGTGATCCAAATATAGACTGGAGGGTTGCCCTGCCACCAAAATTCAAAACAAAGAACTGTAACCTGCTCTCACAGCCAAATTGATTTACAGGTCTTTTAATACACAGTTGAGAACTAGACCAAAAAAAAAAATCTAGTTTAGTTCTTGACATTTTTTGATGCTAGCAATAGCTTATGTTTTTTAGCGGATAATATCCTAACAGACAAAATATATAGCACACCCTTTGTCTGTCAATAGATGCATATAAACAGCCTCTGAATATAGAGCATCTATTACATTTTACATTCAGTATTTATTTATGACATAAGTTTTTGTGTGTGTACTTATAGGATGATACAAACAGACCCAAACCTTATGTGTGTCCATGAGAATAAGTTTACGAGAGGTACTGAAAACCCTTAAATTCCTTTATGTTTATTCACACCTGGCCATTAAATGACCTTATATACATAAAAAAAATATTGACTAACATACAAACTATTTTATTATGAATACCCATGGCAGTAATGACATGATTAATTTTTTTTACAGCAGAAAAAAAAAGAAATTGGCTTTTAATCTGTCTTATTTGCATAGGCAGTGTGAGTACTCAGACAGAAGTGATTTAAGCAATCAGATATCGTGAGACCTTGTGGTATTGCACAGGGTGAGCTAGAAATTAGATGGATCTTTGATAAATGGCTTTTTAAAACCACTTTTCAGAGCACTCATTTAACATGACTTGTTACTTGTTTCATTAACAGCTTTGTTCTGTTTAAATGACCTAGTGAGTCGTGCATACAATATCAGAATCCTGAATCTGATCCAGTGAAGTACAATTATGGACATTATTGATTGTATAACATACACCTCTGATATTCATACTATGGTGTCAAAATGTCTCACTTTAAAACGATCTACTGTATTGCTTATTACTTATTATTACTATCGTATCCTGTACTTTGTTGTAAAAGGTGGAGCAATAACAATAAAAACAAGCATTCACTTTGGGGAGCAGAGGCTGACATCGACCATAATCAAAAGGCAACATAGGTATAGTATATTGTTTGTATATACCTGTATACTTCATGCTCACATTAAGTTTCCACTTTTCCTCAGTAAGTGCGCTAAAAAAAGGTCCTGCTGCTTGCCGTACTTAATTGTAAACACGGAAGTTACGTTGCTTCAGTTGCCATGCGCTAAGGATAAGTTTGGCTAGCTGGCTATTACAAGATATTTTCTTAAAGCAGTTTAACACTCTTAAAAACACTAGCTTGGTCTTAACTGAGTGTCCCTGCCGAGAGCAAAACAAACATCTGAACTGTCAAACCACATCCTGCATCGAGCATAATGCTAAAGGGAGCTAAAATTAGCTTAGCAACTCTCTGAGAGGAATGGCAGATAAGAAGGAGAAAACATTTAGCTTCGTGATCGTGGGAGGTGGCATCGCTGGTGTGACATGTGTTGAGCAGGTGAAGATGAACTGTTGAGTAACTATTAAGGTCAACCCAGACGGAAACTATTAAACCGAGAACAGACTCTGCTACTTTAGTAAATGCGATGTAGATGTCTAACATCCAATGTAATCTCCATTGACAGCTGTCATCTCAGATCCCATCAGCTGATGTGGCTCTGATTACAGCAGGCCACCATATCAAGGCAGTGAGCAACTATAAACAGGTCAGCGTGATGATGATTAAGAGGAACATTATTATACAAACACAACAATTGCCACCAAATGATGACAGCACCACTTACTAAATCTGGTGTTGTTTTTATTAGACATCATCCAGAGTGCAATGAATAATCTGTGTCTCTCCTCCTTTTGTTCTGCTTGACAAGGTCTCCAAGACCCTGGAAGAGTTTGATGTGGAGGAGCGACCGTCCAGTGTTTTGGAGGAGAAATTTCCCAACCTGACTGTCATCCACTCTGCTGTCAAATCACTTCACACAAAATCACATGTAAGTAGCTGTTTTTCAGATCATTTTAGGATAGTTGTACATGGATATATTATATTTAGGTTTATTTATAATTTATTTTATCTTATGCTGTGTTCACATAACATGTTGGTTCTGTTTGGTTTCTGTAGATTTATTAAGAAATTCCTCTTAATTAACTGATATTAATATTTGCATGTAACTAACAACTGAAGTATCTGTAACACATGCAATGATTCCCCATTAGTTGAATGTTGAATATAATGTTATTACTGCTGTAAAATTCAGACAGTGACTTCCTGCAACACGTTTTTGGGTGACTGTCATCTATTATGTACTGTGTACTAATGCCACCTTGTGGACATGTGGTGACAGCATGGTTGAAGCACAGCTGAATGTAACTGCGATCAGTAAAAAACATGACTAGCAGTGAGCAGAGCTTTGTGTCCAGTCCCAATATGTGACAAGCCACGGCACTTTCTCAGAGTGAGAGGAGACAAATAAGACTTAAAGCCTGATGTTTGACTACATGATTGAATGTAGAAATGAATCATTATATCATCTTTCTAATTTTAGTCTGTGGAAACTGCAGATGGTCGAGTGTTTGGTTATGAGAAGCTGTGTATCTGCAGTGGTGCCAGACCCAAACTCCTGATCCAGGATAACCCTTATGTGCTGGGGATACGGGATACAGACAGTGCCCAGGTACAAAACCATTTCTCTAGATGGGTATGCTGTTATTGACATGAAACTCCTGAAAGACTTTCTCACAGAAGCAAGAAACATCCCTCAGTGACGTTTAGTTTGCACTCTGCTCTGTGCACCATTTACTTTCTTCCTTTCATTTATGTTAACGTTCCTGTACCCGCTACAATATCTTGTTGCACTTATATGAAAGCAATGACAGAGTTCATACAGTCCTCTAATTTTAAAATAGAATTAGTCTCGATGTGTCCTTGTAATTTACGATTAGTCTAAACAAAACCTCCTTAGCCTGAGGTTAAAAAACATGTTGATGCTGAACAGTTTTTCTTATATTTGTTTTTCAGGAGTTCCAGAAACGATTATCCAAAGCGAAGAGAATCGTTGTTGTTGGCAATGGAGGGATTGCTCTGGAATTAGTGTAAGTAAATTATAACCAAAATACTGAAAAAGAAATGTCAGCTAAAAGAAGGTTTTAAAATGAAGCATTAACATTAGCTCCATGTTCAGAGCTTGGTCACACTTTTTGTTTTCATTCTGTGTCTTTACAGGTTTGAAGTGGAGGGATGTGAGGTTATCTGGGCTGTAAAGGACAAGGCCATAGGAAACACCTTCTTTGACCCCGGGGCGGCACAGTTCCTGATCCCGTCTCTGGAGGCGAACAAACCAGAACAAGCCGCTCCCTGTAAGAGACCTCGCTACACCACAGAGGAACCAGCACCTGGGGGGTCCCAGACCTTCACAGCAGGTCTTCATCTTTATTCACATGCCAAGTGAAATTCTCAAGATCACCATTTTCTTGTTTTTATGTAATACTACTGGTCAGATGAGTGCTTTGATATGTGTCTGTGTTGTTGTGTGAATTTCCAGATAGGAATGCACGAGAGCGTGGTTCGAGCACCACAGAGTCTGGCAGTGCCCTGGGTCCAGACTGGCATGAGGGAATAGTTCTACGAGGAGCAGAGCAGGTGAGACAGCGTGTGCTCCTGTGCCATTCTTAAAGCATGGTGATCCGCGTGGAAAGTCCTGTTTGTTAGAATATCACCTCCTGCGAGTAAATCTGTATCTGTCTTGACCTCCTTTTCCCTGCTGGTGTGAGCTCAGGTGTCCCGCCGAGTTTCGTTGGAATACCAGTGTGAGGTGGAAAAGATCTTCACCTTGCAGGAGCTGCTCAATTCCCCACAGCAAACACTCGGGCCTGAGAATGGTGAGAACTGGATTTGCTGCTCAGACTTGAACCCTTTGCCCCCCCTTTTTTTCTTCTTCAAGCTTTTCTCTCCTCTCAGAGGGATCCTGGCCAGTGTATGTCCAGCTGACCAATGGCAAAACATTTGGCTGCGACTTTGTGGTCAGTGCCACTGGTGTCGTGCCAAACACTGAGCCATTTCTCCATGGCAACAACGTAAGTAAAGGAGAATTAAGCCTCCTGGTTCTTTTAATTAGGCCAGTACTGGCAGTCTGCATCATCTGGTGTCTGCTCACAAAGTTTGATGTTATTGTAATGGCATTAATAGGAGGACTAGCTATTATCTTATATGCCTGTTTTTAAGTTGAGGACAACCCCACAACCCCTTAGGGGCTGAGATGTGTGGAGTGTACTCCCCTGCTAGATAAATACTTTTGTGGATTTGCTTTGCAAATACAAGTATTTTCAGTACAACGGATGCAGAAAATTATGCAAAGCTCTCAGCCGTAACAGCCTCTAGATGTCGCTAAAGAACAGATGCACTTTTATTTCCCTTTTTTCAAGCTTGAATTCCCCACATAGAGCCACCTCACCAAAAAAGAATTTGCTTTTTTCCTCCAGTTTGTGAGCACACATTATTAATAACATATTGGTTCTTAATGGTGATCAATGTTTTTTGTGTTTAACCTATTTAGTTTGCACTGGCAGACGACGGTGGCCTTCAGGTGAATGACCATATGATGACATCAGAGCCAGATGTGTATGCTGCAGGTGATGTCTGCACTGCATGCTGGGAACACAGCCAACTTTGGCAGCAGGTAAACTAACTGACTAATTCTTGCATCAACCATGTGGAAGGCTTTTTTATTTGGTTAAATTCATCAACAGATCTTCATCAACCATCGAATACAGGCAATGCAAAACCTCACCTGAAGTTGAAAGATGTACTTGTTTTCCTTGAAATTAGTTTGGGTCTGAAAACAAAAGCTCCGTTATTCAGATAGACTTTGTTTTAAAAAGATTAAACTGAGAGTGCAGTGAAGAGGCAGACATGAAACAATGGCAGAGAGTGAAGTTAACTTTCAATAAAGGTCGTCGGCCTGTCGCAGTTATCTGGCATGTGCTCTAAACACTCAGCTACCAAATTGCTCCTACTTAATTTTGATCGATTTATTTTGGCCTGTAAAAAATATGGCGCCAGACGTATTTTCCGTGCAATCAACACCTCTACTGAATTCACTTATACTTTAAATGAGTCATTTCAGGTCAAGAAAGCAGTTTCAGTTCCCCTGAGGCAGTAACACATTGGCCTGGCTGTTACAAGGCGCCATATAGAAGTTGAGAAGTTGAAAACAACAGTGTTATATTTCCTCTGTGTGTTGCAGATGCGTTTGTGGACGCAGGCCCGTCAGATGGGCTGGTACGCCGGCCGCTGCATGGCCGCGCAGGTCCTGTCGGAAACAATAGAACTGGACTTCTGCTTTGAACTTTTCTCACACATCACCAAGTTCTTCAACTACAAGGTGCGGCACATTTTATCGCAATTTCTTACATAATAACTAATCAGAATGTTAATCATCCACGCTGCGAGGTAATAACCGTTGAGGGTGACCTCACTGCGCTGTTTGGCATCACCTCGGGCTCGGTCACACTGAGCATTTAAACCACTTCCTCTCTGCCGGTCATTCCACAGGTGGTCCTGCTGGGGAAGTTTAATGGGCAGGGGCTGGGGGCTGACCACGAGCTGCTGGTACGCTGCACCAAAGGCCGGGAGTATGTCAAGGTGATACTGAAGAGAATAGCACTGTGTTAACGTATCTGGTGTATTTTAACAGCAACAGTTGCATTTATGTGTGGGTCTTTGATACGCTCAAATAGGCGTTGTTGTTCCACACACAGATTTAGTCTTGTAAGCACTGTCAAAATAACAAGTTGTTTGGATGTTGTTACACATTCTTGTGGTGCCAGTGGCATCTAGATGCCATTTGACTTGTTCTTGCTGTGTGAAAGGACCCGCTGTTTGTCTGTGTGTATGATTTAATGTTGGTCATGAGCCAGAAGCAAAAACAGGATCAGCTGATTGCTTATTAGAACTATTAGAATCTGAAGATGGTTTGCTCATTTTATCATAATGACGTCCTCTTCCACTGG
>JAOXYL010000002.1:13371458-13387775 GCA_028564955.1 Terapon puta
GTTATTAACCAGACTACTCCTGTGTGTTCCCCGCTCCAGGTCGTTCTCAGTGGAGGCAGGATGGTAGGAGCGGTGCTGATCGGGGAAACAGACCTGGAGGAGACCTTTGAGAACCTGATCCTCAACCAGATGGATCTGACGCGGTACGGAGAGGAACTTCTCAACCCTGACATTGATATCGAGGACTACTTCGATTGAGCATGAAGAAGGGGAGATTCAGGAACACACTGATCCCTGAAAAATCATGAATCATGAAAGAGAGATGACATACATGTAGGAATATGAATGACACTCATGGATATCTATCACATGGAAACTCGTGAGGAGTGTCCAGAGGCGTCATGTCCCAGCTATTGGGTGTGACGGTTTTCTCTGTTGGAAATGAGAAACAGCTGTCGGATAAAGAACCTTATTAATGTGCCTCTAAATTTAAGATTTTTTTTTTTTTGCTTTGAAATAAACTGTAAACTTGGTGAACAGAATTAGTGGACGTATTTGTTTACAAAAAAATCTGCCTTATGTCCCTGTAGTGCAATTGTAAATCCACCTTAAATGAGAAAGAGGTATGAGACATTGATGCTTTTTTCACCCTGAAGAATGGGATATGTTCAGTAATGCTGGTGGTAAAAAGAGAACATCCCTCTGTTGCTGTGTTGTCTTAGTGACTCTTGATCAAATTTCTTCCGAAACAACAACCGAGACTCCTCCTGTGCCTCAGCAGACATTATAACAATAGACATTATCAATCTCCCACAGTGCTGACTATTGTTCCTTGAATATGTTGCTCTTGGGGATGTTACTGTTTGAAAATCCCCTGAAAACCATTCTTTGAACAGACAAGAAACATTAGAAATAGAGTGGAGAGAAGTATCTCGACAAGGTGAATTTGAATGAAGACGTTTACTTTTTGGTTTGCCTTCAGGTCTGTGTTATTTGGGTTAGTGGTTTACCAACAGGAACCTCCCCTCCCTGATTTAGCTGCTACCATTGGTTGACTCGGGTTGGTATAGCAACTTTGTGTTTTTACTCACTGAGCCTAATCCAGAACCAGTAATAGTTATAGTGCAATGCACCAGTAATGGTGTAATAAGCCAACTGGCAGTGAGGAGGATATGAGGACGTGTCCAGGTTTTTCCCCTAATTTACAAGTGTGGAAATAAGTCACATGTCCCTAGAAGAGACTGACAAAATATGGGCAATAAACATGAATAATAAACACACTCGTTTTGCTAAAGAGCTGCTGATAAGCTCAAGATCGACTCGAGCTGCCCGGCGGCCAGCAGGAAATGACCAAGTGATTGCACTGGGCAGCTCTCAGTGTGTACCTGTGTGGGTGGAGAGCAGGGCATTGTTTACACGGTGCCATTGGGCCACATGTATCAAGATAAAATGTAGGTCTCATTTGGATATGGTGGCTGATAGAATGGAGAGCAGGACAATTGGTGCAATGAGATCCCATGTAATGTTTTCTACTGTATGTTACCAAGCAACAAGTCGGATCTGGCATGAATCGGATGCCAGCGTAGAACAAACATGGCAGACATGGAAATACACCAGGGGTGTCGCCATTGATATAAAGTATATTTAGATTTATATATTTAGAGGAGCTAAGCCTCTAATATGGGGTGCTAGGGGGGTATTTAGTAGGTGGACTTTTTAAAACAGCCATCCAGTGGTTGTTGCAATGAGCATAAATCCTGAGCATTATAAGAAAGAAAGATTTCAAAGGCTCATCTGTTGTTAATCAGTCAGTCCCAGATGGATCTGACTGGGTCAATGCTGAATCAGCATACTTTTTCATTTTCACTGTAGATTACTGCGGTGAGAAGCCAACATCTTGATTTAACTCCTTGAAGAATGACGTTTTTATACTGTCTGCCAGCTTATATCTATACTATTAAAAAGTGTTCAACATAAATATATTTCTTGTTCGTACAGGCATAAACGTTACTCCTTGTCCTTTATATCTGTATGTTTGTCTGTGACCGGAGAGACAGATTAGTTTGAGTTCAAATGGATTTACCCCGCCGCCCGGCGCAGCTCTGACATTTGAAATGCTCAGACCTGACACAAAGCTCATTTCATTCAAGAAGATTACGGATGTGACGTCAGCCGCAGAACGAGATACGTCTGCAGTAAGTGTGCGCTTGTTTGTATTCACCGAGGGGCACCGACTTCAGAATGAAAATAAGCTCTATTGCTATGAAGCTTGACACGCGTGAGAAAATTGGAGATATATTAAAGCTCAGACCGGATAGGAAAAATGAGTATGATGAAAATATTAAACTTGACCAAAATAAGATGATTACAATGTGTGAAATATGAGTTAGGTTAAGGAAAGAGCTATTTCTTCATTATCATTGAAAAGTTGGGCTCATATATTTTATTTGAACTCGAACAATCTTGGTGATTTGATTATTCTATTCTGGTTATGCGTCAAGCATCATATTTACATTATTTAAAAGTTCCTTTGGTCATAGATATGTATATCGTGAGGCTTAAGCTCCGCCGGCGGTGCACGCTGATGTATAAACACGGACTCCTAGTGAGTCATCCGACGACCGGCATGCATCAGGAGCGGTTTTTTTTCCTCCTTTGCTGGTGGGTGGGGTTTGTAGAGAGGCGTTGCCGCACACCGACCACTCCAGGATTATATACCCGCAGCTTGTCACGCATTTTCATAGACTGCGCATTTTGCTCGCCGCCGCCGCTTTCAGAAACAGTGAAAGAAGAAGCCGTCGAAGAAACTGCGAAATAAAAAAAAAGCTTCTCCACCTCCATGGCAAACTACATCCACGTACCGGACGAGGCTCCCGCTGTGCCCAAAATAGACGTGACAGTCGAGGAGAGCGACTACAGGTCCGGCGCCCTGAAGCTCATCAAGGAGCTGCGACCGAGCTGGAAGCCGTCCGAGGTCAAAGTCAAGGTGCACTTTTAATTCATTTTAAAACATTTTAATATTAACCATAGCCTGCTGCACACCCCATCACCCTGCCACAGCTCAGACACCTCCTCTCCTTGACGCTAAATGTGCTTAAACTGCTAAACTGACAGCTAGGGACGCGTCTCTGCTTCTATATTTATCGTTGGTCACAACTTTACGGAAAAATACTCCTCAAACCAGGTGTTTTAATGGCCCCACAGACTTTAAGGTGTCTGCTGGTGGATGGTTTCCGAGGAGGAGTTCCCTCCACCCCCTCCTGGTTTGGGTTAGCTAATGTTTTGCCTGTGCAAATAACATCTGACCAGCCCAGGAGCAGCCTACAAAAACAGAGGAAACTACTAAAAAAATCAACTGTTAATCTGCCTCACGACGAAATGAAATGTAGTTTCGTGTGAATGATAGTGTGATATTATGCAGATGGGGCCTTG
The DNA here is from genome assembly GCA_028564955.1 of Terapon puta. Classification (NCBI taxonomy): domain Eukaryota; kingdom Metazoa; phylum Chordata; class Actinopteri; order Centrarchiformes; family Terapontidae; genus Terapon; species Terapon puta. Next base: position 13,374,831 of record JAOXYL010000002.1, read on the forward strand.
CCTTTGGGAGTTTCTGGCATTTCTGAGATTGTTGGAGAGTTTAAGAGATTAGGGGCTATCTGTTCTTGCAAACTTCTATAAGAAACACAGGTGACAAGTGGACCAAGTGTCCTAATCCCAATCCCTGGAAGTGTCCTGCCTTTAGCTGCCCAACAGAGCCAAACTAGACCAGTGGGACCGCACAAAGCCCGCCATCCTGCAGAGGCCCGGTGAGGACATGTAATCATGTAATGCCTGGAAAAAAAGTGAACAATTTTCCTTTTTTCCAGGAACAGGTCGGGGGTGTGGCTCCCTTTGGTAAACACAGCCTGAGGATGGGAGCGGGTCACATGCTCCGCCAACCCTTGTGCCTATACTCATCAATGAGGGCAAAGTGGGAACTCAGCAAATGCCTGTCATACCTGTCTCATGCAAAATAAAATTCCTGACAGTCTTGTTTTTCTCACTCGATCCCTTATAGAATGGACAATTAGGGCTGGTATGTCGACACCACCCTCCCCACCCCACCTACCCCCCCCCAAAATGTTCCCCGCTTCACAGCAGAGACCTTTAAACGTAAATCAACACAGACAAGCCGCAATTTTCTTCATAGCTGCATTCATTCCTCTTCTCTTCTTTGCTTGTCAGAGCCTGACTCCACTCAAAACTTATGTAATATGCAACACAGAGTAGGTCTCCAGGCATAAATAGTATAATGTGGAGGATGGTCCCGCTGTCGTCTAACTGTAGGCGTCAGGATAGATTTTTGGAGCACTGGAAAAAAATTATGATTTTCATCCACACTTCACCTGCTCACCACTCCTTCCTGTGTTTGCCTCTGCAGTTTTTCACAGACGGGATAACCAACAAGCTGCTGGGCTGCTATGTTGGCGCAGTCATGCAGGATGTGGTTCTGGTTCGTATTTATGGTAACAAAACGGAGCTGCTGGTCGACAGGGAAAATGAGGTGAAGAGCTTCAGGGTACTGCATGCACACCGCTGCGCCCCGCGCCTGTACTGCACCTTCAACAATGGCCTGTGTTATGAATTTCTGCAAGGAACTGCCCTGGAGCCTGAGCATATTCGCAGCCAGCCTGTTTTCAGGTAAAACGTTTATTGTGAGGCTGGGAGTCGTTTCAAAGGGTATTGTCTTAAAGTCATCTGACTCAAGAGTTTAGTTTGTCACCTGTCAATAGCCACCACCCCGAGGCCAGTGGCGCACAGCAAAAACACACACGCACACACACGTACACACTCAAATTCACTCATACATATTAATACATTTTACTGTAATTAGTTTTATGTGTTGCGTGATCAGACTTTAAGTGCATCTTTGGTTTTTGGTGGTGGATATTTTCCCATCTGTTCTGTCTTTCCTTCTTTCACAAAATGTATAAAGATCCAAAATATTAAAAAAATATATAGTCCACTGGTTTTAACTTGAAGTATAAACATGTAGGAAATTCTTGTATCGTGAGTCTGGTAAGATAGGTTAAAGTCAAGTTGAACATATTAAAAGTATGTAAAGATTATGCAGTCTGTGTGAGTTGATAATTACATTTAGAAATGTGTCTTGATAGATAATGAATCAAGCTAAATACGTTACATGAAAATATTTTTGGTAAGTCTAAATGTATTCTCACTTAAACAGTTTTTTTCAGTCACTTTTGTCATCCTTTTGTTTGAATACTTTTAGACAAGAATGTACATCTCTGTTTATGAAACAGCGTGAATCATTTTTTCCCTTTATAACTAAATTGTTTGACTGGAGCACAGTTGCATATTTGCTGCTCTTATTCAGATCTTCCATTTCTTGTCTTCTGTTTTGCAGGCTCATTGCCAGGCAGCTGGCCAAGTACCACGCCATCCATGCCCACAATGGCTGGGTGCCCCAGTCTGACCTGTGGCTGAAGATGGGCAAGTACTTTTCTCTCATCCCCAAGCACTTAAAGGACCCTGAGCGGAACGCCAGGTGAGGTCATGCAGAAGATTATGGGTACTGAAATCTACCAGACCCTCAGATGTAGCTCAGGCTTTTCCCTGTAGCCCTTTAAATGCTTCAGTACATGGATGAAAGTTTGAAAACTGAATTTAGTTTCATTACCATGGTGCGGTTTTGTGTAATTAATTTGCATGGTACATGGTTTTAAATGGCCTATATTTAGACCAGAAAACCTGACTGACTAGGTTTCCAATCAGACATTTAAAAGCCTAAATAGAGAGTTAAAAACAAAGCAAGGACAAACCTGTCAAATCTAGTATACTAACTCAAAATATAAATTGGGAGTATAAAGTAACTGAGAGGCCAGTGTGAGATTATTTATTTCATAATTTATTGCTAACTCTGTTCTGCATTTAAGTGGAACAGCCTAAAATAGATTTCAGGAATTTGACATGTTATTTTTAATGTAATTTTTAGATCTTTTACTGTTAGGCCATTTTTTGTGAAAGCTAAATAGAAAAACATAAGTACTAATTAATGGGAACACATGGCCTTGGCTTTTATACATTCCTGTCGTCTGTAATTTCCACGTGGACCTTTGTTGTCGGTGAGTCACAAATGTTCTCACAGGTCAAAGCAAAACGTGGAATTGCTTTTGTAATCTCAGCAGGTATGACTTCACTTTATAGCTTTCCGGAGAGATAACACAAGACGGTGAAGGCTCATTAAGCACAATGACTCTTATTTTCTTAAAGTATTGTATCTTGCATAAACTAGAAGTATTATACATACTGTAATGATTAACTGTCATTTGTTGATTTTAAGTATGAAGGTCTCATAAGTTTTCCTCCCTTGAGTTAGTGTCACTACCAACACTAAAGAATGCAGGCGTAAATGACAGGCAAATTGAGTTTTGAATATGCTCTGGGCAGTCTTGAATGTTTGAAAATTGTGTTGGCATTATCAACTACTGTCATGTATGTTGGCAGCCAAAATAAACCCGAAACAAACATTGACTTTGCAGGTTTTTGATTACAATGGCAGCCTCCTAAATATTAACATTGTAGGAGAAACGCTGATAAAGCGGCCTGAAAGGTTCATTTAAAAACAATTCAGTGGTAATAGCACTTGCAACCACAGAAACCAAAGCCTGCTCTTTCCATTTTGTGTTGCACAATGTTTGCTCATTGTCACCTGATCATGTCATGTGATGATAGTAGGACGGATGGCAGTTAGCTTTGCAGTTGTCAGGTACAACAAAATGTTACCAAGACATAGTCTGACAAATAAACTTAACTAAATAAAATGGCCAAAAAATAGCATTTGCTTATTATGGATGCCCTGTTCAATAGAGACATTAAAAAAACAAATAAATAAATGGATCTAAATGTCTTGGTAGGGGACTGCTGTCTTAAAGTAGCACTTTGTATTTTCTGTGACTGATGGTGAAAATATTGTTAAAATAGAGCCTAATCTAACGGACAGGAAATGCAGGCGTAAACAAGCTGTAACCAGTTTAATGACGGAAGGAAAGTCACAAAGTCTGGAGTGTTTCAGTTGACCATTTTGAATAGTTTTATTAAAGCTTATCATTCTCTGAAAATTCACTCAAATTATTTATTGTGAGATACACATCTGCTGTCATGCAGGACATTGTTGAGAAATTTGTTGTGCTTGTATTTGAGTATATCCTGTGGTTTATTTCACTTTCGTTTAGATTATTGTGAAATTATGGAATCACGTTTTCTTTTTCCTCAATTGTTGCCACAAAACTTGTTTTGCACAAAGCCTAGTCTATAAAAGTGCTTCTTATTTTCTGTTCCCTTTTTGATTCTATTTCTAAGTCTCTTAATGCCCGTACGTCTTTCAATCCCTCCCCTCTCCTCTCAGGTTGCGTATGGAGGTGCCCAGCCCACAGTGCCTTCGAGGAGAGCTGGTGTGGCTCCAGCAGAGCTTGTCGGTGCTGGGCTCCCCTGTAGTTCTCTGCCACAACGACCTGCTCTGCAAAAACATCATCTATAACCAGGAGACAGGTGAGTATAAACCCCACAAGTGTAGTCTGAGACATTACAGTGTGACTGAATTGTGTTGTAGTGTGAACTGTATTGGTCCCTGCGCTCAGGTAGGATTGCATTAACTGCACTTCCTCAACGCTAGTAACATGCTTCACCCATTGTCAGTGTTTGCGTTGGGCTGCAGGCGTAGAATTAGAACGGTCAGACAAGACAATCCTGGTGTTTGTATTTTCTGTTTGCTCTTGATAGAAACCTTGATTGACGGGGGCTCAAACTCTTAATTGACAAAATTTTTTAAGTTAAGTATCTGTCCCCAAAACATTCAACACTTTCATTAAAGCAAATCAGATTTCCTATTCCTTTCCTACATTTCTAATTTCATTAAATTTCAAATTTAGTCTTATCTGTCGTTCTAATTCTGTGATGAGATCGTAGAGCATAATCCACTGTTATCAGCCTGAACAAACAGTACCATTACATCATACCACATACCAAGTCACAGTCTTACTGAGAGCACGTGTCTTTGGTGCTTAAGCAATGTCGCTGTCCTTTGACAGTATAATTGTCAAGCAGCCTGTCCTCAGGTAGTGACTTTAATTGCAACGGTCAATGAGACTGTACCTGTGAGTGAAACTGTTGTAGTCATTGTGAATGTAGCAGAAGAATGGCGGGCTGAACTGGTGAGAAAGAATATGCAAGGGGGAGGAAAAGTACTTTTTTTTTTTTTTTTTTAATGAATGTGGGGGGTGGGGTGGGTTTTTCAGAGCTGTCAGCCCCCTCGTCACGAACCGACGAGGGGTGGGGCCCTTCTCACAGCTCCTTGTGTCTAGCCTTTCTTCCCTAGGAATGACAGCCGAGGCTGTGGCTGCCCTGCGCCACCCTGCCCTGGGGAGGCAATGGAGAGAGACAAACCTCACGCACAGTCGGCTCTGAGGGCCCTCGCGTAGTCTGCCCACTGCTCAGGCTAAACAGGATGAGTTCATGGCAGCAGTAGGAGCCACGTATCTATTATCCTCCGATGCTACTCGTCCATCAGTTGTCCCTCTTGACAGTAGCTAGGCCAATAACGATACTGGTTATTATACATCTGTTTTTATGGTTTGCACATGCTGTAAGCTCCTATACGCCACTGCTCCTTATTCCACAATTTCCACTCCACAGCATCAATAATTATGATACCTGTGCAGACCATACATGTGAAAGCACACATCTGGTAATGTTCTATATTTTTCTTATTGTCAACAAAGCCCATTAAATGAAACTATTAAGAACACAGCATCCGCCCACACTGTGGCATATGATGAACACAGTGTTATTCCTTCTATTCACTGTTCTGCTGATATAAATATTGATTGGTGCACCAATTGAGTTGTAATCTGCAGCTAAGAAACGGTCCTTGGTTAAGTCACTGATTGTCTTAGGAACATTTGAGAGTGCTTTTAGGAAGGTAGTGATCCTTATTAAACAACATCAAAGTTTACACTTGTCCTTTCTTTTTCTCATGGACTTGGGACTGAAATCCAAGGATGGTCTGGGGAAGTTATTGGGAGACACTTTGAGAACAACACATAACCAACATGTTGCAGGTTTTGGTCTTTTCATGGGACTTGTTGAACTTAACAATAATATAAAATATTACCAGCTTTGTCCCTTAAAGGTGAAACATGTTTCTGAAGAAATGTGAGGGAAATAGCTTTGCCTCAGCGCACAGAAAAACATTTTTGGGTAACTGTAGCCAACAAAGTGTGTGTTCACACCTGCAGAATCTTGTTTAATCCTGTAAATTTGCATATCAGCCAGTGCTGATTGATTTACTGGAATTGGGCAAAAACCAAACATGCAGACATGTAGAGATATGTGCACAACACCCATGCATATTTGCACACTTGCAGAATCATGTTTCAGGCTTCAGTAAGGCTGAAGTTGTCAGCTCGAAGTGTTATTGATTGAAAGCTGGATAGAAAGGAGCAACACAACTAGACCACTCCTACAAGTGACATCCACAATGGAATGGACACCAAAATGAAGTCCAGGGACTTCAGCTTTTAGCCACAATGATCACATTTCTGACCACACCCACTGAAGCTGTCATGCTCAGCGTTGTTGTAAACTCCATGCATATCTCACACTACACTCACCCAACAGCTTTTAGGTAAACTGAAACACAGAGACTGCATGCATGAAAAGGAACCTAAGCGCCACCACACTACTTTCTGTCATTTATGCCCAGCTGTAGAAACCACTTGTCTGCCAAACGCGACAGCAGACAAGCCACCACTTCCTGCACTGATAAAACTATAAAGAGAAGTGGTGGAAGCTCATTTCCAAAGATTTTGTTAAAAGTTTGAAATCTATTATCAACAAGTGCAGTATTCCTTTTCTATCTCTTTTTGTCTCTTTACCTTGCCTCTCATATTCCAACACAGGCTGCTTTAGTGTCCCTGCCTTTGTCACTTTGCTCAGATGTTTTGCAAAGGAAAAGCTAAAGAAGCTGTGCACAGTTTACTTGGTCCCAAGGGCCTCAAAATCAGCAGCTCAGCAGCCAACAGGAAACCCCTCAAAGATTCTGCCTTTTTGCAAAAGCAGCAGAGGCGTCATGCTATTGGGTTTACAGCGGACCAATGGGACGGGGGCATTGGAGGGGAGTGTTGTGAGAAGGGGAAGTGAGGTTGCATGTGTTGGGAGGGGGAGGGGCAGGGATGGGACTTTGGCAGCAGGGCCTGATGTTTCGACACTGTGCGTGGGAGCAAGAATGGATAAAACGGCAAAATATGTCAGTGAGAGAGCGAGCATGTGTGAAAGATGTGTTTGCCCCAACCTTTTCATCTGCTGCACAGGGGGGCTATAGCCACTGCCTGGAGGTGTTCAGTTGTGTCCCGCTAGGACCTACACGCCGGCTGGTAACCCACCTCAAAGTGTCTTTCTCTGTAGTCCAGCACCACCTCAAAAACTAATGTTCCACATGTAAGGGAAAAGAAATTAGCCAAAGCCAAAACAAACCTAAAGATTTAAGAGTAGAGACGTTTTTTGTTGTTGTTTTAATGTAACAATCGCGGGGGGGGGAGTAAGGGTTTGTATTTTGAGATCAACTGCTTCATGACTGAATGCTTCCCTCTTTGTTCATTGTTAATGCAGACATCATATTTCCAGTGGTCCTCAGACGCAGCCACTTAGCAGCAACACATTCTTTGACCCCTCTTCTCCACGCTCTAACATTTCATCTAAAATGAAAAGTGGCTAAATTATTTGGCCATTTTCACATATTTCATGGCCACTTGCAGAGGCACTCAGCAATAGCTCTAGATACAGAAAATATACTTGACTGCGACTGCAGATTGACCATATTTTTGAGATGCTCAGAAATGCCAAAATATATTAAAGGCATTTTAAACTGGCTTGTTTGTGAGGTTTAGAGTGTGTGTGGGTGTGTCAGAGCCACGACTCCGGTTGGCTCTCCGTGCCAACAGCAAAGTTCTGAGAGAGTTTGTCTCAAACAGTGTGTTGCTGTACATTTGCTTTGGCAGTCCACTGCTTTTCTACAGACCACTTCAGTGTCTTTGCATTATTTCGTCGTCGTCCCTTCGTTCCTTTTCTTCCCCTCTGCTCTCTTATTCTGTGCATGAACCCGACCAAACACTCCTTTTTTCCCCTTCATATTTGAATGTCTTGCATCAGTATCTTAACTAATGAATCCCAGCTGCTATTTTGTGGCCTTGTGAAAAAGGCTGATAACTCCCCAACTATTACATCTAATCTGTTTAGTAAAATATCATTGGAGTTTGAATGTCAAGTTCCATAAATCAAGTTATCTATATGCTACAGATCTTGTAGTTTATATCTAATGACAATGGCAATGATATAAAGACCTAAATATGTCCCACATTTGCTTAACAAAGCTTTTATTCTGTACATATGCTGACTCTGACTTCCCTGAATCTTAACAGCATGATTGTATTTGTCCAGAACAGCATTGTAGTGCATGCGTAGGACGTGTTTGTTACCTTAATGAATACCACTGAAGTCCAAACACATCTCTCTCAGTGTCTCCTTTTTATTTCATTTTCTGTGCTGAAGTCTCCCTCTGTGCTCCACTGTCCTCAAAATGCAAGCTCTTACTTCTCGCCCCACAATTGGCTGACTAGCCAGCCAGTCCAGTGAGACAGGAGGAAAGTTACAGAGTGAAATGAAAAAGCCTTGACATTCTGAGTAATCAAAGGGAAAAAACACAACATAATCATTTTATGCCCGCTTCCCTTGTCTCCGTCTAAACAATGCCACTTCTCTTTGCAGGCAATGTAAAGTTCATTGACTACGAGTATGCTGGGTACAATTACCAAGCCTACGACATTGGGAACCATTTCAACGAGTTTGCCGGTGAGTACAACTGGCATCATTTGGTATATATACAAAGATGCCTGCATGAAGTGCTGACTGAAATATGGGGGTTTTATGTTTTGCAGGCCTGAATGAGGTGGATTATAGTCACTACCCAGGTCGGGCCTTTCAGCTGCAGTGGCTCCGCTCCTACCTGGAGGCCTATAAGGAGCACAAAGGCCAGAGCAGCGAGGTGACTGACAGAGAGGTGGAAGTTCTTTATGTCCAGGTCAACCGCTTTGCCTTGGTAAGCTTTTGTACTTTATTATGGACCACAGCAGATTGTAATGGAGCACATCTGCACCTGGAAAGTTTTACCATTACATTTTAAAGACCAAGATGTGAATCAGTTATCAGTCGCCATTCATCTTTTGAGAAATGAAAATGTATGTAGTTAATTCATTCATTGTCTCATTCACTGTATGGTCAAGGAAAATGATTGGTCTTTGCTGTCTTTAGTCATCCCTTGGCCATAGCTGCTATACTGTGCCCTTTCCCCAATAAAAGTCAAAACAAAAGAACTGAAACCGAACACTTGTAGGGCACAGTGAGCCCCCTGTGGGCTTGTTCAGAGTGGATTTTCCAGGCCTGCTGCCAGGTTGTTGGGTCATCAAACACAGATTATAGTGTGTTGCGGGTTAAACAGAGCACTGAGTGATGTGGGCCATAAACCTGTGCTACCTGCTCCAAATATGAAAGAAAGATGTTTGCGATGCACTTGCCGCAGCGGCCACCATATGGGAGGCGCTTTTAATGAAAACCGGTTACCGTTGTGAGGTTTGGCGCTCTCCCCTGAGCCACATTCTGCCTTGTTTACTGTCAAGAGGAAAAGAGGGCAGTGTGTGGAGGATGGGCAAGTGGAGCAATTGTATTTCTGTGTCAGCTATTTGTTAGCTGTTGCCATAGGGCTTCTGCTGGCTTTGTACATGCTTGACTTGGTTGTGTTGTGTAATTAGAAACGACATTTAGTTTTAGACTGTCATGCTGATCCTTTTGTGTTGTGCTCTTTCTCCTCTGTTTAGGCATCTCATTTCTTCTGGGGTCTCTGGGCTCTGATTCAGGCCAAGTTCTCCACCATTGACTTTGACTTCTTGGGGTATGTCCATTTTGATAGTAACCACCAAGCACACTTTATCATGAGCTCTTTTATTTATTTATTTCTTCTCTTTTTGTTCTTTAATCATGTGTTTAAGAACAAAATGCAAAGCATCCAGATAGATATTATGTGTGTCATCTCAGTGCATGGTGTGTTTCAACCGCCTGATATTTTTGTCACGTACATTTTTATCTCATCGCTGACGCTGCTCCCCTCTGCGTGTCCCTACTCTCAGATATGCAGTCCTGCGCTTCAACCAGTACTTCAAGATGAAACCGGAGGCCGCCGCGCTGAACTTACCCGAATAAAAGCCCCCCCACAAGGCCCCACCACCCCTCATCTTCTCTTCCTCCCGCTCTTCCTCCCTTCCAACCTGTCCTGCGCCACACACGATGACTGCGGAGCGCCCTCTTTGGGTGTATGTAGGGAAGAGCCAGACTGAGCGTCTGTCCTGTTCAGTGCCTACGGTCCCCACCCCACCCCCCACATCTCAAGAGGTCGAATGGACCACAATCTCATCCGTCATCTGCTGTCACACCTCTGTTAACCGGAGGTAGCCCAAAATCATTTGTGCTGTGGGCGTGTGTGCAGTAGAGACTTAAGACCTGCTATAATGTGAAGCCCACACAGCTAAATTTAACATGGTCGTTTCAGTTAGTCTAATATCAATTAAGATATTTCAACGATATCAGTGTATTGTATTTGTGAGCAGCTTGAATCACTATAAGTAAGATATAGGTGGAATGCCGCCTCCATCACAGCAAATGCATAGTAACCACCTACATAACTGACAGGTGGCCCAGACACTAACCCGGCTGTCCTGGAGACACCTTCCGTGTACGCACACTCATGGGGAAAACCGCTGAGAACCAGCCCAGCTAACGACCAAATTTACAACAACATGGAAGCAATACAAGGGTTGCTTTGTTTGCTGAGGAACCAAGTTGAGAAGGAAAAAAAAAAAAAAAAACACAAAACAAAACAAAAAAAATGCCAACGTGGAAAGGCCAGTGCTGTCCCTTGATCTCATGTGATATGAGCCACACCACACACATACATGCGCACACAAAAAAGGAAAACTTGTGGCCTGCCTCGTGACTCTCTTGTTTTCACCCTTATTTTCTCCAGCATGGGCGGTACACTGGAATAACCATGTAGTCATCGTTGCTGTGTGGTTTGATGAGGGCTTTTTGACTTTCTAGTCTGAAAGTAGAAACATTAAGTCGTAGGAGAGCATCTTGTGTTTACAACTTACCTCTCCCTTTAAGTTAAATATTTGCACTGTTTGTCACTGAGCAGTCTCTTGACTTGAGGGAGATTTTCACTGTAGTCTACATTTCATGTCAGATTTGACACTTTCTTTTGCCTGAATCTTAACTGGGGGACTAGCTTACACCTCGGCGTGATTTGAACATTCCATGTTCACAATGGTAGTCTGGAAATTTGGTCATAGTTCACATGGTCAGCAGTGTTTGGGACTTGATTCGCTGAAACATCAGCCAGAAGACATGCTGTACAAAACGAGACCAAACCATTATATTGTCTGCTCCATGTCAGGGAACGTTTTGGATTCACATTTAATATTACAGAACACTGCTGTTCAGTCCTAATGAACCAAGCACTGACCATTGTAGACCAGTTTTGACTCACTTGTGTTAAGATAAGTGTGCTATGGCCTTGCTTAATGTCAGATTGTCGCCACACTCTTGGCATTCATCATTTTAAGTACCCAATGTTGAAATGAAGCTCTGTGGAAAGGTCGTTTTTTGGGGAAAAAAAACAAACAAACAAACAAACAAAAAAGAAGCAATGGTGGTTGTCTCAACTTGTTAGTTAGACACATCTGTGCTGAGTTGGGAAAAATGTAATGAAAGTCAGCCGTCAGAGTGACCTGAGGAGCAAGAGCACCATCTGTTGGAGGACAGAAACCAATGGCTGCTGTCAGTAACTGTTATTGATAATCACCCATGAGACCTTTGTGTTAAATGTTTATGTTTTTAAAGATGTGCTTTAGGAGGGCCCTTAAATACTAAAACAAGTTCATCTATTGGTTACTTTAACAAGCCTACACCAAAGTGCTGACTTTTGTTTTTTGCTTGTACATAACGCACACTGTACCGTTTTCCATGTAGCACAAAGAGAATTAGACTTTTTATACTTATTTAAAAGGAAGTGTTGAAGCTGAGGTCTTTGAGAGTGTGTAGATGTTTGCTGATGCAGCAACAGATGACACTTGGGCAAACGTAGCACATTTAAAACAGCTGAATCCAGGGGAACTCCTTTTTTTTTTTTAAATTAAATGCTAGATGTCACTTGTAAAATATGGCAAAACAAGTTGTCTTGTTTACTCCAAAACAGTTTGCAAGCAGTTTGCCCAGGTGGTCTCTGTTGTAGCAGGTTTTGCAAAGCTCTGTGAAGAGACCATTATCGATGAGAATGGATTGTGCACTCATGTTAACACTCCCGCACAGTAGCAGCTATGGAGTAGGCATCGAAGTGTTAGTCTGCCTGTGAAAGCTTTTTTTTTTGTACTTGCAGTTTTAAAGTTTGAAGGTCAGGCCTATTACTTCACCTCTGTCTTAAATTCAGTCTTGTGTGTCGTCAGTGAGTTGAGATGGAAGAATTCAGAAGTAGTCTGAGTCTGACCTAATATAAATTTGGAATGTATGTTTGTTGGGTTTTAATCTAAATGAAATCTTCCAAAATTATTTTGTGCATTTAATGGTGAACAGTTTCGATAAAGTTACAGGTTAAGGGTGTCTGAAAGATTGTTTTCTGCCGGGTGTTTGCTTTGTACACTGTCACTGTTTACACACAACACACATATATTATTGCAGTTGGTAAAATTTGACTGCTACATAATCCTAATGTTCAGATTGTTCAACATAATAATGCTGGTATATTTCCTGAAAGCCCTTATCTGAAACAAATGAAGGCATCTTCACTGTATGTCATATGTATAGATAATCTTAGTCATGCGAATAGTATGAACCTCGTTTCACGAGTTTGAGTTTCATATCTAACATCATAAAAAAATCTGTCCTTAAGTATCTCTGGCCACTTCAGCATCATGTTTATATGTACAGCAAACAAATATGGTAATATCTCTGGTTGTTCTCAAATGTGAATGAATGTACATATAGAAGGAGTTCTTTTATTTTTTTGTTTTCCTAAAGTTGCATTAAAGTGAAAAGTTGCCTGGGTAAGAGGTGAAATAATAGACATTTTCAATACTGTAAACATGCTTTGAAAATTAAAGTCTATTTACCCTTATCTGTGTCTCTGCATTTGCTGTCTTTGATGCAATGTTTACGAGTCCGAATCATAGTTAAAGGTTCAATTAGTAACTTTTTGGATTTTTGGACTATTTTGTTGGAAATTGTGCCAAGGGGGCCTTAACAGGGGTTCATATGTAATAAACTGGGGGTGAGACCAAGTTGCATTGGATAGACCGGTGAGGAATTACTGTTAGTCCTTTATATGGAAACCAATCTACAGGCTGCTAAAAAGATAATTATAATCATCATCAACAACAACGT
>JAOXYL010000002.1:13404251-13416767 GCA_028564955.1 Terapon puta
CACACACACACACACACACACGCCCCTCGATACCAAACTCACCGACATGCAGACACACACACACACACATAAACGCACCCCATGAACCTCCCCCATACATTCACTTTCAAGCATCCCGAGTCCAGCCACATTCTTCTCTGCTAATTGACTGTCATAACGGCTGGAGAGATTAACTTCAGCCCAATCCCTGCAAGATAAAGAATAAAGACATGGGGGCCAAACTGGGCTGGGGTGAGGGTTTGGTGGCGGTGGTGGAACTGGGCGGAGGGGGCTAATACCGCCACGTCGCCTATTTGTTATTGATATTTACAGGCTGTCTTGTCCCTCCCCGCTCGCCACTGCCCCTCCTCTGCTCGTCACCCGCAAGGATTAGCGTTAATGGCAGGCTTACGGAGTAAGCGAGCCCCTGTCAAACCCATGTCCCCTCTTTGCCATCTCCCAGATTAGCTGACGCTTTGTGATGGGGCTCTCTCCGCAAGACACAAGCCTCCAAGGAAAAGGAGGGAACTTTGTCTAAACTTCTCATAAAGTGGCAAAAAAAAAGGAGCTTGCGGCAGTACTTTTTATGTGCACGCGACGGGATGATGGTGCATGCTGGGGGGTATTAGCTCGTGGTTATAACACATTTGAGAAGTGTTTTTTTTTATATGAAATGATTGACTGCAAAGGCTTAAAACAAATCATAATACTTTTTTTAAGATGACACTGACTGGATCCTCTGGATTTAACAGATGTTGAATGATGATCTAAGGCGGATACAGAAGTCAATGACCCTCATGAACTACACTTCACATCATGCAACATATGACCGGATGGAAAGTATTATATATTATATTACACATAGAAGTGACAGATTAAGGAAATATCTGCCTATCTGTCCGTTATAAGGGACAGATTGTGTTAGATAGTAATATTGTATGCACTCTTGACCTAACCCCGTAAACTTTCATTCATCGTTTCCTGTCTTTCTCTTCGCTCCCATTCATTTCCAGTGCATGTTTTCTACCTATTATGCTGCCTGAAAGGGCTGTGTGTGAGAAGAGTAAAATTAGATAAAATCATAAGTAGACTCTTCACCGTAGCAGCTATACCATTACTGTTACTGTATCTAATTTAGATTTTATGTCGGTCATGATCTGCTTAGGAACAAAGAGGTTACTGAGAGGTCAAAGAGCAAAAGAATGTGTGCGTTTATATAAGTGTAAATAATTTTATCTTTAGAGATGCTGCTGCTGACATGATTATTGTTTCATTTTATTATCTGGTCATTTAGTGAAACACTTTGCTGGTTTGCTTAGCTGACATGTAAAGCGGTGTATTTGAATTGATTGATTTAATTGATTGAAAATAATACTCAGACCGGTGGGGATGCATGAGATGGATAATGTGTATGCCACTCACCCTTTGATATGAACTTTTATTATAACATCAGAGAACTTCATGAACATTTTTCACGTTTTTATTAATTTAATCTACTGTGAAATAACACAAGAATTAAGATGACTGCATATTGAGGAACTGCTTCAGTTTATCAGAAGTATAAATACATGTGGGAAACAATATTTTATTTTCTCTTCCTCTATAGATATTTCTTTGTATTTGCATTTTGCATGTACATGATACAGAAAGAGAGCAGGCAGTGAAGAAACCGTAGAAAAAACATATACATATAGAATGAAACACCAACTTATTTAAACCAACTGAATAGAGGCCACACTTTGCATTTCTCGGTCTATATACATGGTTTAATATTGTGGTGAGTAATAAAGTTCAATGTAAAAACAGCATAAACCAAACTCAGAACTTTGAAATGGGGCAGTCCCCAATTATGAAACATGAGTCATACAGATAGAAACGTGTCAATAGAAACGGAAAAAGAATCATTTATATCTTTAATTGAATTCTTCAACTTTAGCAATTGCATTTAAAAACTGAATTTGAACAACATAATTTGATTTTGTTTTTTCACTTTGATAACTGCATTAAAATGGAATCTGAATAGCATAATTTGATATTGAATTTACCAGATGAATCCCAATAAACTTAATATTTCAAAAATTTAATTCAGTTAATCTGAAACTGTATTTGATTCCCACTGAAAAAAAATCAACTCAACATTTAGTCCTCACAATTAAAAATTCAGTTTGTGTAATTTGGCTTCAGTTTACTGAGACACACATCCGGTTGCTGAGGAAGAGCAGTTGACTGCAGATTCGCAGAACTCCACTTTCATCTTTCATTAACACACGTAAGCTGTGCCATATTAACCAGATCTAACAGCTGCAGTTACGCAATCACTCAGAATAGTGACTGTAAACTCAAATACATTTTTCACGTGCCCCTATACTTTTCTATAATCCTCTATAAAGCATAGATCACACAAGAGAGGCAATAAGAAAACTAACAAAATGGTAAAATTGGTCATATTGACATTTAAGGTGTGTGGACTTGTTCACGTTGTCAAATCATGCAGTAATTAACGTGCAAGAAAACATTTCACTTTAAAAGTACTCAATGCCAGTCTACAGCTGGCTAATGTTACCTAGTAATGATGACAACTAGCAAAACATCCTTTCATTTTTTTGTTTGTTTTTGGAACAGGAAGTGTGTTTGAAATTACATAGTAATATTATATATACTCAATCAGTATGCACTGCATACTATATTAACAATTCGGTACCTGCCCACTGTTCATACTTAGATAAACTCAAGCAGTACCTCTTCTCTGCATCATATGACTAGCGACTTAACTGCTTAATAATAATAATAAAAATGGTTTATCACAAATGTAAATCAACGTTATATATTCCACATTTTTGGGCAGCTGAGAGTGTTAATTAAGCACACATAGCATCCTTATTTTTTATACATCGAGGCAAACCATTCAGTTATAACGCACAATGTTATGAACTCAATTTTACATCATATTGAGCATGAATAGTACATTAGTTTGTGATTTCAAGCACAGCCATAACTTTCTAAATGATCCAATACAAATATGAAATATCACTACATAACACGAGGCACTTTCCTGTACTTTTTCTCAGAATTCCAAAAGTTTTATTCTTTTTCTTCATCGCCATCTCTCCTTTCTTCCAACTCATTTTTCTTACACTTTTTTTTCACTACATTTCCATCCAGCACACTGGCCCTCCTCTGCTGCTTTTCAACCTCCCTGCCTCCTTCCCTTCCCATCTCCCACTCCTGCTTTCTTCCTCTCTTTTTCCTCCGTGTCTCTCTCCATCCCGGCCTCTCCTCCCTCCATACTGGCTGCGCGGATGACAGCCGTGCTCTCGTGGCATCTGTCTGCTGCTCCCCAGCTTGTCTGTGTGTGATCAGCTCCTCTCCAGCTCTCCTCCACACTTTATCTCCTCGTCTTAGTGCTCCCTTTTTTCACAGACCGCCGCTCAGCCGCCTCGCTGCCAACTCACTGTCGCTGTTAACTCACATACCATCTTATGTATTGCCAAAGCAGATTGTGTTTGGAGGGCAAGCAATTAAGGGGGAGGCAAGCGCAAAACTGTAATGTAATTTTGGCTGCGATATTTACGGGGGAGAAAGGAGGAGGGGGGGGCGGCGGTGGGGGGGACAAAAAAGCACCGAGGAGGGCTTAAGCGGGTCGGACATTGCGGAGTCAACACCGTCGAGAATAATGATTTTGAGCCGAGATTTAGTGGGACGGAATCTGGCACTTCCCTAATTACGAGAGGCCAAATGTCAAGCCTGCTCGCTGTCAGCTTGGTGGCGGGCGGCGCTGCTTTCTCTCTCCCTCGTCTCTCGCTCTCGGTCCCTCCTTCTTTCTCTCCCTCTCCCTTTTTTTTCCCTGCAAGTTTCTCTGCATGTTTTATGAATCTCATTAAAAGTCATTAAAAGTGTGGTGAGATTTTCACAGCCTCCGCTCCGTGGCCCCGTAGTCCTCCTTTCTATCTGTCACAGATCTGAGAGAGAGGGAGAAGAAAAAAAAAACGGAAAAGGGAGAGGGCGACGAAAAACATGAAAAAAAAATGACTCGAAAAAAGAAGAAAAAGAAGAAGAAGGCAGATTTGAGTTAGAGAGCGAGGCATCTAAGGTAAACAAAACGGGAGAAAGACTCAGGGGCAGGGTATCTAAGTGGATTAGGTGGTAAGCGTCGCCGAGCTACCTCTCCGAAAGGTCTCATTTTTTACAGGCCTGTAGCATTATTGCCACTTTTCAAGAAGCAAGCTCTCTAATAAAATAACAGAATGTGAAAACGGGAACAAACACCTTGTAGGAGGGGTGTTTTCAGACAATTTGGCCTATTTGGCAAACAACATCTTTCTGCGCGGCGCTCCTTTCATTGAAAACTATTCTGCATTTACGGCTTCCATTTTGCAACGCCAGATACAACAAGGGGTCGAAGTCAAGGTCTCCCCTGCGACGCTGAGTGGGAGAAACTTTAGATCCCGCTTACAAGCCATTACAAAGACCTGCTGTTTTTTCCTCGATTCGGAGCAAGTCAGGCTGGGGTAAGAGGTGCGACCCCGCGCGCATACGGCCCATTCTTTTAGGCCTCTCGGCGAGGATGTTCGGCTGTGAAAAGAATGAGCTTCCATCCCATTCAGAGGAGACACATAGATGGAGGGCTGGGAGGTGAGAACAGGCAATGTAAAGCGGCGGTCAGGGATGAAAGAGCGCATGTGTGCGCGCGGACGACAGAGAAAGGGAAGGAGAGACGGCGCTAAAAGCAGTTGGTCTGACATATAGCCTTCCAGCCGCCACGCCATCGGTCACGCTCCCAATTACACCAGTTCAATAGACGGGCTGAAATCACATTGCCCCCCCCACCCCCCCCACTGTGTTTGCGCTCTCCTGCTGCAGTATCTCCTTTAGATGCACAAACACACTTCCACCCCTACACACACGGCAGAAGCTTCCTACCTCCACACAAATACACACACACACACACAAAGACACACATTGTAGCCGACTGTGTGGCTAATTAAAGGTGCGTGTGTGTGTGTGTGTGTGTGAAAGGTTGTAAAAGTAGTTGTGTAACAGCAAGGTGATTTGGCTCGCTGCGCCAGCATACCGAGACTCCACAGATGGCCCGGTTATGCCGAGGTGGTGGTGGCCGGGGTGCGTGTGCGCGAGGGAGATAGAGCGCCATGGAGCCTCGGGCATCGGCGGGGGCCCCCTGTGACTTGGCGGAGGGAAGCGAGCGCGAGGAAGAGGCCTGCGTGGGCAGGAACCGGCAGAGGTATGAAATGATTTGGAGAGGTACTGGGGGGTGGGGGGGGGGGTCGTCGGAGGGCCAGGATGTCAGTCAGAGGGGCAGGTGGGGGTTGAGGAGGAGGCGTTGGTGGGGTCCAGACAGAGCAATGGGGTGAGAAGGAAAAAAACGCTTTTTGAGCAGCTTTTTTGGCAACAAATTGTCAAATGTACAGGCACGAATGTTGACGGCAGCATTAGCACATGATTGTTTCCAACATGTGCAATGAAAATATAATGCTTCATTTAAAATCTGCGTACACACACTTTCTTTTTAATTTCCCCTCTGAATAGGAAAACAAAGTCAGTGTCAATAAAAAACTTCATTTTATCTCAAACTGTGTTTTTCCACCAGTATATTCCCTGAATAACATGGTAATAGATTAAGCAGAATGACAGTTACTTTCTGAGGAGAACCATATTGGTATTACTTAAAATGCAGCTTATTAAATCAATAACTATGGAACATATCCTTACTCACTGCACAAATGTAGTTCATGTCACTTTGACTCTCTGTCTGGTGAAGTTCTTTTTTCTTAAATGTTGTTGTCCATTCATATTCCCATTTAGCGGCCTTTACCAACTCACAGCACTCAAGCTCAAGGCCGTCGCTTCGAGCTTCAGCGACACCATGAAGTGGCACAACCGAACTCATCCTTTCGTCCTCTTGAAAAATGCAGCATCCGGCTCTGACTCCAAATTTAAAGCAAGTACCTGTTTATCTTAGAATATACAGTACATAGTAACACCTTTCCTGAGAAAGAAATCATCTGAGCTAAGCTAACAGAACAGCGGGTTGCCTGGTAGTGATGCCAGAATCAACTCTCATACCACACATGGTATTGTGAACCGCACGACCTTACAACAGATATCGGACTGTAGCATGAAGCAGCGATAACATAGAGGCATAAAAAGGCAGCTGGTAAAAAAAAAAAAAAAACTTTGAAAAATAAAGAGGTAAATGTTGGAGGTGGTGTACAGTTTTAAAAGTGAGGAACAGAACAGGCAGCTTGTGCATTGGAGGCACTGTAGGCAGGAACGGACACACCGGAGTCTCAGAGGTGTGAATATTTGATTTTTTTTCATCCAACGGGTGATTCATTTGGTCTTTCTGGGCTCAGCTGAATATGTGCGTCTGAGGTGAGAGCGGTGGATAATGGGCAAAATAATAAGGTAACAATAATAGGGCTCCAGTAGCCTGCAGGAACTGAAAAGAGACTAATTAAAGGCAAAAGTCTTTGTCTCACAAGCAATAGAAAATACATCCTTGCTGGCTAATAGGCCTTTTAATTCAAGGAAAAGCCTGCTTACCTAAATAGAAATGCAGCTGGATTTTCCAGGGTCATTGTTGTCGAGTGCCAGGTGAGCCACTATTACCACCCACCTGTTGACTCATGTTTCACACACTTCGGTTCAGGAGGACGTGAAGGACGCAAACGTCATGGTCACAATGGATTCATGTCTTATCATTTATCTTTTCTGCTGCACTTCATGGACAAAAAAATGCCTGATGCAACCTGTGTTGTGTCCTCTTGATGTCCAGCCACCAGTCCAGATGAGAGAAGATCTGAGTGAAGAAAAGTGTTCATAAGCTCACCTGAGGAGTGTTGATTTATTACTTTGAGCTCAAATCAATTAGCAGAACGAGCTGGAGGGGTGCAGTGTTTGGCAGACCTTTTTCTGCCTCTCACGCTACTTAACTGCCAGCCCACCTGGCTGGTGGAGGTTTTCAGATATATATAACCTGGAAGCAATACCCTACTCAGGAGGAACAATTAAAAAAAGTATTTTGATACACATTAACATTTCTGTGCTAGAACTACACATCAATCAAGAGATGATGGTACAAGATGGAAGGGCACAGTGCTCTTTGCCTGTGATTATCTACACCTCAAGGAAATTCATAAAAGACTATTGTTTGTGTTACTACCACAAGTAGAGTAAGAACAAATTTGTCATAAATGATCATTTTCATAAATTGTTATTTGCTAGGTTTATTTAAATGCAAGAAATTGATTATATATACACATTTATACATGATTGTGGACATTTAAATGGTTAACTGTGTGCTAACAAATTTGTTGTATTGACTTAAAAGATCACGCTTACTCTGAAGTGACAAAAAATATTGATGAACTTTTCACACTACAGGATCAAGTGTAATATTTAAGCCCTTTATTGTCTTTGTGGGTTGAACACAAGGTTTTGGACCAGCGTGTGCATCCCATCAAACATGAATTCAGAGAGGTACTTGAAGAGCTGAGATGTTTTAAAAGTGAGATTCACTTCAACTCACAACGCTTTGTGACATCTGATCAATTACAGAGACGTTCCAGTAATCTCTTTGCTTTCTCCTCCACATGTGTTAAAGTGAGTAGTAATCCCCAGTGCTCTGATATAAAATATTAGTCATGTGAATATTATATTTCATAACATAGAGACTGTTGGTTTAGCAGATCGGTACAGCTGGAGCACGGCTGATTTAAACTCCCTCTCGCTGTGTTTTTCTTCGGTTTATGTTGGAGCGCTTTTTGTTTTGGGCCAATTTTAACTCCAGAAGTACCCAGTCCTCCAAACAACATGACCCAGAAAATCATTTTAAAATGTAGTTTTAAAAAAAATCGGAACATTGTCAAAAACAAGACACAGACGTATCATCCAATTAGTCTGGCAGAGATCAGGGTCCTCTGTTTTGGTTGTCTGAGCCTGCCACGTTACCCATCCACACCACTGCACACACACACACACACACACATACACACACACCCCCAACCCCTGAGTGATGGCAAGAGGGAGAAGTGATGTGAGGAGCGGTGGAGAGGCGAGAAGTGGGAACGTGCGGGGGAACCCCTACTGGGCACGAAGACACATGCCCACACACATATACAGTACACACACACACACACACACACACACAGACGTCAGACAGAGCCCTGCAGTCCCACCTTTGACACTAAGCTTCCAGAAGCAGGGAACTCTGGCTCATCCCTGCTAACACAGACTGGCAGGTGAAGCTAAGCGCCCTCTCTTTTCTCCTCCAGTCCTCTCTCTTTTCTGTCTGTCTCCTTCTCTTTCTCCATCCCTGTGTATGTTTCTTTCTTTCGCTCACTTTCTCTCCTATTTCTGTTTCCCATATCCATCTGTTTCTTTCTCTTACCCCACACCCCACCTCCTCCTTCGCCTCCCTCCCTCCCCTCCTTTCCTTTTCTCTCTCTCTTCTCTCTCTCTCTCTCTCTCTCTCTCTCTCTCTTCCCCTCCGAGGCTGCAGGCTGGGGTTGAACTCATCTGTCAGGATCAGAAAGGGGCTGGAGTGACGGGAGACTCCTGTTTCAGCAAGATAAACAGCCAGCGCAGATCAAAATACTCTCCCTTAAACACTCACACACACACACACACACACACACTCACGCACACCTACATGCGCGCACAAAGGCGCACGGGAAGGCGCGAGTGATCCATCTCACACAACGGCGACGTCAGATTGAGGGTGTTAGCTCCTTGTCAGCTTAGAAAAAAAAAGGTGCGGCATCCAAATTCGGGAGGCACCTGGTTATTTACAAAGTTAATCACGGAGAATTCTGCTAAACTTGGCCAGAGAACTCAGGCGCCTCGTGATTGACGGTGACCGAGCAGGGACGCCGATATAGATCTTTAGAAGAGACGAACATATTTTTGGACGAGGCATAGAGACATCTGTATTCGCTTTGACTGATATGTTGAGAGCGTCTGAATATCTAAAAAAACTTCCTTCTCTCTCTCCCTCTCTGTTTTTTTTTTTTTTTCTTCTTATTGCAGACTAGAGCTACTTCAACACTTGCCAAGATGACAACGGTTGCCCAAATGTTCTATTTGATGTTTCGAGCCTCAAGAGCAAGTGGGAGAGAAAGAGCGATACAGAGGGAGAGAGGGAGAGGAACCCAGGGAAAACAGAGAAAATAGACGGCAATAAGAGAGAGGGAGAAAGGGGAGACTGAAAGCAAATGAGAATGAGAGGAGTGGAAAAGAACATTAGCTCGAGAGATGCCAAGTTCACTATCTGCCAGCCTGAGGTGTGTGCAGTCCCGGGTGTCGTAGTGGCAGCGGAGGGAGGGGGGGGAGGAGAGGGGAAGGAGGGGTGAGGCAGTGGGTGTCAGGTATGTCTGTCTTTCTATCCCAGCACTCCAACATGCGCTTTTTTGCTGCAGCTGCTGCTTGCCCGGATAACAAATCATTCCCTACAGCGCCTTCTGGTAACCTCGTCATTCCCGCTAATAACATTTGGAGATGCTAAGCTTGTAAATTAGCGAATCTGGACCGAGGAGATATTATTTATGCTTGTCTCCCATCCTGAAAGACTTGTCTTGATGGGTAAATTGTGTTTAATTCTTGGAGGAAGCCGTTTTTTTCTGCGCCCCAGCGTGAGATGAGATTAATCCCTTGACAACCTTTGCAGGCGCACTTAAAAATTGCTCCCAAATGTCACCGCCGCCGCTGCCACCGCCGAGATTTGCGGAGGGTGGAAGCAGGGAAGGAGCGAGAGCGCCGTGCAGAAATGGGGACACATCCGACGCACATGATCCTACCCCACACACACACACACACACACACGCGCGCGCACACACACTCACACACACATCCTTTAAATGCATTTTCTTTCCCTTCTTAGCATTCACAGAAAAAATAAATAAATAAGGAACACACAAACTCGAGGCACAAGCCATCGCCCGCCCACATACACAGACACACACCTTGCACCCTCCTATAGATTATGTTCTTGTTATACTGACACACACGCACCGTCGTCACAAATAAAAACTGTATCACTTCGAACTGTTTGCAGTTTGCAGCGACAGCAGACGCACACGAGCAGTTGTCCTAACACACACACAACACTTACAGCTTGTTCCCCAGATTGCCTTTTACTAATTTGTTCCCTCTGAGTGAGAGTTTGTCTTTGATTTAATGTTTTCTTTATGGCTCTCGGTGAAAAGACAGTTTTAGATTTATTTACCAAGAAGACAGACATGGCTGGAGAGGCCCCAAAGCCTGGAGCTGTTTTTTTTTTTTTTTAAATTTGCACATAGATTCACATGGTTGGTTTTAGACGCCCTCCGGTCATCCACTCGGAGCTTCGAGGGGCGTTCAGGGGGCTCCTCATCCCGGGGTTGCATTCACCCCCGGTGGGGTTCGGTGGACATGTCAGCCTGGGTGACGAGTCCTGGTCCTGGTTCAAACTCCCCTGCAGCTCCTAGATCGACTTCCCAGAGAGGGGGGGGGGGGCATAGGCGGCGGGGGTATCTCTCTCTTAATGACCCAAAGAGTGGCGGACATACCAACTGTCAGCACACATCCGCCTCCTCTTCCTCCACCCGCCCTGCCTCGCCGTGTTTGTTTCTCTCCATGCGGCCTCATCGTCATGCTTTCGCTCTGTCCTGATTGTTGATTTTTTTTTTTTCTCTCTCCCCCTCAATTCACAGCTGGGATTGGGGGGGAGGAGGGGAACAGAGAGAGAGAGAGTAAAAAGAGAGGGGGGGGAAAAAAAAGAGAAACGCACTTAATTAGATTGTAAATGCTTCATGATATTTGAGGACTTCAAAGGGCACAACTGAAACGATGAGCGAGTTTTATGTGTGTGTGTGTGTGTGTGTGTGCGTGTGTGTGTTTACGCCTCTCTGTTGACAAGCGCCTCTGCATGCACGCCTGTTGTCCTCTGTGTGCCTGCTTGTTATGTGTGTCCATATGCTTGCGTGTGTTATGCATTATCATTATCAAAGGGGGCAGCTGACCCCTCTTTCTACCGGCTTTGCGGCAGTAAAAACACTCAGAAGTTCATTTCACACCGCCGCGCGAAGAGTTCAGCAGGAACCGCAGCGTGACTGAAAACAATGCGCCTTAATGTGTTAAAAATGAGTTGCAAAGTGCTGTTACCCAAAGTTCCACTGACATCTGACCCTCGCACTCAAACATAAAATGACACGCGTGACTGTTTTCATGAAACAAGTCATTTCTGGTAATTACAGTTATTTGCCGCAGCCGTCCCTGAACACCAATTACACCCGTCTGGGGCATCTCTGTGAGTGTGCGGATCTGAGAGTGTGTGTGTGTGCGGGTGTGGGTGTGGGTGGGGGTGGGGGCCATAGTTGAAAGCAAACAATTGTCACATGAAAACGCTCAAACAAAATATGACGAGACAATGATATTTTTCATCTGTCAACCGTTCCTCTTCAACTTCAGAAGCAGGAAGTTGACCCCTGACCTCCGGGCTCGAGAGGATTAGTCCACTTCCCGACGGCTGTTCCGCAGCCAGCGCAATTTCGCAGAGGCCTCTGAAAGCGTGTTCATTGTGGCCGCGGTTATTTCTGGAGGAACTTTGATGAAATATGTTACGCGACAAAAAAAGGGGCTTTAAAGTTGTTTTTGCAGAGCTGAGGGGATGTCATTTAAACAGAACATAATCCATAAGCTGAATAACAAGCAGAGACGCTTGCTCTGTCCCTGCTCCTCTCTCCCTCTGTGTGTGTGTCTGTGTGTGTGTGTGTGTGACACAGCTACATAATGTCTGTCTGTCGCTGTCTGAATGTAGGCTGCGGATCTGGCAACACACTTTACGAGCGCGCGCACATGCACACGCACACGCAGAAAGAGCTGTCCTCTTGCACAGTAATGTTTATTTATTGGAACATTTTAGAGCCGGCATACTTCTGTCTGTAAATTGACAGCTTGGCTCAATACTGAAGGGAAAAGCTCACTGGACCGCTGCTTCGTCTTCAAGACTGATTGATTGGCAAGGATGGAGGACGAAAAATATCCCAGTGATTAGGACAGTTACTGTACATGACATTTTACTCAAGTAAAAGTTGATTTATAATGGCACAGTGAGCTCAAATAATCCAACAAATCCGAAGTTATAAATAAGCGTACGTCATCAGTGAATAATTCATGTATTTGCTCTCCGTCGGTCGGATTTTCTGCAGGACAAGTCTAGTAATCAGAAATCTACAGAACGCAAAAAGTAGATTCTGCTGGAGGAGGGTGTGCTCCCAATAAAAGGGTCATTCATGGGCTGACAATTCAAATTCTGTTGTTATTAAAAGTTTATTATTATAAACGTATGCTTTATTAGAAACTGGTGCTGGTATCAAGTTAGTACTCCAAACATATAAAAAAAGTACTTAACAACACAATGTGGTCCAACTTCAGCCACTTTCAACTCTAAATGAAAAACTGCTGCTGCACACTACCTTTTATTGATTAAAATGTCTGCTGCACTTTTATTTTGGGGGCATTTTAACTCATTACTGCACAGTA
>JAOXYL010000002.1:13485973-13501503 GCA_028564955.1 Terapon puta
TGTGTGTGTGTGTGTGTGTGTGTGTGTGTAGGTGACAGCTCCAGCCCCAAACTGACTGGCATCTGGCGGTGGCAGTTGTTTTAACAGCTGAGCTGACAGCATTAATCCGAACGCACCCAAATCAAAAGGAGACAACACCTGTTCACTGCTCCTGAGCCCAGCCGAGTAAGAGACGGGGGAGGGAGGAGGGGAGGGAGGAGGGAGAGAAAGACGGAGAACGAAGTATGAATGGAGGCCGGGAGTGAAAGAGATGGAGGGGGAGTGATTAGAAGCAGGTGGAGAGAGTGACGGGGACAAAGGGAGGTAGGAGGAGAAGGATGGAGGGAAGGTGGCAGAGATGAGAAATCGATGCAAGGACAGAGCGAGGATGGAGAGCGAGGGATGAGAGGGAGAAAGGAGGCAGGGAGAGGAAAGGATGAGGTAGGAGAAAAGGAGGAGAAGGGGGGATGATGAGAGTGGGCACGCTGCCAGGCAACACACACACACGCGGCGCTCCCCTGAGCGAAGCGGAAAGGGGCAGTGGGCCAAACGAGGAGGGAGGGGTGAAAATAGAGGGGGGAGAGGTGAATGGATGGATAGAGGGATCCCACAGGGAGAGAAAGAGAGAGAGGGAGAGAGAGGAGGGATGGGGGGGTGAGGATGAGGGACAGAGAAGTAGAGCAGCGATCTGAGGAGCATCGGAGCTCCAACATGAGCGGCTCGCGATGGCCGTTCTGCTGGCCGAGCAGCAGCGGAGGGAAGGAATGCAGCAGGAGCGAATGGGGGGGAAGAGGCGGGGGGGAGGGAGGCCGCTGCCGGAGATGCTTGTCTCCCAACATCTGGCTCAAATAAGGATGGGGCCCTGGCTCTGTGGGCTCGGGGTCACGACCCCTGAGGCTGACAACACAGACACCGCCACTTCATCTGCAGGACCCGCCCTCTGACCAGCGAGCCAGGGGTTAATTAATATGGACCCTCTGGCTTCAAAGACTGACACAGTGACTCTCTGAAGGACCGGCTGAGTGACTGGCTCCCCAGCTGACTGAATGGTGAGCTACAAGGCGGCGCGGCCGAGCGGCTGGCGTCTTGGCAGCCTGGCTGATATGCCGTACGACGGGCTTCCTTGCTGCCTGACTGGCTGACATATTGAAAGGCTGAGCGACTGAGTAACTAGCAAACTGACTTGTTGCTCTCTGAAGGAGCTAAGTGCTAAAGCTACACAACAGTGTGCACACCACCTTGATATCTGTCATGTAAGAGGGAGCGGAAACAGCAAGGGTGGCCCGTGGGTGGCGATTACGTGGACTGTTGGCCTGCGTCCATTCGCTATCCCCGATGCATCATGGGTAGCTGCGGCTCCTCGGTCAGGTCACGCAGGCTGGTGTGTTCGTCATCATGAGCGGGGCGACATACTGTATATGAGTGTTTTTACTGCCGTGTGTGCAGACAAGAGCTCCACAGTGATACACAGCAACCCCCACGCCTCCACTCAGGCTGTTAAAGCCCCTTTACATCCGTGTCAGGCCTTAAATCTCGCGTTTGACGCTGCTGACACGGTGGATGGGGGACCACAGCTCTGATGCCTTCACATGTGTGTTGAAGCTGAGACGCACAATTGTGCTAAGCAGATTGTGCTACTTTGTACACAAGCCGACATGGATTATTCGGGGGAAACTGGGTTGTAGTCTCTGTCACAGTATGTAGCATATACGACACACACAGACTTGCCTGTACATATTCTATAGGGATAGTATATATACTGTAACTACACACACTGAATCTCTCACAGAAACAGTCACAGCTAATAAGCTCTACCATTGAGTTTACATATAGTCGATTCAAAGTACATCGGAGCCTACAGGAAGCTTATATGTTGCCATTAAAAAGATACATACATACATACGTACATACAGACAGACAGATCGATAGATAGATAGATAAAACTCAAACTAACCTAGAGAGTCTTTAAGTAGGTACACAGGAGGTAAGCTCAACATATGAAATTTGTCTACAGGCAAGCATGCATGAATAATGAATGAAGACTAACTTGGGAGTTTTTTTTCCACTGAAAATTAACAAATGCTTCTAAAACCCAAGACAACACGGAAAAGAACTCTGAGAAAATTAGGTTTTCTCTGTTTTGTAATTAGGGTTAAATTACAGGAAACTTCTGAATAAAGTATTCAGAAAAGCATTACCAATTGTTCTAATTGGCCCTAAAACTATGAACATGAACTCTATAAAAAGTTTTTTATTTAAAGTTAACTTAGAAATGCCTCCATGCACACACACTATACCATGTTAACAGAAATGTCTGGAAAGCTCGCAGTAAAGTTTTTTTATATCCTGCCGTGGCACAACGTCAAGATGAAAAAACAAGTATTTCATTCCAAAATGCGACATCCACCTACTCACAAAGTAACTGCTGGAATGTCAGTGAACTACTTAATGGAAGATTGTCAAAGTTATACGCTAACTTGGCGATTCCTCTTACAAAGTAAAAATGTCTGAGTGTGCTGTCCCCTGGCCTTTTGAAAACTGGTTGAACTCCAAGCAGTAATTCCTTTCCACTGTGTTTTTGTTGCTAAAATGCCCGAGTGAAAAGTTTTAAGATTTTTCTGCTGCATTTCATATCCTTTTGATAACGTAATTGGGGGACAAATGAAAGTCGGCGCACTTTACACAAAACTCATTCATCTTGCAGCCATTTTGCAGCATAAAAACATTCCTCTGTCTCTCCATGGGAATGGGAGAAAAGACCAAGAAAGGCAAATCACAGCAAAGGAAGAAACACAACAACTGGGCGTGCAAATGAAGAGAGTTTATGAGAGAGCTGAATAGATAAATCATGGATTCCACTGATTTGGTCATGGGACGCGGTGCTGAATGGAAGTGAATGGGTGGATGCCAAAACACTGGGGCCTGTCTAATATTTGGGAGTCAATGACAGGAGGCCATTATGTGAGACAGTCTGACTCACACCAATACACGCACACACCCAAATATATTCATATGATGTGTGTGACACAGGAAATGCACAAATACGCTTCCAGTGCGAAGACGTACATGTTTCCCCTTACCCTCACCACCAGGAATGAAAGAAACACACACATCCACGTACTGTACGGCAGGACAGTCAAAGTGTGGGCAGGTCACAATAGCCAAGCTATGGAAGCCCTGGCTGATTCATGAACCTCAGGTCTTTGTCCTTAACTTAATGCCACACCAGGAGGCCAATAACACACACACACACGCACACACCATCAGGAAAACCACAGGACCCTCTCTCCTCTCTCTAAGCCCCCTTTATGCCCACGTATCGGACAAAAGCTGGGGCACTGCCCCCCCCAAAACACACACACACATACACACACATACACACACACACACACAGACATGCATACTATTCATCTCCTTAATATCGCTCATCTGGACGGGGAAGAATGGCAGAAAGGAGTTTCATCCCCACTGATCTGTCTCGTGCAAGGCTGGCGAGAGAATGCCACGCTGAAAAGCAGACGCAAAACAATTCAATAAGAAAAGTGACTTGAATGCGCCTTTCATCGAGGCAACAATGGCCGGACCCACAATAGGCCTCAGGTTCGCCCCATGACGTTGCCTGTTTCTCATGCCACAAAAGGAAAAAAAAAAGAAAGAAAGAAAAAAAACCCTGAATTGACTCAATTTGAATTGCGAGCCATGTCCGTGATGTTTTTTTTTCTACAACAAACACGGTGAAGTTAACTGACACAATGACACTCGGATAACGGGAAAGAATGATAAATAAAAAAAAGGAACTGGTTTTCTTAGATAAGCGGTGTGAAGCGCGAGCTCTTCGTCTTCTTCAAAGCGAGTTTTATTTGCGCAAAAGGATGCCATTTCTTTTTCAATGTTGTGATCTCTCTGAACAGAAAATGTTTGAATTTCACCACTGAAGGTTTTCTTTTCCTCCGTGAGGTCTCAGGATGGGAGGCGCAGCATAAAGACTGAGACGGGGAGTTCAAATCTCCTCAGTGAGACGTTCAAGGCAGAGTTTGTCTCATGAGCATGATGTCAACTTCTCTTTAACGAATGCTGACCGTCGATTTAAAACCCTTTAATTGGTGAACACGAGGACAAAATCTGCTTTTTCTCATCTGGCTGAACTTTCTCTTTCGTTGGGGTGAATAATTAAAAAAAAAAGAAAAACCTAACTATTCCCTCTTTCAACTTCCCTCTCTGTTTTGTTTCATTTCCCTCCCTTTTCCCAGCGCGAGAAGAATGATCGGGACAAACAATGGCGGTGAGAGTCCTGCCGCACTTCATGTTAATTTATACAACTAACTAATTACCAACAGAGGGTGGAAATCACATAAAGACGCTCGCCCGCTCCCACGCTAGGGCTGTGAACCTGCTGCTGTATGTGTGTGTTGGTCTGTATGTGTGTGAGTGTGTGTGTGTGTGTATACATATACGTGTATATATGAGCGCTGTAATACACACGTTCCCCTTTGGGATCTTTGCCTAAAAGTCGAAGGGCCATTTGATGACTTGCGAGGGTTGTACATGCTATTGTCAATGTTTATAGTGTGTGAGCATGTGTGTGTCTTTGACATAAACCCCCCAGATAGTAGAGCAGTGCAAGGATTAAGCAAAGTGAAGGAGGGGGTGGAGTGATGGACGGATGAACGAGAGACTGCCTCGATCCCTCCACTTCTCCAGCTCCTTTTTTCTCTCCCTTTCTTTCTCTCTCCCCTTCTCCTTGGCAGAATGTATCCGCCCTTCCCATTGTCACCCATTGGAGTGTACGGAGGCGTGAGGGAGCTCCGGCCACTGTGTGCTTGTGTGGCACAATGGCCTTGCCTAAGTGCTGTCCTATAAAATGCCTCAGTGCTCTCTAAAAGCAAGCCCTGGATTCCCTGCCTGCCTTGAAAATAGATGAAGTGCTGTGCGTGCATGTGTGAGCAAGTGTGTGTGCATGCGTGTGTGTGCCTTGTGTGACATCTGTCATTGAGTTGGCATTTTCAATATGGAAACCAGTGCCTTGGAGCAGCGAGTACGCTCAGCCATAAAAACACCATTCTGGTTGACCTCAAGGTTGCCGCACGGCTGTAAACCTGCACAGGGTGCACAAGAGCGCGTCTTTGAGGCCGTCTACGCATGAGCGTGTCTCTTGTTTCCCCAGCACGCGTGTCCAGATCGGGGCCATAAAGTATGACAGGGCCACGGTCTGACCCCAGAGCTGCACCCTGACTCAGTAAAACAACAATAGTATTACCATTTGTTGAACCAGACGACGTCACACCCAGGAAAGGCGACTGACCACCAAAGCCACATAATCAAGCTCAGTTCAAATTGTTTACAATGTTTTTTTTTTAACTATAGCAACCATTTCATTAATTTTTTGGGGCTTTTATATTTTAGAGCAGAAGACATTAAAGAAGTGGCAGAATCGATTTCTTTTACATACCTACTACTGCGAATTTAACACTGGGTTTCCACAGAATCAGAATACTGATGAATTCAGCAGATGTATTTAAAAGCAGTCAGTGAGTTTTTAAATTGTTGAGAAGTTTTATTCTGATGCCTAAAAAAAGCTAAAAGATAGACAGCACGTTCACTCAGAAGAAGCACAATTGCAGCTGTGGACCTGCGTTTATTCCCATTTACAGCAGAGGTTACACTAAAAAAAAAGAGAGAGAGAAAACATAAAACGTCCCAGAGGCCAGGGAGCCCCAGCGACGGGTAGCTGTAGCTGGGTAGCAGAGGGTCAACAGACACGGTCCAGAGATGGAGCTCAGCTGGCACTTAATGTGTGCCACTTACAGTCAAAGCTGCCATAGAGAGAGGGAAGGAGCAAAAGGAGAGGAGAGGAGAGGAGGAATGAGGCTGAGTGTCTGGTGAAAGTCCAGGGCAGTGGAGGCACCACTCCAGGGGCCGAGAGGAACATCTGTGCCCCATTTAGTGATGTTTCTTCTCCTTTTAATTTCCCTCGTTTTTCTTCTTTTTCATTCTGCAGTTCATAATCTCCATCTGCCTGTCTATCTGTCTATCTATCCATCTATCTCTTTCTCTTCTCAGGCACTTCTTTTCCCCACCGCAGGGCTAATAGATTATCACTGGGCCTTGCTCTGTGGCACAGGGGTCACAGGGGGTTAAATGGCAAGTCCAAGGGAACAGTCCAGGTGTGTGCGTGTGTTTGTGTGTGTTCAGATATTCAGGTGTGAGAGTCCGCCTCCTCTCTTGGGTTTTAGCACCAGGCTCTCCTCTCGACCCCGCGCCTCCCGTGACGCGCTGCACTCTGCTCTCATTATTCCACGTAATGACACACACACACACTCCGGCACGAGCCGCTCGCCCGCCCGCCTCTCGCCTCGACCCCGGGCGAGCACACACACGCAAACACACACACACATGCGGACGAGGCGGTGTCATGGCATTCTTATCTCCGCTGTTCCTCCCTGTCGCTCCTGAAGAATTTATTAAAGGCGCTGGCCAGAGAATATGTGTGTGTGACTCCACACATATGTACCTGTGTGTGTGTGTGTGTGTGTGCGTGCGTGTGTGAAAGAGAGAGTGAGTGTGCATCTCCAGGGTAGCAGGTGGCCGGTAGAGTAAGACAGGAGATGAATGGAGAGAGCAGGAGAGCAGTGGAGCATGGTTGGGCCAGGCCATGGGGGACAACATGGCTAGTCATTTATTAGAGGCCGGCACACATGCACGCACACACCTTGCATGCATGCAGCCAAATGAAACTCTTCTCATAAAACACACACATTCTGTCACAAATACATATGCAAATACACATACACAAGTATACGTGCTCCCAAAGGCTCAAACGGCGCACACATGCACACACACTGACCTAGTATCTACCACTCTCCATTCATCTAGCCTAAGTAGAGCAACACTAGCCACAGACACCACGCTATATCTTTCAAACTTAAGCCGTACTTGTGTGTGAGTGTGTGTGTGTGTGTGATGTCTAGCTCAGGGCTTCCCTTCTTTAAAGTCAAGCTTCTCATTCTTTTTCAAGATGTTTATCGTTTTCTGACCCATTTTGTGTCTTTGGCCCCTCGTTCGCATCCCTCCTGGTGTTAATGTTCCTTCACTTCGAATGCGTGTATGTGTGTGCGTGTGTACGCGAGCCAGTGTGTGTGTGCGCGTGTGTCATTGATCCAGCTGGAAGCAGTGTACGAGTGTGTGTGTGTGAGAGAGAGAGAGAGAGAGAGAGAGAGAGAGAGACAGAGAGAGAGAGCAGTAATATTCCAGGCCTTTCATAATGATTAAAGCCTTCATTAAATTTTCATCCCAACCTGCTGTTTGCTGCTAATGGCCTTTGTGAGCCACACAGCCAAACAATAGCTAGCCGGGCACAGAAAAGGGATTTCTATCTCGCGTTCAATACCGCCCCTCGTCGTTCCAACCCCCACCACCGCCGCCGCCACCTCTCCATTTGCCTCTGCCTCTCTTCATCTTTTCTCAGCATCCCTTTTCTTCCTTTACTCTCTTTTCTTTCTTCCTTTCTCTCTTGCTTGGCCTGGGTTTTTGTGTGTGTGTGTGTGTGCGTGTGTGCGTGTGTGGGTCTGGAGGCGCTGGGGCCTTTTGTTAGCTCGTTTCATTTTAACGTAGGGCAGATAATGCTCCGGGTTGGTTTTGGATGCCGCACCACTGTGGCACTCTGCTAATGGGGTCTATGAAGACACTTCTCTTTCTCTCCTTCACTTTCCTCTCCTTCTTCCTTCTGTCTTTCCCTGTCCCTCTCTCTTCCTCCCTCCCTCCCCCTTCCCCACCCCTCTCTCTCTCTCTCTCTCTCTCTCTCTCTCTGTGCTGGCTGACTCATAAAGATCCATTATTGTTGTTTTTTTCCTGTGTAGCCAGTTCATGAGGTCTAGTGAAGCAGCGAACAACCCAAAACACACCTCAATTACAGCTCAGCTCGACAAACACCCCGCTTTTTTTTCCTTTCTTTCTCTTTCTCTCTCTCTCTCTCTCTTTTTTTTTTTGTAAAATGTGCCGCAACAGGCCTCTCTATTGACTGGAATAAAAACAAGCAGACGGCGAGAGCTGACCAGCAGTCTCGGCCGCTTCTGAAAACGTTACAGAATAGCCTGGAAAATAAGGTTAGCGCACCGCGGCTTGAAATGAAAGCCTGTTGATGCACTGTCAGAACACAAACACACGGGAGCACCTGAACATCTGCGCTTAAAAGACGAACACAAGCGATGGTGCCGCGCCGCTCTCTCGCCTTTTGGCCACAGTGTCAGAGACGTCGGGATAGAAATCTTAGTGCTCAGCAGTCTCGGATTTCGAAGCTTAAGGGAAAGTATGCAAGAAGATCTAGCGGCTGGTCCCAATTAAGTCTTATCAGGTCTTGTTTTACCACCATGGGTTTTGGGTGTGTGTCAATGTGTGCAATATTTGAGTGGACCAAACGGGCATAAGCGTGTGCCTTTGCTTATCTACAGTCCAGTTGACTACAGAATGTTTTATTGTAGGTGCAGTAGATGAAAACAGGACTTTCAATTAATCTGTGAATTAGTCTTTGTGCCATATAAACAGATTCTTTTGGGAATTACTTTCAATGACTTTATTCATTCACAGGACATTATTATGATGTTGTTGCTTTTTCAACTGCGGCTGCTTGTTAATTTTATCGTGCTGCTGCCGGCGCTGGTGTTCTCTCTCCATTATGGTCTGTTCGGCTTGACTGCATTTTGGATCAGCTCCAGTTACCGTCAGGTCTGCTCGGCTCAGGTCCTCTTCGAATCTGGTCCTTTTTTTTTTTTTTTTTTTCCAGTTTATCACTTGTCTGTTTCGGACTAAGCGTGACATGCTGCATCCAAGTGTCCTTGAGCAAAGCAGCCAATCCCTACCAGCTTCAGGTACTTGTTCCAAACTGACCTCTCTGTGGGGCGCACGATTGACATCTCCACCAATAAAGCAATGGTACTTATATCAACCCATCAGATGGACACCTGTTGGTTATCTCCTTGTCACATTATCACTATCACATGTATTTCATAGTGATCTAAGCCTCCATTTATCTGCCCGATGGAAATTAGAGTTGGCTGTGGTCTAATTTTATCTCTTGACTCCAACTGTTAGCCCAAGGCTAAACTTGAGAATGAAACATGGGGGCTAATGGAGCTAAGTTATGTAGCCTTGGGCAAAAATCTGGTTTAGTCTCATCGACAGTTTGTGAAATCCTTGTCTGAGGGCTGAAGCAGTATCCTAAAGAACACAAAGGTAGGAAGAATGGCAATAAGATGCATTTAACCCTCACTGTTTATTTAGCTGAAAGGAGTCTTAATGTGAGTGTCCTTTCCTTAAAATTAAAGCCTCGAAACCACTTGGAGGGTTGTTAAGATGTCCAAGTGTGTCTGCGGGGTTTTCACACACTCAAGTATGCACTTACACACACATGAACACACACGTCTTATTTGTCAGTTTGTGATAAATATGCAAAGCGCGGCGGACAATAGGCCCAAACAGCTGATGCTGTCTGTCTGCGTGCTGGAAAAACAAAGGCTCTGAATGTGTACGGGCTCATAACGGAGTGAGCGAGTGAGTGAGAGAGTGATAGAGCTGTAGCGAAAACAAGGCAGGGAGAAAGAAGAGGAGGAAAAAGGACAGCAGAGTGTGATAAAAGAGCGGCGCGGAGCCAGAGAGATGGCGGGGAGTTGCGGATGGCACATCTGGCCGCACGAGCGTCCCCTTTCATCACTGACCTTCTGGCTCGTTCTTGATCAGCTCTTCCATCTTGCGCTGTTTCAGTGTGTCCACCACGTCTGCCAGGCTGCCCTTGCGCCTCTCGGGGGTCCCCAGGGTGCCGGCGGCCGAGCCCCCGTCGCTGCAGGGCCGACCCCCGCCTCCACCTTCCTCTTTGCCCGGTGAGGTAGCAATGTGCTGGGGGTAAGGGCTCAGAGAGCTCCCCTTAGTGCCGTCTTGCTCCTGGAGGGACAGAGGAAAAGAGCGGAGAGGAGGGGGTGAATTATTTTATTCAAAAAATCACATCAACTTTTCAGACACAAGTAAACAAACTGCAAAAGGAAAAACAGGAGGAGGAGGCGGGGGAGGAGCTGGCAGCCACCCACTCATTATCTCCACCCTTCTCTTCTTCCCGTGCTCCCTTTATTCTCTACATCTCGTCTCGTAGCTCAATACACCAACTGTCATCTCTGGCCAGTTATCTCAAGTTAGGGCATACTTCTTCTTCTTCTTTTCCCTCACATCCTCTGGAATCTCCATTTGACTGACTTGGAGGTACTTGACAGAGCGAGCACATGAAACAGCAGCAAAAGACTGCGCACACTCTTAAGAGTCACGCTAACTCTTCATTACAAAGCCTTCGGCGGCTCGACTTTGAGGGACGTCCAACGCTACTGTACCAAAGCCCAAGTTTCCGCGCCGCGCTACTTTTGTCCTAAGATTCCTGACAATTAATGCTGAGGATGCAACTCCGGCAAAAAGGGGGGAAATCACAAAAAGTGCATCCAGCTCGGAGAGAAACAAAGCTCTGGAGCGGTGTCAAATCATTTCCATAAAGTCATGAAAGGACTGACAAAACAACAATCAGCATGACAGCAAAAAAATATATATATATACAGCTCACAGTGAAGCTCTGTGCATTTGCCAAGCAGTCATAATGAATAAATATCCTACTATTTTGTGTCTTAAGTTTACACAGTGCTTAAGTTTAATGACCTCCAGAAATCAGAATACTGCCAAAAGAAAATAAAAATCAAAACATTTTTAAGACTTTTTTTGGTCAATTAAGTAAAAAAAGAAGTACAACAGGTAATCTGAAGTAAAATAATTATCATATATTATTATTCATTATTATTATATAAAAAAAGTCTTCAAACTTTCCTGGACGAGACCTTATAGTTATTGTTTTAAAGTGATAAGTCTGATAAAGGGCTGAACAAACAGTGAAACAAAAAAAAAGACTCACATGACGAGACACGGCAGCTGAGTGGTAAGTAACTTCGAGCGTCTTAATCTTTGACCCAATAAAACTGGTGTTTGTTTGGCTCGCCCGCGTGATAAACCTAATGCCTGGTAAGTCCAATTAACAGTGACACTGAGAGGGTGGGGGTAACGTCACCTCCGACCAGAGAACGCACACTCTCCCGTCGCCACACGTATGGATGACTGACATGTACTGGACGAGCGCTCTAAATGAATCCGGGGGCATACACTGTGTCCTGACACACACGTGGACAAAGGTGTGTTGAGGTGTGTGTTGAATTCTTTAATTACAGAAACAACTGAGTCAGTAAGTCAATCAGCCAGCCTGTCTCTGTCTGTCCGTCAGCTCAGCTCTTTGGAGACAGGAGGGTCAATAGTCCACGGGGTTAATCTTTGGCTAATCTCACTACAATATGGAGCACGCCACCTGCCAGCGCCGCACATATACAGTACCTCTGTTTGCCTGTGTGTGGGTGTGCATGTGTGGGAGACACAGAGTCAGAGAGACGCGGGGACGGTCTTACATTCCAGCTGTGGTAATGACATTATAGTTTATTAAGGCGGAGATAGTTTTCTAATCATTAACTCGCGGGCTGCTGGTGGAAGTGGAACTTAATACTGAGATCACAGTCCACGGTGAAGTCATCCGGACCCCAGATGACTCAGGATTTGATTATTTTCTGTCCTATAGGCAAAGCTTTTTTTTTTTTTTTTTTAATCAAACCATCCATTTGAGCAGAGGAGAAAAAAAATGCTCTTCGAGACTTTGTCCCAAATAACTCCTCTGGTAGGGCCTGAGAATAAAGCAGGCAGAAGCTTTCAATATTGACGATGCTTTCATTGTCAGTGGCTGTATGACACTGCATGGGAGGTACGGCAGACCATTATCACTTCGCGTTTTCTTCACTCCACTGACTCGCTCTCTCTCTCTCTCTCTCTCTCTCTCTTTGGCTGTGTGTGTTTCCACACTCTGAATAAGTCAGCACGCTCAATAATTCACTAATTCTCCCCTCGACGCTCTCGCACATGCATTGTAATAGAGGGACAGAGTGTGACAGCGATGATATGCCTGTAACGGTCGCATATGTACGACGGGGTGACGAGGCTTCAATCAGTCGCCGCGGAGGCTCGGAGCACACTGGCTGCGGGGCTGCGCTGGGCTGGGAAGGCGCCTTGTGATCGAGAAGCGCTGAAAGACTTTACTCTTCTGCTCTCACCACCTGACCGAGCAACGGCTCGACCTGCTCCCGTCTTTCTTTGTTGCTTCAAGTCTTCCTCTGCCGTCTCCTGTTCCTCAGATTAGGGAAATTCAGACTTCAAATGAGCGGCTTTGTGATTACGAGTTGCATCAGCGCCGGCACGACATGCAAATGTTACAAGACAGAGGGAGAGAAGGAGCGTAAGTGGGTAGAAGTCAAAGAAAAGACGGGAAGAGCGAAAGGCGAAGGGAGAGAAAAAGAGGGAGAGAGAGAGAAGCGATTTTATTAGAAGCAATGAGAGAGAGAGAGAGTTGACAGAGAGACACATGGAGAGAGGGAGAGAGAGAGAGAGAGAAAGAGAGAGAGAGGAAGGCAGGCATCTTGAAGGCAGCGGTCACACCTGTCACATCCCATTTATCTAATCCAGCGCCTACTTAAAACAGCCGCACTCTTTCTTTCGAGAAAGATGTCGCGCAAACAAAACAAACAGAAC
Source organism: Terapon puta (assembly GCA_028564955.1). Classification (NCBI taxonomy): domain Eukaryota; kingdom Metazoa; phylum Chordata; class Actinopteri; order Centrarchiformes; family Terapontidae; genus Terapon; species Terapon puta. Next base: position 13,498,598 of record JAOXYL010000002.1, read on the forward strand.
AAGAATACGGGAGGGAGATGGAGGGAGAGAGGAGGGTTGTGGGGGGGAGGCGAGGGGTTGTCGGATCTCTTCGCTCTGTTAAAAAATCTGCCAGGGAGATGTCATCGCGCTGCGTCCAACAATGAAGGTCATTTCCCAATCAAAGGGAATTAGCGGGGAGCCGTGGCTTCTTCAAAGATCTGGTAAATTAGAGCTCATGACATTATTTATGTGTGAAGTCAGACAGACAGCCTTATCCCGAAGGCAACTTAAATGGCTTACGTTTTTTTTTTTCCCCCCATCAACCTCCCAGCATATAATCCATGTGCCCCGCTGACATTTTTTTTACCCTGGCGACTTGCAAAAGTCCAAGACAAGAGGGATCAAAAAGACAAGACGCACAATCCTGTTCTGTTGTAAACGGGAGTCGCTCAGCCGCCGCGTGTCACGGCGGCGCGTCCCCGCGGTAACACGGGTCGCAAAAACTTTTCTCATCAACATGCATTTATTCAAAAGTACAAACAGAAATTCTGGATACTGTAAACGCTCGTGCCCTCCCCTCGGTGCATGTGAGCGAGCAGGTTTTCTGCCATTTCCGCGCGCCTATGTGTGACGCCATGGGTGCACATAGCCTGTAGGTGTGTGTGTGTGTTAATGTGCGAGTGCCTGCATATATGTATTTATATGCACTGGATGTGGCAGGCTGGCAGTGTGGGCGGTTCTGCCTTTAGTTTGCAGATGTCAATTCTCTTCCAAAATGACTGGAACAAAGTAAAAATTGCGCCTCACTCTCTTTATCCTTTTACTGCCTCTGCAATGGAACCGAATTAAACAACTTTTGTCTTCTTAAGCTCATCTGTGAGGGGAGGTTGGTTCAAAAACACGTAACTCTTGCCAGAAAAGGAGGGAAAAAAAAAATCCAAATGCTATTTTTTTTTTCCTACAGCCAGCACAGATGCCGCTGTTCATGTTGGGTTTTTTTTTATTCCTTCGTCTTCTTCCCTTCCTCCTTCTCTGTTGCCCGACAGAAGAAACCCTCTCTCTCTCTCTGTCTCTCTTCTCTCCCTCTCTCTCTCTCTACATTAGCCTGACATGTCTCGGGCTGTGCAAGGTGTACGTGTGAAAAACAATATTTGATGCTTGGCGCGTCGTTGTGGATCAAGGCATGGACAATGTGGCAGTGGGAAGAACTGGAAACAGCTGCTCGACTAAAACACACACACACACCGAGAGAATGTCACTGATCACTCCTGCAGGGGGGTAAGACTTAGCTCTACGCCAGAGCTGCCAATCTCCACGACATACACTTAACGCACCTCCGACACACTGCCAAACACACTCACATATACGCACGCACAGACGCACACATGCAGCAAATCCCTTTACATGCCACGGCTAAACACAGACACTGTCAGTTTTGACTTCGAGGCCCCTCAGGCTGGGACAAGCTTGAAAACACACACATTACTTTTGTCCTCCTGTTCCAGCAATATGGAGGAGCTTTTCCGTGGAAACCCCCCAAATAAAAAAAAGTACCACATAGATAATTAGTTTAGTATATTAACATCAATAGCTATTAAAAACCTAATAAAAATGTCATTAAATTACTTGACATTGTATATTTAAAGTTATTGTCCAATAATTATACACTTGCCCTTCCCTTATCTAGACACATGCAGCTGTATTTTCTGTATTTTAAATAGCAGTTTGCCTAAAATGTATGCCAGTATATTTTACCACGACCCCTTGCTGTTGACAGGCAAGCGTGTGTTGATTCATTAGTGCATCACTGGCATGAGAAATTAAGTGTGACCACTGTGTCTCAAGACTGCTCAATGACTGTGTTAAATCTGTCAAATTCACATGAGCACGCACACGCACACATACACACACACACGCACACACTTTATCGCACATACAAATTACGCAAAAAGAGAAAACGTGAGGAGGGAGGAAGAAAATGAATAAAAAATAATGCCCGATGAAATATCTTTATAGTTTTCTATCGTGCTAAGTGTGCATCTCGCCTGTTAATGAAATAATTAGTCTTTGCCCATTAACACATTTATAAGAGAAGATGCTTGCCTCTGCTTGATGTGAAAACATTTTTTCGACAAGGATTTGCAAAACACAAACATTAAAGACCTATAAGAAAGCAAGCAAGAAGGAAAGGTATTTTTAAAAAATCGACAGACGATGGACTTCATCTGGTAATTTATCGTTTTGGCTGTTTACTGGGGAATACAGCTAAAAAACACATCCTTTAAAAACTGCAGTAGCATCACGACTGCGTTCTGTGTTGATTGGCTGACCTCGCTGAACTGCCGCTAAAATCCTTCCCATCAGGCGTTTGAACTGAGCTGTACTCAGCCAATCAGGGTCCGCCGGCACGGTGAGAGATTCACGTTCAATAAAAACACCCTTTTAGCTAAACTACATTCATTTGCAAGCCATTATGAGCAGCACTATTCTTATCTCGAGTCGGGGCCGGTACTGAAAACAAAATTTTGAAAAAAGTGAATAATCTGGCACCTTTCGGCTGTTTAAAATGTGTGTGAGTGCTGTTTTTTTTTTTTTATTGTGTGCGCGCGTGTGGCTGTGCAGCTGCAGCAGGCAGGTAAAGCGGCCGGGCCAAAGCCGAGCAGGCAGGCGAGGCGGGCGGGATGAAGAGGTCAGTGTGTAGCCGAGCGCTTCTCCACCGGCGTGTTAATTTACTATGACAAGATAAAGCTGTAATCTGGTCGCCCCCCCACCCCTTCCCCCTTACTCCCTCTTCTCGCTCTCCCGCTCTGCCTCACTTCCAAGTCAACCGGCCGCCGATGAGCCATTTACTTCTCCCTATCACTTTACGACAATTGCCCTGAGAGAGACAGACCCCCACCCCGCTCCCTTAGAGTCCCACCAACACCCCCACCCCCCCCCCCACC
>JAOXYL010000002.1:13515255-13533245 GCA_028564955.1 Terapon puta
CACGCACACACGGAGTGGAGGCTACCCCTTGCTCGTTAACACACGTACATCCACATACGAACTCACACACACACACACGGCCAGAGCCATAGTGATGGAGTGCATTACTGGAAAGCAAGAGTTTTAAGCGCTCTCCTCCTAAGTCATTGTAATCCCTGCATTTATCTCCATACATTCTGCTTTTCGGTGTAATCCTTTAAATTTTTAATTCCTACTAGCTGTTGTTATCTTTTTTTTCCCCCTCTCTCCTCAACCACTTTGCCGGATTGAACGGTTTATTAAAAACACATTTTTGCCACATCTAAATGTGCTCTTAATTCAAGGGGCCCCTGGAATCCCCCCCCCCCCTCCACCCACCCACCAACCCCAGTTTATCTCGGAACAAAAGATTAGTTTCATCGGGCAAAACAGAGCGCTACTTTAATGCAATAAAAGTCAAGCAGGCGAAGGGAGAGAGAGAGAGAGAGAGAGAGAGAAGCGCGCGGAAGTGTGTGTGTGTGTGTGTGTGCGTGCGTGCGTTTTCGGGTGTGTTAGTATTAAAACGCTGGGTATTATAACATAATCTGTCTCTCACAGCATTAGCATCAAACAGCCATTATTCCACAGGCAAAAGCCACTTGTGTTGACAGTGTCGGAAAAGGGCAAGGTTAGGGGGTTCACACCTCTAAATGAAGCAGGCCCGCACAAACATCAGAAGAGCACAGTGAGATTAACATTAGCATAAGGCAGGGGAGGAAAGGAGAAAAAAAAACAACAACAACACCATGCAGAGTGACAATAGGATTACTGAGGGTTTGCATGTGTTGAATTTGGATTAAGTGAAAAATAAATCGCAAATAAGTAAATTCTACAAGATGACACAGAGGGAGGGCAGAGTGTAAACATTTCAGATTCTGATTGAAAAAAAATGTGCCTGTTTGCTTTTCTTTTTACTTCTTAAAGTGTTTAAAAATAAAGAACTTCTCTTCATACTTTGGACTTGTTGATGGCACCTTAATATGTTTGGTCGTTACAACAAGAGATGTATAAATAGCTGATAGGGAAGTATATAAAGTTGTGGTGAGCAGTGGAGATGAGATGATGAGAGGAGAGGATCACACATTCTGACTTTGACAAACACATCTCTCTTTAAGTGTTTCTTAAACACACACACACACACTCACATACACTCACACACACACACACACACACCAGCGCTGTTTTAAGCAGTTTCTCTGTGGAGGTTTCTGAGTCAACACAACTTCAGTCAAGAGGGACAGAGGAGGAAAAGAGAGTCGGCTCTGTTAGAGCCGGGACAAACATACATGAGCAAACACAGACACACACTCAAGCGCACATATATAACGCCTGCTTTGCCTCAGCTTTGCATGTGGTATCTCTCCCAAAAGCATAAGAGTCAATCATCAACTCTTCTTTACCGTCTCTGACTCACACACACTCTTCAGCCTCAAACTCGCTGAGACAGTTCACATGCTTCTCTCTCTCTCTCTCTCTCTCACACACACACACACACACACACACACACACACACACACACACAGTGAGTCTTCTTGTCACACGCACACACATGCCTTTCTACTTTATACTCCTGTCCTCCCGGTACCCCTCCCCATCTCCCGTCCTGTCCCGTCCTCTGTCTCTGTCATCTATACGTGAACGTCTGTTTGCGAGTGTGAGTGAGTGAGTGTGTGTGTGTGTGTGTGAGTGAGAGAGAGAGAGTGTGTGTGTGTGTGTGTGTGAGTGAGAGAGAGAGAGAGAGAGATAGAGAGAGAGAAAGTGTCACGTACCTGTTACACTCCTGAGGTAGCTCAGGCTCAGTGAGCATGCTGGAGTAAGGGTCCGTCTCTCTCGACAACAACAACATAAAACAGTCCCACAATGCTCAGATGAACAAGGTTAGTCTCCCCAAAACAAGACGGGATAGAAGTGATCCTTCAACCTCTCACACACACTGCTGATTCTCTCTCTCTCTCTCTCTCTCTCTCTCTCTCTCTCTGTGTGTTCCTCTCTCTCTCTCTACTCACACACTTTCAGCCTTACACCCTCCCTCACTCTCTCTCTCTCTGCCTCTGTCCCTCCTCTTCTCCCTCCCTCGCTGTAAGCTGTGAGATCTAGGCTCAGCTCTTAAAGGGCCAGCAGCAGCGCCTCGTTCTCTTTCGCTCCGTGTGTCACTGCGTGTGTGTGATTGTGTGTGTGTGTGTGAGAGAGAGAGAGAGCAAAGGGGAGGGGCTATTTGACCAGAGGGCTCATCACTCCCTGAGTGTAAATGTACAGCAGTGCTGCCCCCCTCCTCAAGTCCATCTCTCTGCCACCCCCCCATCCTCTCTCTCACAAACACACACACACACACTTGGTTTTCACACAATCAGACAACAGTCACACACCATGTAGACACTTTTCGGTGTGATAAGGCTCCAAGTGCATGCACTTTATTATGCAACACAAAAATAATGAATCAGTTTAAGGTGAGAAACACACAGAGGCATGTGCTGTTTTCTGTCTTTTCTAGTTTTCATTTCTCTCTTTTTTTATTGTTTGTGCATAAACAACATTACATTAAATAAATTAAAGGAGATAAAAATTGTCACGTTGTCTAGCCGTTTCAGATTACTTCTTCAGATTACAGCAGCAACTATGACGTTGCAAAACTGATCATTTTGACAAACCAACTGATCAAAGACAGGCTGGTCAATGAGTTATACAGTAATGGAGCTTCTAAGTTGAACATGAACATGGTTGTGTGTTTTTTTTATTTCATCAGTGTATATGACAAAACTCCAAATTCTCTTATTGGGCACAGATATTTTTAGGCTATGTATTTTCTGTGTTATTGCCTTTTATTTCAAACTTAGGCTTTTTTAAAAGAGGAAATGACAGTACGTTATTATACTGTAGGTGAACTCGGCTGGAGAGATAACTGTGTACTCTTGGTACTTTATGCACTTCGTGAATCTTACAATACAATGTTAATTTAAAACACAAAGTTGTATCATCCGGTTGTTTTAAACCGTCCGGGACTGCTCCAGCTTGTGATGAATGTTGTAATTCCATTACAAATAAAACAGGTGGTTACAGCACTTATTGGATTACTCAAACACTTAGTGCACTGCTGTGTACTAACACAGTGTTCTGGAGCCCAGTGTGAGGCCGTGTGGTGTTGTGGCTCTGTATAATAACACATTTTCATCCGCAGCCTGGGAAGTTTAAAGTGATAATCTGGCTCGTAGCTTTTAAAATGGAAATCCTCTGGAATTCCACTCTCTTTAAGTTCACCTTGATTACACTGTACCTTGTGCTAAAAATGTTAATCAACTTCTTATGACCACATGACCGGGATTTTACTCGTTGTCTGAGGATGATATAGGGACCCAGATTGCTTTGTCATCCAATAAGTCGTGTAAATCTGTACATCTGATTTAGTTAATGTGTGTATAAAAGTAGAGGCCTCCCTCCCTCATTTTCCCACCTCATGCTTGAATGTGCTGCGAGACCGTTTGCAAGTGTCCAGAGAGACGAGAGTTGACTCTGTGCTTCATTCCACAGAAAATTGCCATTGCACTTTCACGCTCCGAGAGAAAGAAAAGACAAGCTAAAAGTAACGGTTTTTACTACGTATTTGGAATGCCTCAGACTCAGCCGTGCTTAATTGGTTAACTTGTGTTGTTCCAGCCTCTTTTACTGTCCCTTTGGTTCCACCATGTCAGTAAAGCCAAAGCTGTTTTGAGCCCTGCTTTGACACACATCATGCTTTTCACATGATTGGCTTCGCTCACAGAAAAAAGTAACAGAGCAGCGGACGTAAAACAAGCCTTGAAACAAGATTAATACAAGGTACACAAGGCTGAATAACATTCCTTCTGCATTAAAGCAACGTTTAGAACACATCTTTACATTTTTTTAAAGTTTGCTCCCTGTCATTATGATTGAACATCCATGTGTATATATAGGGAATTAAAGTTAAATTCACATTTTCAAGAAGAAAACTTTACTGTATGTCAATATGATTTTATATATCATTACCTCGGTTACTAATTCAGAACAATGGCAAAGACGAGCGTTGCAGGTAAAATAATGCCTGTTCTGCAGCCAATCAGAATCATTGTTTTTCTGAAAAATAGTATGACAAATGAAATGGAATAAAAAAATTCAACAGACTTTAATTTCCTTTCATTTTCTCCTTTGTTTTGATGCAGCGAGAGGCAGACATTTGATTGTGTGACATGAAACAGTTTTGTCACAAGAAGACAGCTGAACACTTTCAACAGAACATATGCTGAGGCTCACATGCATGAATGAACACATGCACAAACACACTCCCTCTCTCTCTCTCTCTCTCTCTCTCTCTCTCACACACACACACATACACTCACACACACACACACACACACACACACACAGGCACATTCACAAAATACACATACACAATCTGACTGAAACCTTCACCAATCACCCACACCCATTGTGTCCTCAGGTGTATTTACAGTGTGTGTGTGTGTGTGTGTGTGAGTAGTGCATGCTGCTTTCAGCCCTTAGTGCTGTCAGTCACTATTAGGGGTGTGTGGTCTACGTGTCACACATACGGCCAATCCAGCTATTGTTCCGGAGAGCGCAGAGAAAAGCAGAGCTGACAGACTGCCACTTCTGTGATACTTTAACACACACACTCAGACACTGACACATACACGCACACACACACACACACACACACACACACACACACAGAGGAAAGAAAGCGAGGCCCGTCACTGTACCTACTGTAGACATACACAGTCAAACACAGTCAAACACACCGTCAGCATGCATACATATATTACAGTCTTGCACCGTGAGAACGCATGAACACACACAGAGTTAGCAGAAAATGTTAATTCGTTTACAAAACCAATCTCACAACAAAGTCCATTTAGCAACTGTTCTGGAGCTCTGAATCAAATCACACAATGCATTTCTTGGCGATGGAAACAGGATTTTACAAAGCAATGCCACCGCAAAGTCCATTTAAAAATGTAACTCTCAGACGTTGCCACCACCTTCAATGAGAAAGAGTCTAAAGCAAACTTAGAAAAGTTATTCATTTCAACCAGCCGGTGCTAAATTAAAACATCTTCTTTATAACTTTACGTATCAAAACCCACTGATCTTTATGCTTCATTCTTGTGACGACTCCGAAGACACCAAGACACCAGGCATATTAATACTTTACATATTAAGTCTTTGGAGTAAATATTTAACTTGGCGTAAACATCAATAGTTGGAACAAGTAGACACAGAAAAAATACAATAATTTCATTATGTAATAAGTTGATTTGTCCAGACATAAAGCTACTTAAGGGGTAATAAAGGGGAAAACTGGATGCCAAGGGGTTAAAGAAATAAGTAATCTTGCCAGAGCACTCACCAAATTTGTAATGCCATCATTCCACCTTCATAAATAGCCTCAAATCAATTATTAGATAGCACATTTGAGCCGGTGCCAGTTCTTCTTTTATATAAGTTAAACCCTTTTACTCCATCTGATAAGATAACAAACTTAGTTCTTGTTGGCCGTATTCAAAGACATGCCTAGTTTTGGACCACTGAGATCTTTTCCAATAAGCAACAGGTAGTGGAGCTGAGGCGAGAAGTATCATGGGAAATCAGCTTGCACTCGTGTGTGCCCATCCAAATTTTAATTGTGGGAAAACATCCCTCACTCTCTCTCATGCGCTTGTCGTTCCTTTGTTTCTCTCCGTCTCTGGATCATACACACACAAGCACGGAAACACACTCCTACCCTGCCTTTAAGAGTCTTTTCATATAAATACCTATATGTTTATGTATACACTCATACATACAAGGACAAGCCTCGCCCCCCGGCAATATGAGCATGTCAATGTCAACAGCAATCACTAGCATTAGTTTTCTATTTACCTAATCTAATTCATGGTCAAATGGGGAGAATACACTGGGAGGGCTAAATCTAATCGCATTCCTTGACTAAATTGAGCACCGATTGGAAACGGCATCTCTCCTTGACCCCGTAAACAGCTGCAAAACCAATGATAACCTCATTTGTGCATTACAGAAACTTAATTTCTCCATTATGCGGCTGACTCGGCAGCGATCGGTCACTATAACCGGGCAGCGCTGACCTGGCCGCACCCCTTGCCTCTTCCCCTCTCCCTCACTGCAGACGGCAGTTCGCGCGGGGATGAGCCTTGTCATTTTTTTTTGAATAGACGCGTCATTACCATTCACACAATGGGCGAGGCTAACAGCGCCTTTCAGAATTAATGTTGCCATGAACTTTGCCACGTTTAACTGTGACTTGACAATGGATTATATTGTAGATGCAGACGATACAGAGGATAATGCAAATGCACAACAATGAATGAAAAAGCTCCTGCGCCGAAAAGTTTCTCATGAGCTCAAATCAATCAGCCTAAGGTCAGGGTTTCTCAGGCGGAAAAGAAAGAGCGCTTAAAGGCATAGAGAGACAAGATGAAGGGGAGGAGATGTAAACAAGTGCGGCTCTCAGGTGTCAGCCATCGTACGCAGTTAAAAGATGTTGCTGAGGACTGTGAATGACTGATGAAGGCCAATGAGAGTGTATTGTGTTCGGTGGGAGAACAATGACAAGAAAATGAAAAGGGAGTGTTTCACCTGAGCTGAAACAAAAGGGGCTTGTTAAGTGATTCATAGCTTCATAATCCGAGTTGTGTGTTCTTGGAAAGATGGAGGGAGACGGTATCACAAAGCAGCTCGTATTAGGACAGGATATACAACGCACACACACAATGAAACACACTATCACAGAGAGACAAGGGGGAAAACATACCCAGAAGGAACAGTAAAAATTCACAATGCTGAGAGAACACACACACACACACACACACACACACACACATACACAGAGCGTGTGCACACAACACACACAAAGTCCATTACAATGAAACCGTTGATGGGAGGCCCCTGTGTCGGGACCCTAACAGCTGTAGTGCATTAGGGGCCGACCATGAGCAGGGGCAGAGACCGGCAGTAAACAATCCCAAAGGCTACACACACACACACACACACGCACTCACGTAGTCACACACGTCACCCACACATTTTCACAAACATTCACGCACCTTATTATGCAAATGCGGAGACACACACATCGGACACAATGTGGCAAATCAGTAGTTATGGACCTGAGAGGGTTTTCTGTGGAAGAGCAAGATCACATCTAGAAAATGACATAGTTTGCATTTAAATCGGAGAGAAATGAGCGCACTGGGCCTTGTTGAATATTGCTGTGCTGTGATACGGTGTATCAAAATTCTAGGACAGAGGAGCCCAAAATTTGGCAATGTTTTTCAGGATTTCAATCATAGCCATTCACTACAAGATGAAAACGTTCAGCAATTGCATTATGAATGGCCGATGTTGATGGTATTGATGATTGATTATTCAGGCTGGCATCCTAAGGAATTAGCTTCACATTGTGTGATTCTACAACACACAATTGCTGTTCAATGTGAACATTCATGTACATGAGTACATGAGTCCTTTAAGCAGCAATGTGGACTGGTGGAGCAATCCCTCCCCTGCATTTACCATACATCAGCTCTCCAATGCAGATATTGTAGAAATGAATGGTTGAGGTAGACAGTTCATTTTCGACTTTGGAAACAGCAAAGCACGTCATGGCACGGCCTTTGACAGCATCCAAGAACTTCTTCAGCAGATGTAATTTGTTCAGTTGTTATGGAAATATCCCAACTTTTCCTTATTCTGAGGGCCACTCGAAGGTTGAGGTTGATGGTTTGGTTGGACTGATTCTTGACCTTCAATACCCAGGTGTCTAACATCTGATGGTGCTTGCACCGTTGAATAACACATAAAGGCATTTTCTGTTCTGACATCCCAATCAGCAGGACAACATCATGAGTCTGTGCCGTTTTAATGATGCAATGTTTGGAATTAGGCAGAGAATGTCTTGGTTAGGTTTAGGGAAAGATGATTTGGGCCCAAACCACTATTCATGAGGTTTAGAGGACCTTTAGTAAATAAAAAACATGTTTACAGGATAGCTTACAGGATACCTGTTTAAACAATCTAATAGTGAGTTTCAGGTTGAAATTGAAAATGACAGCGGCCTGTTGTGTAAAAAGTCAGATCTTTTGTTGCCCAAACCATCCATCTGGACTGTCTGATTACTTTGTCTTATTTCCTCCTTGATAAATACTATGGCCACTAGAGGGCTTTGACATTTGAACGTGAACGTATGCTGTTTTTGAGACACTTACTGAAATGGCAGTTTGTGTTTTTTTTTTTTTTTTTTGGAAAAACACCATCGAAAGTGCCTGACGAAACAACAAAGTCCACTGACTCTTCACATTAACTGTTCGACCAAGACCACAACATATACAGGTATAAAAACATAAACCACGCATTTAACCACTGAATGAAGCAAATCCTGTTACGTGATGATGTGAAATGCTCTGCTCACACACACTATGCAATAAGATGGCCTGTTTCCGCATTCTTTCTTTCTTTCTTTTTGTTTCTTTCATTCTCCATCAATATTGCTCCTTTGCAAACTCTAATGGTGCCAATAAACTGATCTGGGATGGAGGACTTGTCCCGTTGCTGCTGTTACTCTTCTGACAATTTGTCCTGCTCCTTCAGTGGACAGTGGAGTAAATCTTACATCGTTCACCTGATGGCGAGAGCTTTGGCACTCATAGAGGCTTAGCTTAACTTTAATACATGAATGACATTCAGACACAACAATTAAAGGAAAGCCAGATAGAAAACTTGACTAGTATCTAACTTTAATTGACAAGACAACGTTCACAGAACCAAAACTCATTAAAAGCGCGCAGGGAAGAACCGATCCAAATATAGTTGTGACGTCTTACTTTTACCCTGCAAACATGTGTTTTCTGACACTCTTGTTTCAGATGTAACATTTCAGGTTACATCCCAGTGCGGTCAGATACGATCAACAATTTAGAATTGAGCATGACGGCCAGCGGTGTGAATGCTTCCTTTTCTCGCCATCTGTCTCACTCGCAACCCGCCTGAGTTCCAGGGCGAGCTCACATATCAATACCTCTGGAATCTTTTCTTCTCTCCCGCTCCTCTTTCCTGGGAGAGGAGAGGCCAGCGTGGAGAGGCACAAGCCCCTGTGAAGTGGCTTTATCGTGGGGAGACACGTGCAGGCAGAGGACCCCGTCTGAAGGCTGAGTGGCAGGCGGCAGAAGCCATTAAGATAGAGCCGCTATCTCTTGCTGCCAGGGCCCTCTTAATACAGGCGGGGGCTCGGGCCGCTCTCATCCACACGCTCACACTCGCACACACACACACACACACACACACACCTTCTATCCTGTGGCACTTGAACTGACACACAGTGACATGGTTGTAGACCTGTGCGCGTTCATTTACACTTACAAGCAACTCTTTCTCCCCATCTCTGTGTGTCTATCTGGAGTCTGTTCCACCTCCAGAACCCATCAGTCCCTGCCTGAGTTGGAAGACTGCACAGATAAATGGGCAGGTGGACAGGTAGAGACCAATAGACAGACAAACAAATTGCTCTCTCTGCCACTTTTAACCACCAAAGTATGGCTGTGTCAGTAATGTGAGGTGAAGTGTACACTACAGTCGCTATACTATTTTGGGACATCCAGGTGTAAATATAGCTAAGACCCTAACCTTAACTATCAGAGATTTAAATGATTATTTCAGGTTCAATTTCTCTCTTACACGCGTCATGATAATGGAGGCCAGTGGAATCTGTGTTAGCTTTTGAATGTACTTTCAGTTCAACCTTGGGTTTTGCTTTTACATGTAAATGGTAAATGGCCCGCACTCATGTAGCGCCTCTCTAGTCTTCCGTCCACTCAAGGTGCCGTACATTACGTGTCCGTTCTCATACGCGCAGAGCCAACCCGCCAATCAGCTTCTAATCTAATCTTCCACCTATTGTAGCTCCCAAGCCGCATGCGCCCGATAAATCTTCAACCACAAACTTCAAAAGTGTTCTTGAGGTCAGTGTCCACTCGTGGCGGGAGTGTAAAAACACACCAAAAAAAAAAAAAAACAGATAAGCCATGCTTGCTCATCTAAAAGGAATATGTTCATGCAAGCTGTGTGTGTGAAGTCGTAGCTGTACCAGAGAGATCTTCTTCCTCTTCTTCTTCTTATTAACGAAATGATTCTAACGGAGGAAAAGTACCTATCCAGTCATTTTACTGTAAATAATAAGCCTGAACATTTAATGGAGTAAATAAGTAGACTTCCCTTAAACATCTACTGATGATGTAGGTAGGTTCAAGGTGATGCCTGCCTGCACATGTGAGTCTAGCAAACTTAGTTACCCTGTGGAAACCCATTGTGGGAACCGCACGGCTTTATAAACATCCCAAGGCAGGAGAGAGTTAATGACGGGTCACGCTCATTTTCTCATTTCTTTCTTGGTCAGTTGTTTTTTTTCCCCGTCTCATCTGACGGACAGCGTTTTTCAGTTCATCCCCGTCATTTGTCTCGATCAGAGGTTCTCTCTGCTGCTGCTCAAGGTTGCTGGACGTGGCCCGCAGCTCGTGTAGCTGTGTCAGAGACCTTTCCTCGCCGCGCATCCACGCCGAGCACGCCGTGCTCTCGCCGCCGTGGCAAACGCTGCACCGTAAACAAAGCTGTTTTCTTCCCCGACAATGGCTGCGTGGAAAATTAATTAACGATCGGTGCTCTTTGTGCAAATCTTAACTCATTCCTAATTAGCTGGATTTTTTTTTCCTCCTCTCCTTGAAAACATCAAGTCAGTTAATTATGGCTGAGGGAAAATAGACTGTTTCTGGTGTCACTTATTTATTAGTAATCTTTGGTGCTGTGAGAGAGCGAGCGGCTGGAGCGGACAATGCGAGAAGTGAATGAAAGGGAGTCTGTGTCACGGCGGGGTTAATGAAGCACTAGCCTGGGAAGATAAATAAAAAGTGAATGATTTACAAAAAATGACCGGTCCAGACATCTTGGAAACACAAACATATACACACTCGCAAACACAGACAAGTACACAGAAAAAGTGTTTATACACGAGCGCACAAACTCCCACTCTCTCAACTCACACACGCGCACACACACACACACACACACACACACACACATAGCAATTGTCCTGCTACCTGACTGAAACACAGACAATGGGGACTTTTCCTTGAACTCTTCCTCTCTGTACAATTAACAGTAAACTAAAGGCTTTGACGGACTAAAATCAATTTGCAGAGAGAAAATAATGAGAATGAATCAAATACCGGGGTGGGGGCGTTGGGGGCTTGTCTCCAAGAATTGACTGAGCATTAAGGCTTTCAGTGCTTGGATGAATGGTAAATGGACTGCATTTTTTAAGCATTTTTCTATCTTACCAGACAAAGCGCTTTACAATGTTGCCTCCCATCTACCCACACACACACACAGCCCGGGTCCATGCCATGCCATGCCATGCCACGCCATCAGGAGGAACTTTGATCTTGCTCAAGGACTCGTGAGCAGGAGGCAGAAACCGCCTGGCTTCTTTTGCTCTTTTCCCCGCATTTGTTTCTGAGGTCAAAGGTCACACCACTCGGTGCAAAGCAATGCAGTTAACATATTTTGGAGCAAAAATAAAATGGTTGTCAAGATTTGGTAAAGAGCATTAACAATAAACCTGACACTAATGTATATACAAAGAATGTACAGTAATTATTTATCGGAGAAAGCCCTTAATGGTGCTCCATAGTCACCCACACATTCACACACCAATGTGTGGACCTGCTCATGGAGACCCATGTGGGATTCAGAACCCTGCGCACACAAATAAATGAGAACACTAAAACTTCAACTGATATAAGACTTTGGTGTTAACGTACATTGATTCAATTGATTTACAGGGACAGAGCTCTATAAATAGGAGCCAATTGGAGTTTCCCCTGGGGAGCCGTAGATGGGGTCTTGGCACTGGTGGTGTTGGGTGATGGAGAGGTGCTGCAGTAAAGACTGCAACGACAGCATAGAGGAAACAGGTAACATGGTTGAAATATTCATAAACCCCAGTCAGATTACTGGATAACACAGAAAGGTGGAGCAAAAAGTGATATAAACTAGAATTATGCAATGAAACGTATTATATTAATATTAACGTAACATGTATCATATCATTTTATGTAATGCAACTAAAAGCTTCATTAACAAATAAATCTGTAAGAGAAAAGAAAGGCAACATTTTCACAATCAGTCAAATTTAGTTATTTTGGATTTTTCAACTTTGTTCATTTATGGTTTTTCTTCTTCTCTCTTTTTTTTTAAACAAATTATTACTGACATTTCGGGTATTTCAATTCTTACGTTTCTTTCCAAGTAATATCCAGATAATCTGGGTAAACTGCGACAGTCTGGTCGCTTGTGGTACTTTCCCCATCAACTTTGTCGAAATAATCTAACTGTTCAGCTGACTTTGATTAGTTCAGTCAGATCACAAACAACAGGCATGATGACCATAGCTAAAAAAGTGAGGCCCAAATAGTAATAAAGCTGAAACGCTTTGAGGGTCAAGAATGAACTTTGACCGGGGTCTACAACTTGCCCTGCAGCTTCATGCGCTAACGACGATCATGTGATAAAATCAAAAGCTCCAGAACAGCAAATCACGTTCAACCTTTGAATGAACTTTTGTGTCTATCTAGAAATTCACAGCAATCAGCCTAGTTCATGCATGTAAACACACACTAATGGGGGGGCGAGGGGGGGAGGGAGGTTTTTCGATCTCGCTGGCCACCAGGACAATATGGATGAATCATTTTATGTGAGCTACAGACGCTTCCCCAACAGAACAGCCCTGGACAAAATTGAAGTTTATTCCCAGTCTTAAATCAGAGAGAGAGAAAGAGGATCGCAAAACATCCTTAACTATAAAAATACAGCGGATTATCACTTTGAGACTCCCTGAGCTTTGTTTTTATCCCCAGGAGCTGATGTTTTTCTCTATACCTCTTCAATCTCTCCCTCAGTTGCTATCTCTCTCCCTTTTTCATTCTTCCCCTTCTTTTCGTCCCCTAACCACCACCACCATCCCTCCCTCCCCCCCCCACCCAGTCCCACTCCACCTCAAAGCTGTCAGGATGTTGCCTCCTTCGGTCTGAGGCTGAATGGGGGGATTTGGCACCGTTCCCCTCTCCTCGCTCGCTGCAGCCGTTTTTCTTTTTTTTTCTTTTTTTTTCTTTTTTTTTCTTTTTTTTTTTTAAGAGCACACATGTTTATGCACCAAATCTCTGCACTTTGTGTTTCTCCACGTCAAGGCACAAGCTCAACCCTGGATTGATGCGCACTGGCAGCCCCCTGTGTACTTGCTCTGAGGGAGAAGGGGGACGACGGAGAGAACAGAAGAAAAGAGAGAGAGAGGGAGAGAGAGAGAGAGAGAGAAAGAGAGAGTGAGCGAAGAGGAAATGATTTTCTGATTTTCTACACAGGCTTTGTGGTCCTGGAAGGCTGTTTATATGTGTGTGTGTTTTTTAAGTCCATTGGTGAGAACAAGAGGAGAGGAGATTGTGCTATCCACTGCCTGAGGGCTATGCTGAGCCTATATATTTAAGCTCCCTCTGTTCCTTGCTTAACAATAACGCCTACTAGTTTTAATTTAATTCTGTCATCTCTCTCTCTCTCTTTTTTTTTTTTTTTTTACTAAATAATCCACTTCCATTTTCTATGGCACAGCTGGAGAAATAAATCTAATCTTATCACATTGCAGACGGGGTGTGGAGTGTGACACTTAAAGAGTTTTTATTTCCTTTTTTTTTTCTTGAACATCCTCAAGGCCATGTGTGATAAAGAACAATAGACCTTAAGTGTGTATGTAGTTTGCAGAGGAACAGGTAGAGCGCAGACAATGAAGTGTTGCTTTCTGTGTTTCACAGTATTTTTTTGGTTGTGTGTAACTGTATCTGCATGTTTATTTGATGGCACACGAAATGAGATAAGAATTAAATGCCAAACAACATGCCAAAGTATGACAGTGACATAGTCAATAGAGGGTAAGAAAGAGGAGTAAAATTAGTTAAGGAAGATGGAAGAGGAAGGAAAAGAAACCAGAAGAAAAAGAACAGTGCTGCTTGAGGTTTAAGGCTACTAGCCAGCTGGCCTGTGGCCATTCCAGATGTGGCGAGCTTCCTAAACATCTTACAACCCAGCAGCCTCCGTTAAGCAGCATGCAGCCTACACCCACACACCATCATTACCAGACCACAACTCACCACCTTTTTATAGAAGCCATTTACATCAGATTTCAATTTTGGTTCAATGTGGAGCCAGCACAGATGCCTGTGTTTGTGTGCTCCTGGGTTGACCTAAAGCCATGAAACATCACCACAGGCATGTGGCAAATTAAGGAAATGCTTTTAAAGATGTCCTTTTAATGTTACTGCGTTTTATTGTTTGGTGTAAACCGATTTAATAAGTAGTTGCATTTATTGAAAAATGAACAGAGCAGAGGAGTCTTTTCACACCTCCGTATGTGCTTGTCACTTACACGCCTTGAGTTTGGCTCCTTTGGATTAGATATGGAGAAAAATGCTATAATGCTGCGGTGCATTTGGTCTGGTTTGTGTTTGGAAAGCTAGCTTTCCATTCAAATGTAGATACAGAA
The DNA here is from genome assembly GCA_028564955.1 of Terapon puta. Taxonomy (NCBI): domain Eukaryota; kingdom Metazoa; phylum Chordata; class Actinopteri; order Centrarchiformes; family Terapontidae; genus Terapon; species Terapon puta. Next base: position 13,529,897 of record JAOXYL010000002.1, read on the forward strand.
TTTCCAGAATATCTGCAAGAGGAAATGCTAATGAATGTATTTCTATTCACCACTCTTTTTCATATATTAGGAGTCGGTTCATCGAAATTAACAGCTGGTGGCACTAATTCTCCATTTAGGTGTCATTTAATAATTACAGAAAAAGAAGGCATTAAAATATGATATAATTAAAAACGTGTCAGTCAGACTTCAAAGGCTTTAAAACATGGTCAAAAAACATGACGGAAATGCTGCATTTCTGTTTGTTTCACGCATTCATTTGAGGAACATTATGAGTGTCGTCACCGCTCCACGAATCCGACGTTTTCACCCGACTTTCATCCTGCATCAGCATCACCGTTCTACAGACCCGCGTGATGAAATCATGTTCTGGTGACTGACAGCAAGGGATTTTGCATTTTGTTGCTCCTCACGCCGCTTCTGCAGTGTCACAAGGAGCAGACTGAGAAATAATTAACAATTAGTATTACTGGTAGAATTTGCAACTGGAGCTCATCTTATGAACATACTACATGACCTGGATAGTTAGTCTGTGGTGTTGAGTTCATCTGCTAACAATTCACAAAATCACATCACTTCTTCTCAAGATTGCTTCCTTAACAGTTCCGACCAGGAAGAGTCTCTATTCTGTGGTTTTGACTGCACCAGAGTTAGATTGACATCTTTCACAAGAGCCCACAGGAACCAAATCGAAAAGGGCAAACACGGCACAACTGAGGCAAACAATCCTAAAAACGTTCAGATGTGTATGTTTGGGTCTAGACTGCAACTATACATATTGGCAACATAATGCATGATTATTTCAACTAACTTCAATCCGTTATTTGTTTGTGTGCCGGGTGAACGTAAGTGCAGTGCAGATATCCAGCCTTATTTTCTATTCTTAGCACTGATCCATCTTTGCCCACAGGAACACTGTCAGGGCTTTGACCCTTGACCCTTACTATTGGCTTCTTATAATGTTGGCGCTTGTGGAGTTGTTGACACTTATCCAGCTGCTGCCCCCTGACTCCCTCTGGACTCCAGCTTCGAGACTGAATTATTGAAAAAAAAAGAAAAAAGCCAGCATATACTGTGCACAGTTTGCTCCAGCATGTGTTTCAATGAAGCAAGCTGTACATTACATGACGCTGCCTGTGCTTTCGTTGCGGTAGTCTGCACGCAGGGCCACCTTATGTTGTTGGGCACTCACATGTCAATTCATCATTTTTTATCTCCACACACAGTGCTGTTTTGTGTTTAATGTCTGTGTCTGTTGTGGCAACCCCGGTTACCACTACCACCACTATGACCCCCCCAAAGTCCCCCTTTCTCACTGTGGGAACACACTGGCACACAGATGGTTAAGCCCACCCTTGTGATGAGTGGGAAGGGTGGGAGGTGAGTAGAGAGGAGGAGGAGGAGGAGGGGGGGGTTGCTGCAGATGGCACAGAGGGCATCGCCAATCAGCCTACACGAACACACACACACACACACACACGTACACAGTGAAATGAAGGGGGAAGAGAGAATGAGGGAAGTACACAGGCGGAGAGAGAGAGAACAGGAGATGGATGTGTGGATGGATGGATGGATGGATGGATGGATGGATGGATGGATGGATGGATGGGAGGTGTAGGTGGGTGTGTGTGAGTCCTGCACCCCTGGGCGTGTCGTGCGCTGCGACCGCACGATGGCTGGCGTTGATCTAGCGTGGCACACAAAGCCCTGGCATCTCGCTGGCACCTCTGCCCACGCCATGCCACACTGAGAGGCATGGCGAGGCCTGCCAGAGGGCCCTGGCAACACTGTGTGTGTGTGTGTGTGTGTGTGTCTCTGACTCTAACGTTCAAGCATGTCTTTGAGGTGTGCGCATATGCATGTATATAAACGCTGCATTGGAGATCACTACCTGATCTCCTGCGACAATGTGCATAAAGGCGGCTGCTTTTGGAGGTGTGTGTCTAAGCATGCATGTACTGTGACCCAATCACACACACTCACACACACACATAAGTGCGCACACACGCCGGTACCCCCTCTCATTAGGAAGACCCTACCCTGTGTCTCTAATGGTTAAGCCTTTGATATGCAATGACGACTAATTCCCTCCTGTGTTCCACTCTCTGCAGACAGCGCAGTCATTAGACCATGGACACGGACACACACACACACACACACACACACACACACACACACACTGTTATGTTTGAGTTTGAGCAGGAATCTAATCATTTAACCCGTCCAGAGGTTCTGATTTTCATCTGTCTTCACCTTACGTTATGAATTGTCTACCGGGGGACTCGCTCCCCTCACTTGTAATGTAAATAGAACAATATTTACATAAAAACATTTGAATTTATCATTAAAAATCGCTCTTCTTGATGTGGAATGCTCTTTAAGGCAATAAGGTGAAGCCTAATTTGCTCGTCGCACTGTTTGTCTTGTATGCATAAGTTATTCTGCCATCAATCCCGCGCTGTAATGAGGCAGAAAAATCCAAACATTCGAAACGCACCTACTTTTAAAAAGTGAGGACAAACACTTTGCATTAACCACAGCGATGCCAACCAGCTGCCTTTGTCTGTGCAAATATCACAAATCAAAGTTGCAACATTATCGCTGGAATCAAATTCTTCTCGTCCGAGGTGTGAAGGTGGAAATAAAACACTGTCGCATTTCAACGTGTGTCTGCACAATATCAACAAAAACACATTGTTATGTTCTTTCGTGGGAAGAATTCTTTGCTTGAGACCAACTTCAATACAGCAGTGACTAAATGACAAGTATGAAGTCATGTGTAGCTATGTGTTCCTTGTATGTTTAATAAAAATCATCAATCGTATATACCCACTTTCCTGCTTTTTTTCACTAAAGCTTGAAAAATGAAAGGTGAAATCAAAATTCAAAAAAACAATTCACCTTCTCCAGCACACCTCAGCCACTTTTACTTTTACAGCAAGAGGTGCTTTGCAGTGTGTGCTCTCTCAAAGTTAAAACCAAAAAAGGTTAGAAAGGTTGAATTTGCAAAGGATTATCAAAAACATTTGTATGATGCTAATAATGATAATCTATGATAGATTATAGTGGTTTACATCATCTTCTATTTGTGTATTTTATTTCATTTTATCTATATAATCTGAGGTTGTGATATTCTGACTTTTGGTCCCTAAACTCTGTCCACAAAACACTTCAACCCTGTTTAACCAACTCAAACTAGCAATACTTCACTACAGGTCTGAGACACAGGGTCTCTGTTAGAAATTTGTCTGAGATTCACTCAAGTAATATCACTCAAGTAATTCTCTCTGGACTGACAAAGCGCCTCCAGAGCAGCATAAGACATTATTTGTTTTCACATTTACTAAAT
>JAOXYL010000002.1:13569740-13581423 GCA_028564955.1 Terapon puta
ATAGCTGGATGGCTGGATACGGCCCACTGAAAAAAATGGGTTTTATGCTATATGTGTACATTGACTCTTGTTTTAACCTCAAGATGGAAAAAATCATACACTGTACGCATAAAGAGGGATTATGTGTTTGCGTGTATGTGCGTACGAGCAGCAGTGGTAGCATCTGTGAGGGTCACAATGTTGAAGTCCAATCTTGTTTTATCAAATTAAAACGTGGCCCTCTCAGCATTCACCGGTGGGAAAAAAACATGTATACAGGTGCATCGGATCTTCAACACTTAAACACATTAGTCATGGCCCGCTGCAGCACAACAAACTCACACTGACCATACACACTTAGATATATTGTTGTTATGGACAGCTCATAGACTCCATATAAAGGAGTAAGTATATAGTACTTAATTACTGCAACTAGGCACATAAGTACATGTGCACATACACTCAACATATACTTATTATAAACCAAAGGTTAAATGGATCGATGTTATTAAAGAGCATCTTCAGGAAGTTTCTTTTTCTTTTCTTTTTTTGTAATAAAAATATTGCTTCCAGCCTTACACACATACTGGCCTTAATACGAACCAATAAATGTACATCGAAATTCAGTTACTTTTGTATAATTTCATCTTAAAGGCACAATCCACTATTCAAAAAGTATCAACAGTAAAGGACTTGTATTGTGCCACACAGCATCGCTAAAGCAATTTCATTTTTCCTTCTCTCATATAAAGAGGATTATGGCTGTAATGCCGCATTCTGTAAATGATAATGTTAACAATTATAAAAAGGCTCTTCATTATATTCCATGGGCAAATTTATGCCCTGGAGCACATTATATGAAATGAAGGCTGGTCTAATATGAATGAATGAAGCACTAGGTCCAAAGATGTCATCATAGACGACAACTTATTGGAACAAATGTACTTAGCAATTATGCATCAGTGACATCAGGGTATTGTATTGTTTGTTGTATGGACAAGGACGCATCTCAGTACCTTGACCCCTTCTCAGAGCTGGCCAATAGCTATTCAAACCAAGGGTTCCTTTTGAAATACGGCATCACTACTTTTCTTTGCCAAGTCTAAATCACCCCGGGTAATTAGAATTATATAAACAAGGAAGAACGAGACCTTTTTCTGTTCCCTCTTTGTGAGAGAGAATGGATAGATTGCATTTCTGATGGATGTCAATAGGAACACAAGATACACAGCTGTGGGACCTTGCACAGACCTTGAAACAAACACACAAACATGTTACAGAGGCGGACTCGCTTGACAAACATCATACCGCCATTATGTCCTGCTCTTTAGGGCTCTCAAACCAAAAATATACAGAAGTGTAGTCCTTAGTTCTCCACACCATGAAGTTTTGGACAGAATATCAGCCTGTTCAAATCTGGCCCCATGTGAGCAGTTGACACTAAATGACCAGCCCTTTTAAAAGACCTTATATTGCTTTTATTTACTGTGAATAAGAAAAATCTGTCCTAGAACACAAGATCAATAAGTCCTGCACACATGGAGGCAGCTGTTGTTCTGCCTCTGTTTCTTATGTCCATTTAATACATTTAGTTACAGTGTTTGCACCTTCATCTCAGTGCCATTTTTCTCTCCTTTATGAATACACTGAAGATCTCCTAGCATGACCTATTCGTTGGTGCCTAGGCTCCAGCGTACACACTGTTGAAACTGTGCAAGTTGCAAAGACATCTATATTTCTGTCCAAAAAAAAAAGCTGACACTTGCTATTTTCTCCAAAATTGATTTAAGCTCTTCTCATATCCAGTCAAACTCCCCAAAGTGGTGAGATAGTTGCGTAAAATCTTACTTTTTCCAAGGGCTAAGGTCAATAATGAACTTTAAATCAGACCTTTAAAGCTAAGCAGATCTTGAAGTGAAAGAGTAAAGCATACTGCATAGTTCAACTCATCAACTGTTTATGACAGGAAAGCTTAGTTGTAATTAGTCATTTGATGCTATTAAAAGGGTGGTGAACCTTCATGATAGACAGCTGTCAACCACAGGGAAGTAGCCGCTAAGATGTATTTTCAGGAACTGAATATAGTGTAGTAACATCGAGTGAAGATGTAACTTTGGCTTTGCAGGTGCTCATCAGTTAGCAGTTTGTTGTTTTATTTTTTATTTTAAAGTTGCCGACTTGACTTTGTATTGGACTTTTTTGTAAAAATGCTTGGAAATTTTGTCCAACATCTGAGAGACAACTTAGCAGCATGACGCAATGAACACCCTCCAGCCTCATGTGCTGCACTGTGTGTGATGTCCTGTGGCGCCGGTAGTCTCGTAGGATGGATGCGAAACAACGTGGGAGTATTGCACCTCTATCTGTAACGGTGTAGTCACATCTGAGCGCGGAACTTCCGTGACGGTCAAAAAGCTAAACAACATAACAGACCCAGTAATGTTTCAGAATCCATTTCCAAGACGGGATTTTCAATAATGGCAGAGATCCGGCATTAGGCGATGTTGTACGGCAGGTAACATCCTGATGGACAGACGTAATGAAAGATTCGGAGAAAGGCCAAAGTGAAACACTCAAGATTGTTTTTCTCTCTTCTCTCTCTCTCTCTCTCCACCTTTTCGCTCTCTTTAGAGAGACACAGAGTTGCTGTACCATTAACACCGCCTCCACAATTAGTGTCTTCTCACTGGCTACACACACGCACACACACACACACACGCACGCACACAGACGCACACGGTGACACCCCAGGGCCCTGCACAACCCAAACAGCATAATTAGACATCCCCTAAACAAAGCACACACTCTGTAATTACTCTGTAATGTTACATAGCACAGGGGACTCAACAAAAGCCATTTTCCCTGGATCAACCCGTGGCGCACACACACATACACACACACAAGCTATACTCCTGTCCCATGCGCCTGCGACTGTGTACATTTCTATTGATTTCACCAGACAGAGAATTCCCACTGGCCGTTGTCTTGCTCGGGAGTAGCAAACACTGAACCTTAAAGTATGAGTGCAGTTGGCTACATGTACGTATGTACTGTATGTGTGTGTCCTTGAACTCGCTGGCACATGAAAAGGCAGAGAAATTGAATCTTTTCATTTATGTGTTGCTCAGTCTAGTGCTCACACACACACTCACGTACACACACATATACACAAAAACACACATATACATCCTCTATTTTTCTTTCCGTGTCTTGTTGCTTCCCAGTCTCTCATCGGACATGACTAATTTCTTTCAACAGAGCGACAGCAAAAACAGGCCCGAACTCTCCTCAGCTCCAACAATCTACCACCATCCCTCCGAACTGACCTCAACATAACAGCCCCCAAACACACCCACCGTCTTCCTCCTCCCCCTCCTCCCCCACTCCCCTTTTTCCGCCTCTGTGCCCCCAAGTCAGTGCAGATATTGCTCTAAGTCCAGCGGCAGTAAATTAAATCTCTGTGCCAAGCCAAGTAGTGTGAAATCACATTAGATCTTAATCAGGGACTATTGTGTTTGCCTTGTTGGATTTTTTTTTCTTTTATTATGGGTGTTATCTTTTGTCGTGTACATTTTTTTTATTTCGCAATGTGAGAGCCATCGCAGGGGGGAAATCTGTAAGTGACTGCAAATCCTGACTCAGAGAGCACTGGGTCACACTCTTTCCCAGGTAATATGGCTCTTCTGTGGACAACATTTGACATGGCATAAAAAACGGATGGGTGTAAATAATAAAATGATAAAAAGTTTCAGGGTCCTGCTATAGTTATTTTTGTAAAGAAGATAAGTCAGTAAATATAGTAAAACCACAAAGTAAAAATACAAATTTCCAGGAAATAATTGTATAATTGCGTATAATATAATTGCAGGGGCTATTTATATATAATTGGTTGGAAATCGGTCTGAAATAATAGTCCCGTAAAACAAGTGTTTCACAATTTTATAATGATGCAGAATCTTCCAGTTGTAGAAGTACCAATAAAGACTGAAATACAAGTATCTCGAAGGTGACTTTAAGTCAAGTTAACTGATTGAAAGATTGTAAATTAGTAACCTGACAGACAACTCTACCTCCCTAAAGGTTAACTGCCACCGTACCACTGTTTTAAGTCTTGTGGTGATGGCGGAGGTGTCAGGAGAAGCAGCTCGCCAGCATTCTGGTAGGAAAATGGAGAAATGTATCTGATGACGTGCACAAATGTGAGAAAGCGGATGTGGATGTGATCCTGTTCATAGAAAACACATTCTTTGGGGGGGAAAGATGGTTTTGGTTAAATACCAGTAAAATAAAATCATCCCTGTAACTGTGTATTAGAAGCAGTACATAAAAGAAATAATGGTTATACCCAAGGACTGCAGATCCAGCCTCCCTGCTGACACTTAATTATGTTGCCCAAGTGTCCTTGAGCAAGTCACTGAGGGTCCACCAGCTGCTGGGCGTTTGGATGATTTGGTACTCCGCTTTGCTGGTTTCCACATGAAGAGTGCTGCATGATCAATAAAGTCACATTACATTTCACCACTGTTATTTCGCCTTTGCAGCTCAGGTGTCTGCTGTCAAACTGGCGGGCTGACCTTTATGAGTAACTTCACTTTAGATAACAGGAGCCCGTGAAGGATGAGCGTGACACCATGAATGGTCCCCAAGTTATGAGCCTCCTTTAATGAGCAAAACCACACTTTACAACAAGTAGAAATGAACACTCACCCCCTAATGATGTCTGTTAGGCTTAAAGACCTTCGCTTCTTCCTTATCTCACTCTGAGCTAATCAACACAATGTAACAAGTCTTCTCCATCACTAAGTTAACAATCTCAGGCATTACTCGACTAGTCAAACAAAGAAAAGAGACGATAAGACATACTGTAGAGTAGCGACTCCAAACCAGGGATACTTGTACCCCTGTAGCTGCGAATCAACTCATAACTAACAATACGGATTATGACCTGACTAAAAAAAATATTAACCTAAAACTCCTGAAGACCACCTGTGAATCAAGAGATCGCATGATAAATGTGAATAGTAATGGATAAATGACTGAAACAGATGGCTTAATGCACAGTTTGATACCTGGCTGAAAATGCCCACAATGGCACAGCAGTGTATGTTGGTGTTGGTTGTTGTATGTTGGTTTGCTGGTGTCAATGATTAGATTTGATCCCAATAAGCAGCATAGCACCTCTGACTGATGCCTCTGCCCTCAGCATACGGGGTGATTGGCATGTACTGTAAAGCGCTCTGAGTGGTCAGAAGACTAGAAAAGTGTTGTATAAGTGCAAGTCCATATACAAGTGTGCTTTTTCACTTCCAAAGTTCTGTTCTTGAACTCTGTTTAGGCACGTCACATTTTCAACCAAACTAACGAAAAGTTCTAAAAAGAATTTGTTCAAACTTCTGCGTTAGTGCAGCATCCACTCCTACATTTCCCCACTCTATCTCCAATAGACGCCATAAGTCTTGTGGTAAGCAACTTATGGAAATAACAGACTCTGGACACAATGGTATATATATGTACATATATGTAACACTCGTTCTTAGATGACCTGACGGAGGACCTTTGTAACACGACCTTCAGAGAGACACTGTTTCTCTTTGTCTGTGCACAGCACCTGAATGGACCGACAGGATATTTAGCATTCTGAGAATTGATGTAGAGGCTCCAGCAATAATAAAGAAATGTATGACCCTCACCCCCAAGCCTTGGCTTCATGTTGACGGTCACACTAAAGCCTGGCTCTTTAAAAAAAACTAATGTATAGATAATGTTCTGTTCATACTTGAAAGTTCAGGCACTTACAATACAGTATAGATACATGCACAAAATCAAGGCCTGGAACAATGTTCAACTACATTCAATGAGGGGAAAGAGAAATTAATTCCTTTCTGATACAAAACAGTGAACAAAAGCTGCAGTTGCAATGACATTCTCAGTCTAAAATAATAGCTTTATCCAAACAACCTTCATTGAGTTTATGAGCCAAAGTTGAACGATCAAGAACATTTGACTAAAGCTCGAGAAAGGTTCGAGCTATGGTAAGAAAAGAAAAGAACATGTATTTACAACGAAAAAGTCGCCCACAATGTAAAAACACTGGGAATTGTATCAATGTAAATGTATCCAGTAACCCCCCGCCATGACCCCAAGGCATTCACTTTTCCCCTGCAACACTTCAATGTCTCAATGCCGCCTGTTTCTATTAGTGCTTCCTACGTATAACTGTGGTCCTTATGGAGAAACCTATACAGGAACATACACAGGACAAAGAAGAAGCTCCCACTGATGACACGTTAAACTGTGTGATTTTGCCCTTTATTAACCCCCCATGACACTCTAACTTCCCTTTATCTGTGGTCGCAACATGTTTCTGTACTTTATGTATTTTTACGTGTTTGCCCTCGCGTGATCCATTTGTACATTTGCGTGCATTTCAGACAGCAGTCAACAAGTCAACAAACTTCCTCATTCTTCATCTGTTGCTCATGAAAACATTTCACCACAGCGCTGTCATCGTTTCTTGTATTACAGTTTTATTTGACCTTGAAAAAGTAACTCATCCATAGTTGGTGTAAAGAAAAGAGTGACAATCAAAAGGGGAGATACTATTCAATGTGTGAAGAGGAGAAAGGGTTGATTGTGGCCACGGCACTACTCCAACTACTAAAAAATCTGAATCTTTGGGCAAGAGGTTTTTTTTCTTCTGATGCATGTTAGTAGTAATTTGACCCACTGATTTGAGGAATGCTTCAAAACAGACATATTAAAGGCTCGGTGAATATATCTATAATGTTGAAGATATTAAAGGAAGAACTGCTGACCACATCTTAAATGGACCAATTCTAGTTATAAACAACAGAAACCATAGCTCTCTAATTCCCACCCTCTTCATGTAGGTGGTACTTAATAATAATAAGGCTGGACTGATCTAATACGCCAGAGCTTGACCTTATTAATTAATCACATATCACAAAGACCGATGCATAATCAGATAGCTTCACTTTATCAGTGCCATTGTAAAAGTCAGTGTTTCTGCCATCAGTTACATGAACGAAGTCACCGCTGATGACTGTTTCTAGTACCACAGCTCCCACATTACCTAGATAAAGACGCTGAAGTTTACGGATTTGAAATTTGAGAGTCAAGAGTCCTGGTATCAGATTGCGAATAAAATTAGTTGAAGAACAGGAATCTGTATGGGGAGAAAAAGAAAATCCACAAACGTGCACCTAGTATGTGTGAAGGCTACAACTGGGAAAAACTGCATAATACAGACGTTCAAAAATGTATTTCAAATTTGTTTTTGCTGCCTCTTGCTAAATCGGGTAATATGCTCATGTTGATGTGACTGTGACAGTTGTGGATCCTGCACACTACACGACTTCCTACTGTGAGAACAGTGCATGCTAAAAGTTTGAATCATTTTTCAAATGCCGTAACAATCTGTAATGTTATGACGCAAAACTGGATACTTTAAATATGACAAATCTCATCTAACCTTCTTCTTAGTTCAAGTCATTGTGCTAACATGAGCTACTGGGACAGGGGGAAGTGTTACACTGTTCATGTGTGGTAGAATCCTCCAGGTGAGAGGACCACACAAATGCTAAACAGCATTTTAAAGTAGGTGAAAATGATGACACATTGTTCAGCTTACCAGGCGATTGAGAAACCAATTACATTCATGAATCAGATGGTGTGAGCACTGCCCAAATTTTGCTGTGCAATCTTACAAATTCTGCAAATCAACAGTGCGACACAGACAGAGAAAGTGACAGACTTGGTCTAAGGAGGGGAAAAGCCTTTTTTCCAGCCGTCTGCCCTGACATGGTTTACCTAACATGCTTTAGCTGATCACATTGCAGCAGAACAGTACAAGAAAAGATGAAAGGAAGGACTGCGCATAGTCGAGAGCAGTGAAACCCTTGCAGTATAAAAGGTCTTTGCGCACTTGTTTTTGAGTGAAGGCCTGTTGACAAAGTGTGTTTGTCTCAATATGGAGGCTGTGAGGTTTCTCCGCTCCTTTCCAGCTGCCTCTCTTCCCTTTCTCTCAGCCTATTTCTGTTTCCTCCTGTTTTTCCTCACTCTTTTACCCTGTTCTCTTAGAAACAAGAGACACTCCATCAATTTTCATAGTTCTCCCTCGCCCCGCCAATGCCATCGGAGCAAAGAACCGCAAACAGACAAAAGGACAAAAAAAAGTGAAATTATTGATTTGGTGTCAGCGTCAATTAGAGGGAAGCGAGCAGAGGAGCAGCACAGAGAGATCGAGAGAAAAGAGACTTAAAGTGAACTGTTGGCATCACACAGGTAAAGCTAATGTAGAAGTGGAAAAATAAATGCAGACAGATGGAGAAATGTCTAAAAAGCCCCCCCAAAAAAACTGTGTATGAACATAAATATGCTTGCAAGGACAGTATATAAATGTAGTATGTGTATTTGTGTGTGTTTTTCCACATTTTGCCGTGTGAAAGAGCTTGTCACTGCGAGTGGTGATGAACACATCATTTCTGTACCAGTGCACACTGGGAATAAGAGCAGAGTCACACACAAACACAGAAATGCACACACATGCCAGAGAACAGTCATCAACCAGACAATTCACAGATTTTATCTTGAAATCTGATTTTGTAACAATAATTCACTTTTTTTCATATTTTAACTCAGGATCTGGAAGTGAAAACAGAAAGTCTACCTTGAAGTTGGTCCAGACATTATGATGACATTATAATCCTGCTTGTCTTGCTTTAGGACACTTCAGCAGGCTCAATGCTTGCGATCACAGGGGCTTGTATCCAGAGCTGGAGCTGAGCATTGCATGCATGCATAATAAAAGCTCTGCTTGAAGAAATTGTGAGCGACAGATATCGATTAAAGGAGACACTGTATTGATCTCCTCCAAAACATCAGAAGTAGAGGAGGAGTGAGCAAGGAAAAGGAGTGTGGATGAATAACTGTGATAAAACTGGTGAATTCATCAGAATCCAATCCTTTTACTCCTCAGCCTCAATCCTACTAGATCTTAAAAAGCTGGTTCACTCAAACAACATAGAAAATACTATCAATCAGTCGCAGATCATGCTGTTGATATTTTTTAAGAGCACTTGTAGAAGGTGGATCCAATGAAAACTGAATGAATGTTCCTGTTGGGCAGGTTGCTATTAGTGATCAAACTCTATGTCTATTGAGGATGGAGGCACAAAATGTTGAGTTACAACCTTGCAAGTCATTTTTTAAGAAGAAATATCCAATTTCCAGCTCCTTATATATTTAAATTTTCTGGTTTCTTTTATGACTGTACACTGAATATCTTAGAGTTGTGGGCAAATTATATATTCACTAATCACTAATCACTATGGCTATGGGAAGCAAGGAATCAGCATTTTAACAATTTCCTGACATTTTATCGGCGAAGAACTGATCAATCAATTAAGAAAATGATTGAATTATAATTATTGTTCGTTGCATCCTTAATAAAAATCTACAGGATCAGAGCTCAGAGGGAGGGAAAGCGAGGGAGTATGGTCAGGGCCTGTGTTTGACTTCAGACTAGATACAGCTAGTGGAATGATAAGTGTGTGTATTTATGCGTGTGTTTGCATTTGTGCACATGTGTTGGAGACGAGAGGGCAGGGTGAGGATACTGTTATTTTTCAGAAGACATGATGTCTCACTGCGCATCAAACGCACACACACACACACACACACACACACACACTCAGTACAGTCAGACAAACCCACACGCCGTGTGTCACTGTGCATTACTGTTGCTTTCTGTGGGCGCTGCGTCCAGACAATGACAGGCAGGCAGGAGCCACAGCATAATGAGAGAGAGCAGGGGCCTTCGCTTATGCACAGACACACATGCAGACACACACTTCCACGCGCGCACACACGAACACAGAGGGCAGTCGGCTTCACTCCGTCCCCTAGCCTCTCAATTACCCAGCAGGCTTTTAGTGCCACTCCGCTCCACTACAGCAAATTACCCAGGGCCCTGTCTCACTTAGAGACCTGTGACTGTGTGCGAGTGTGTGTGTGCGTGTGTGTGTGTTGGTGGGTGTGAGTGCTTGACAGTGGTAGAGCAAGAGAGAGGCCGGGTGTGTGTGTGTGTGTGTGTCGTGCTAAAGCAAGTGGCTCTGAAACAGTGGCTGGAGCCCAGCAGAGGCACGTGAAAAGCTAATAAAAGTGTTTGAATGCAACTGCCATTAGGCTAATACCTCTCCACAAGTATGACACACACACACACACACACACACAGTATGAGAGAGGAGAGGAGAGGCGACAGGGTCAGCTGCAGTGCCCTCTCTTAGATCAAATGTAGCTCTCCGGCTGGCTGAGAGTGCTGGCTTTTATTGAATGAGATATTAAAGAGTTGTTAGCTGAAGAATACTGATACAAATGGCTACTGATGGCTGTTTAATTGCATCACAATTACAACTTCTGAAAATCTACAGCCCCCCCCTCTCTGCCACGATGCACACATTTTCCAACCCCCTGTGTTGGGGTAATTTTACAACCGTGTCCAGAGCCTGCTGGTTTAAGTTTAACACTGCCTATAGTCCTATCAGGACAGATAATTACATTTTTTGTGGCAAGAAAAACAATAAATACCATTCTGAATCTTCATATTGCTGGACATTGAACATTTATTGAACAAAAATAGAGGCTGATAGGATTGTTACTAGTTTTCCAGGTGTTCATGTGTTCATACATTTCATCTTTTAGGGGGCATGGATGTCTATACAGCATTTCACAACAATTAATCTAACAGCTGCAAAGACATTTCACTGTGGACTAAAGTGGTGGAATGGCAGACATAGATTTGCTACACATTGCCCCTTGCACAGTTAAGGTATAATTTAAGTGTCATTTATGCATCCAGTCTGGTTGGTGTCATATTTAAAAACGCAGCTCTTTAGGTAACTTGGACAACATACAGTACATGCTTTGCTCAACTGCAAAATCAAGAGCTGCAAGATCTGATTTATTTCTGCCAATAGGTTCATTTCAGTGGTCTTTAGTGTGATATTGGCATTAGTTTGCTCCAGTCGTTGGCATGAGACCAGCAGCCAAGTGCTGATCTCCAGTAGTCGACCTTTTGTGAATTTATGAATTCATTACACTAATTGTGCTAAGCTGAGAGTATTTATTTACACACACCTCCTTTTCCACACTGCCACATGTGAAGGTGAACCAGAGCCATTTGCTCCATTCGTCCACACTGCGGCGAGATGCAAGAGCAGCCATGTCATTATGAAAACAATTAATATCTTATTTTCAGCCTTTTAGCAGCTGCTAAAAAGTGGGTGTTGGACCTTTAATATTTGCTGCTGGGAGGAATCAAAGAAATGATTCACATCTTGCCCTGACACACACACACACACACACATTTTGGCACAGAGATTTCTTTAGAATGAAAGAAAATTTCACTTTACTGCAACACAACATGAAATCAAATCAAATCCACCTGCAGCACATATCTAATTGAGCAGATTGGTATCACATTGACTAAATTGCCAAGGAGACAATTTGTGCCAGAATAAGATAAAGATAAGTTCAATTGGCTAGAGTGAGTCAGACTGAGGAGACACGATGTGTGTTTGTGTGTCTGTAGGCTATTGTGAGTGCACACACTTTTTTTTGTCTGAGCTGCCTTATTAGCCGTCTTACTCTGTGTGTGTGTGTGTGTGTGTGTGTGTGTGTGTGT
>JAOXYL010000002.1:13610329-13620959 GCA_028564955.1 Terapon puta
TGTGTGTGTGTGTGTGTGTGTGTGTGTGTGTGTGTGTGTCCTATGTGCACTTGCAGGACAAAAGGCAGCCCCATCTGTTCCATTGTCACAGGGTCTTTAATACGGATCAGATAAACATGACATTTGGGATGAGTGGCCAAGCTCACGTTATAAACCCTGACATCAGACCCCGTTCCACAACCGTGTGTGTGTGTGTGTGTTTGTGTGTTTTCAGGCCCATGCATTTGTGTCCTCCTTTTACAATCCACCTGAAAAAAGGGGTTCATTTACCTGCATGTATCTCGAGTATGGCGTTTTCGATCTTACCACTGTTTCAATGATCGGTCTGTGTGCGTGTATGGATTGTGTGATTGTGTGTGAGATTGTGTGTGTGCCCTTGAGTGTGTTTCAGTTGTATAACCCGCTCCCATTCTCAGAGGTGCAGGGCAAGGCTGACACACTGGATGTGTGGCGGCTGTGCGAGGATTAGCGGCCCATTGGCCTAATCAGAGGAGGTAATCAGACTATTCTCCATCATGACAACAATCAGCCGAGAGAGACACACATCTGCCTATTGAGCTCAGCTCTAATGCCATAATAGTGATGAAACATCTGGTCATTTGGGGCTCGATGCAATCAAGAAGAGGGATTGGGACAGTTGCAGATGGCAAACCTATAGTAATTATCTGTTTCAGGCAATGGAGAGATGCAGATAGAGGAACGCGATCAGCTCTCAGGTTCACAGGCCACCCTGCTTCAGTGACACCGAGCTCTCTGAGGCTCAGAGACATGTCAGTGACACTCAAAAGAGAGCAAATTTACATCAGTCAAAGCACCTTTCTGAACTATAAAGTTCAAAGATGAAGAAAGAAATGGACACACAGTGTTTTTTCTGATCTTTAACGTTCAACAGATCATGAGTGAAGTGTTGTTTGAGAAAGCAGCCATGTTTACTGTGGTCCTACGGGAAGAATCTTTCATCTGAATTTCTGTCTATACGAGAAAAAAAGGGAGTCTTGTGGAAGTTTAGTATGATGGATTGCCTACTTCAAGTCTAAAGACCAATCATCCCCTCTCCTTTTGATAATCTATTAGCATAGTACATACAAACATTACATAAGCCTCTAAAAATGTGGAATGACTCAAACAGGTTTCGTGTAAAGTGACCATTTTTATCTGGGACATAATAGACAAAATACTTCTCAATAAGAAAAAAATATTAACAGATTGATATTGAAAATAATTATATAGAATAACTATAAAGTGAAAGCTTTTTTTCAGTGTCACGTTGAGAGTCTTGGTTTTTTGTTCACGCACTCAGACACAGACACTAATGTTATCGTCTCTCAAGGTACATTTCAAGTGAAGACACACTGGTGGTGTTTGACCACAGATCGTCGGAGCTTGCTGTGTTAGACACTTAAATACTTTCCCATTTTCCCATCTGCTGGAGGACATGCTGCCAAAACTGGCGTTACCCCGAGAATCCTTCGTGGCAGCCGAGAGTGGAGGAAATTA
This sequence comes from Terapon puta, assembly GCA_028564955.1. Taxonomy (NCBI): domain Eukaryota; kingdom Metazoa; phylum Chordata; class Actinopteri; order Centrarchiformes; family Terapontidae; genus Terapon; species Terapon puta. The sequence continues at coordinate 13,611,827 of JAOXYL010000002.1, forward strand.
GTTTTGAGACCTTGGTTGTCTTTTGCTCTTAACTACTCACATCAAATATAGTATCTGCTAATGTTTAAAAACAATCTTCATTTTTCAGTCATTTTATCTGTGGAACTTAGTATGTTCTATGACAAGATTTCATTTTTATTTTATTCAATATTTATCTGCCTTTTTCCCGGTACGGACAATTGATGAAATCAGATATTGTAACATGACGCGAATCAGGTAAGAGTTATGGAGAATTAATAAAGGGTTTGTTCGGCACTATAGAGGTTGCCCCTTGTTTTGTCTCCTTTGCCCAGCCCCCTCAAACCAAAAGCAACCACCGCTACCACATTCCACAGTGTCTGAGGCTGCAGCCGAGTGGGCCAAATTACCTGACTAACTACAAGCACACACAGAAAAACACACATGCGTCTAGTCAAAGAGTAAACTGACCCCCACTAGATACCCCCAAAGAGTTACTGAATTAATGTGCGCACGTTGGTCTGTAGCTGTGTGTGTGCATGGATACGCGTGTTTCCTGTCTGGGTGTGTGTGTGTGTGTATGTGTGGCTGCTTTGAGACACAGAGTCCAGTCAAACGCTCCAGTGGAATAAAAGAGCCATTGTTCACCAAGGTGGTCCCTGAAGGACTTCCAATCCTACCCCTTCACACACACACACACACACGCTCGCACACAGAGAAATATACATGCACATATAGTACACTCACACATTCAAACATACACACAGTTTGTAGGCCATCAGACAAACACACGTAATACACACTCACCTCTGCCTAATCATAGCTTTGTGTTAGAGGGTGGCAGTTGCACAGAGGTAAATATTTGGCTGTGGGATGTAAACGCTGGTCTGTGTAAATCAGACACACACGTACACACACACACACATACATACACAGACACACACACATACTCATGGTAGTCTGTGTAATCCAGACATAGCTACTTCCTTCCTGTGGGGTGATGATGTTTAGTCTCCCTACACCGCAATCTGATTGGTGCGTTTGATCTCATCCACTTCCTGTTTAGGAGCACTCCAACCCCTCCTGGCTCAGATCTGGGATCAGCCGTCATGAGAGAGATTCATGTGCGCCACATGTAGGAGGCTTGATCACTAGTCTGAGATCAGATCTGTCTGCCGAAAGGCTGACTCATCCCGACCGTCTGCGTCATCCAGCTAATGGGAGCACACTGGATGAATGAACTGGTGTCCTGCAGCAAACTGTTGCATCATTGCAAGTTTTAGTGTCTTTCTGAGGGGGGGGTCACGTACAGAAGAAAGAGTCACTCACTTGTTTGTTTGTGGTGATGTTTTTTTTTTTTTTTTTTTGAGCTTTTAGGATGCGCACTCGTGTTTTTCCGATCATCATCACAGCTATCGAATAGACCCTAAACATAGTCAAGCACAAAGGACAGTGTGAACCGCCTCTTACTGAAAACGCACACGCCCTTAAAACTACTTCTAAGTTTGCGTGTGTTTATGATGCGAGCGTGTCAGAAACTGCGGGGCATAAAAGGGAACAATGACATGATACATCACAACTTCATAAGCAATACAAGCGTTTTGTCGGCAAGATCATCTTGCTTTAGCACGTTCATAGAGTGGCTATTTGAGGACGTTTAGGGAAGTTAATAGATATTCACACAATCAGTGATATTCTTCATTTATTACATGGTTAACTGAAGCTGAAGTTTGTAGAAAATGGTGGCGGTGTGTTGCTTCTAGCCAACAGCCGGTCCCCGTTGTAACAGCAGTACAGTCAGTAATTGTACATCCTATTAGAACTAAAATTTCACAAAGTCCAGTGAGGAGCTGAACCCTCATGAAATCTCTTGTTAATTTCCGTCTTTAAATGTGATCTGCACACAGACAATTCCGGCCCAGTCTCCCTGTAAATTATCTTAATATTGGAGGGTTTCTTTCCTTGTGATTTGCATCCGGTGCCAAAGTTCCATCCCAGTGTTGGATTGTTGTGGAGGAGGAGGAAAAGTCAAGACCGAGCTTTGTCAGCCCGCTTTCATAGATACGATCATGGTTTAACTCTGGGTAGAGCAGTCACGCTCTCTTGAAGTGAACATGAAACCTTGACAGAAGTATGAATCGGAAAAAAAGGAGTGAAGGACTTGATAGAGAAGTCCAAACCCTGCCTTCTGATTACTCTGTTCAACACACCTGGAATGCAGGACTGTCGCGTTCGTAAAGTTACAGAAATGATGAGATGCAGCGGCCCAATTCAGATGCCACACAGGTGTGTGTGTGGAGGGGAGGGGGGGTCCGACAGTGCAAAGCCACTCGAAAAAAAAAAAGTTCTATTGGAGTACCGCAGCTCGCTTCACAGCAGCAATCTTAATGCAACAGGTGTTTCACATAACCATACATTAACTATAATCTGTTGGTTGTCACGCACACATACTGACAAAAAGTGACTTTTAAAAACACTGACACTGAGGGTAGAACGTGGTTTTTGCATAATCATCCAATATCCAATACTGATGTTATTTACTGCTGATGAACAACTCTGACTTTACACCCTGTAGGTAATAAAGTCAACTGTGCTTTACTAGTTACAATGCAAACTAATGTGTTAACCAAAGTATCATCAAACTTGACATGCATTGTTGTCCATTTTGAAAACTCTCGAGAGTACTTGTAGTGAAAATATAACAAAAAATAAATGGAATGATAATTGAAAAATTACACTTCTACACTTCTAGTGAGATCATAAGACTCGGTTTTGTAACAGCTCTGCTTTTACTCGGTTTTTGTGTGACGCAGGGTGTGTGTCGGACGATCAGACGTGTGGCACCATCCTTCTCATAATACAAGAGCACCTCCACCAACCAGCGCATGCAATCTGTATTGTTTTAAACCGCCCGTCTGTCTGATGAAACCCTCCTGTAAACCTCTTGATGTCCAGACCAAACAAAAGCCTTTGTACAGACAAAAGCGTGCAACCACTTCAGTACAATTGCACACTGGACAGCTTATTCATCTAACTGAGGCTCTGGCCCCAGGAGAGGAAAAACAACGGATCACATGGTTAAGGCAGTTACTGGTTAGATGCTGAATGCCCTTTTATCTGTGATATGAGGAGCAGGAAATCTCTAGATTACACAGAAGAGTTTATCTTAAGTTAGAAATGTGTGACAGATACTGTATAAAAACAGTATAAGTCTGTATAAAAGTCACATATTTGTTCAAACTGTGATAAAATTAGGACAGAAATTAAGAGTGATTTATTAAGGGAAACTCAAGAGTCGTGTGACAGTCGCCTGGAATAATTTCGCCTAAAGTTGTGATTAATAATCTTTATTGCCCCTGCTTGAGATTTGGCTTTGAATAATCTTTTACCGAATTAACACAATTAACATCTACATAGCAAAACGATGTAAAAAATTGTAATTTCATGTGCATATGTAAGTAGATTAAATGATATGACTTATGGGTAAAAAGTAATTGTAGGAACCATGTAAAAGCAGTAGTAATGCAGATCATACGAATCACACTACCTACCCTGTTACCATGCTCTACCCTCGTGTCCTAAAATAAAAGATGTTAAGAATAAGGATGCCTCTTTCAGAAGAAAAGGGAAGCAAAAATGGACATCTCACAGAGAAAAGCCTCCAAGAGAAGAGGAAGGAATTGAAGACAAGACATGAAAATGTGATTCTGCTGCAGCTTCTGAGAAATGACAAAGAATGTCCCAGAAATCAAGACAAAGTCACATTCACTGCCATGCTTTGTGACACTATATTTAGACACATTAACAGAGCATAATACAGCTACTAAAAGAAGAGCAATGCAGACTGAAGTTGAATTGAGTTTGGACACAGCATTTAAAAAGGGAAACACCTTATTTTTAAGCACTGACATTTTTTTTTTCTGCACAGTTTATAAGACTAACAGTATACTATCTTTGATATCAATTCAGTCATGGTGGAGGAGGTCAATTGCAAAAAAAACCCATTTGTTTGTACTTGCTAGATTTTACTGTTTGCATTTGAGTTTGCGTTTAACAGCTGCGGGGTGACACACACACACACAAATACACTCTCTTACTGCAGGGTTCAGTGCAAGCTCTCCAAACTACAGAGAGCAAACTATGGATTTGTGGAGGCCGAGATGCACCGCAGCTTTGCCCTTATGACCCAATCACTGGGAGTTACATAATATTTTGTACAACAACTTTCACAATTTTCTGAGGAGGTGAGGAGGTGGAGGACAGGAAGGGAGAAAAGAGTTGCCAGGGCCACTCCTTCTGCACAACCAATCGGTCAAAGTTTCCAACTATTCAACAGTTTAACTCAGGAGAAGTGAATTTGTACCATTAAATTTCCTGCTGATGTCAATGGAGGCGGACCCAAAGCACCGCAACAGTTACTGCTAGAGGTGTTTGTGACCCATACAAACATATTTGACAAAAAAAAATGTTCAAACTATACTGAACATTTGTCACTGAATGCCTCTATAATGACTTTTAGCAGCAGAGCTTGACTTATTGTGACAGAGAGCAGTGCTGTGGGCTCCGCTGTAGCTCATGGCATGCTACTTCCTCTGTAAAAAAAAAAAAAAAAAACAATTAAAAGACCACAAAAGCCACAGAAACGGCCATGAAGAGATCACTCCATTGCAAATAGCTTTCTGCTGCACCGGTAACCTTATGTACAGTGTCTGTGCTGAACTGGGTGTAATAAGTTGATCAGGCAACAGACTCAACATGCCACTGAAAACATGCGTCACTGTGTTACGAACAACAGTGCCTTCACTTGCTGTCGTGAAAAGTACATTCAATCAGGCTCTGTTATTTCAGTTTCATACTACTTTAGACGCCTACCACCGCTGCCATTACACATCATTACATTTCTTCAAATTAATGCTTTTGTATTCTTACCTCAGTAAATATAAAAAGTAGGCCTGTAGAGCTATTTTTACAGAGCAGTAATGCTACTTTTACTTCAGGAAAATAACACCCTACACAAATATGCACCCTGTTGGCAGGTTTTCATTTTGTGCAGTAATGACGAGCCACACGTGTATAACAGCCCAGATGTTGATTGATCCCACTGACAAAATGGTTTGTCTTTCTAGAAATAGCCAACAAGGCCCAATTGATTTTTCCCATGTTTGACTGCTTACAAGAAATGGACCTTCAAGTACAACAGGTAGAAGTGCAAGGTCTTTAAAGTGAAAAATAATCGCATTTTATATATGTTAGAGGCCAGTGGATATCAGTTCTGGTCAGTCTGGGTTGATAGTTTTTCCTCCTGAGATCTCGGACCGTCAAAGAACAGAAGGGAGGGAAACAAGACTCGAAGACAAAAAGGAGGAGAGGACATACTGTGTTGTGCACACTCTGCTCCTACCACCTACCTGTTGCACATTTCCCTTTTGGCTGTCACTAGACACACACGGACACACACACTTCACCCCACAGAGCTGTGACAGGGAAGAGAAAAGAGGAGGAACGTTGATAAAAACACTTAGGGCTGTCTAGGATTTGACAGGGTGAGTAAAACACACCAAGCGCAGATCCCTCCTCATGTCCACACAAACACGCACACTCACTGATGTCTCTATTCATTTAGACTGTCACACTCACACACCCCCGAGAGATCTCACTTCCTCTGTCAGCCAGCTAAATTACAGCTCTCCTTCTTCCCGTCTATCTCTCTTTTCCTTTCTTTCCGTCTCCCTCACCTCTGTCTGAGAGACAGACAGCAACAAAGACACATGTTTGGCACGTTGTCGCTCTCTCGCGCCGTCTGAAGGCTCGAACACAAAACCAGTGTCTGAGGGAGAGGACATACGTACCAGATGTGCTGTTTAATGTTTTAATGCGATTAAATGTCCCGAGTAAAACAACAACATTAGGGAAAGAAATATCATTTGTGTGGGGTTGCGTGGGTCAGTGTCCTGGTCTGGCCTCTGAAGACAGACGAGGACTGTCTCATGGTTCTGCTGGCTCACACCACGACAGCTCAGCTGGTTCAACTGCTGAACGTATCATTGTGGATCAGACCAGAACCCACCTGACTGTCAGCCAAACAAATTAGCCAAAGCGGCAACAACAGCTTAGCTTTCTATGCCAGATATAATGAAGGCATTTAATTGTGTCATTAGGGACGGAACATATTGCATACTGGCGCAGTGGAATTATTAGTGCATGTTGGTTGTGCGAGACGATAAGGTGCGGGCCGAATTCCCATGTCTTTCTCAACAGGCCATCAAGTCAGCAGTGAGTAACTATTTAAAAATACTACGGCCATGCTAGCAGCATGACGCTAATGTCTCATGGTGGAGTCAGAGGGAATAACTCAAGGGTTCAGCAAAGTTATAATAATACATCCACAAGGAACCACAAGGGTCTGTACCAAATTCTGGGTTGGATAAATGTGACCCAAATGATCATCTTAGGTTTCAAGTCTTCACATTCACTACTTAATATGTCTGTCCAAAATGCTTCAGAGTGCACAGCAGAACAGTGGCTGGTCCAGTCCAGCTGCTCTCATCGGTGCAACTCTATTCAAACGGGGCTTGTTAAGGTTACCATAAATCAACAACAATTCACAATAGCTGTAGTTTATAACAGAAAAAAAATCTAGGCCACTAATGTTTCATGCATGCTGATGGGGAGAACAACAACATATGAAGTGAATAAAGACAAACCAGATCTGATTAAAGCCAAAGATAATCAAGATAAATAAAAGCTGGGCTAACTGGACCTGTTGTGGCCAATCAGGCTCAGGCTGAGAATCAAAGCTCTGCGACAAATTCAGATAAATTGAACAACAAAGATAAAAATTAAATGCATCAAACTGATTGAAACATAAACAGATGTCTAGTTTAACAAGGCATTCATCCCTAAAGAAAATAGATGCATTTCAAAACGGACATTTTAAAGGGGAGAAATACTTCAAATGCACGTTACTTTGCTTCTCCCTCACACGTACGTACACACAAATGCATCACACCCAGAAGTGGAACAAGAGCTTTAATTCTATCTCAGCATGGTAACAAACGCTATTCAGAAGAGATTAATTCCACAAGAGGATTATTCTCCACATTAGAGATAATAGGAAGAAGGATTGGGGGGGGGGGGGGGGTGGTGGACAACATTTGATCTTGCAAACATCTTGCTAATCCCAGGTGTAACACGTGTTGGAGCTGAAAAGACAACAGTGTGTGCGTGTGCCGTGCATGCGAGTTTATGCCTTCGGTATTCTCCTACCTGCTCCACTTGAAGTGTGTGTTTGCTTGTGGGTGTGTGGATGCTCGTGCGTTCCCGTAGGCCAAAGCAGCAGCTGTGCCCCCTGGCCTCTTCCTTACAGTGATAACATTGATGCCAGTTCTGCTGCCGTTTAGCACTGACTGACACATCCGGCTCATGAAAGGGCTCGCATCTTGCTGTTCTTAACGTGCCGTGTCAGGCAGGAAAGTCCTCTGTTGTGCAGGAAGTGATGCGATTTACATTTCTGGTAGAAGCCACAGCGATTTGTTTTGATGTCTTTCTTTTTAAAAAAAAAAAAAAAAAAAAAAACAAGAGCTGGGTTACCACGGACAACAAGAGATGACAGAGCTGCAGAGAGAGCACCACCTACAGAAACTTCATCAAAAAATCCCAGAGAGGACGCAGCAGTCACTCCCATACTGTTTGACTGACGGGTGATGTCTGGGTCCCACAGCGCAAAGACAGCACTGTAACTGAAAGAGGATAAAACAAAAAAAATGACAGTGTTGTTGAGACTGTTTTTGACCGCAACATCACAAGAAGATATCAAACAAAAAAAATTGTACGAGAACAGAGCATAGAGATTTCATTCTGATATTACTATATTGTATTACGGATATTGATATTTTTTCTACTAAACAAATATTCCTCTCCCCTCTAATTATGCTAAAACCTCATCCTCAGATAAAACAAATCATCTTCCCACATAATGCTATATATATATTTTGAGGGTTATTCAATTAGCTGTTTTGGAGTGCCTTTTTTCAGTTGCAGTCTTTCCTCACAGTTCATCACAATTTTTCAAACAGTCTCACTGCAAAGTAAACACATGGGCTTCAAATCAACTGGCACGGACAAAGCTCTAAAGAAAGCACACTGTTGGCAAGACGTGAGCTAATGGAATAAAGTCTACACCGCACACTCGCCATGCTGGAGGGCCACTACTTTCTTTGCTGCATTATTCTGGTTCTCTTTCCAAGCTGACTCTAGAGCCGAGTGAGCGAATCCATTTTTGACTGAACGTTGCAACATGTTCTTAATTAAATATGCTAGATTGTTCTAGTTTCATTATCAGTTAATCTGCTGATTATTTTCTCGATTAAATGCTTGGTCTGTAGAACATCAGAAAATAACGAAAAATGGCCATTGCATTTTCATAAATCCATGGCTGACATCTTCAAACACCTTGTTTCAGCTTAAACCCAAATTAGTTAGTTTTATATAACATGAGAGTGACAATGATGACGGATGATAGTAGCTGTAACATTAAAATATCATTTTAGAGTGCAAAATAATCCTATTTGTTTTTGGCTATTTGGCTGCACCCCCGCATTCACACCTGTTGTTTAAACTTACACAAGAGTTAGTCTGAAACTGCTCCATCTAGAACTGTGGGCGATGGTGTGTAATAGCCACAGACTTAAGAGAACATATCAGGATGTATATTGAAAAGCGTTTGACCAAAGCATCCTCAGAAACTTCGCCGGAGACGGCAAAGGACGAACAGCTTCAGATCTGTGTGGGCTGATAAGGACATTCCTCACCAAATCAATACATGAAACACCTCCATCACCCTTTTCACATGGTTTTCATTTGTTTGAGGCTTTTAATGACGTCATCTTGCGCGCCCTCTTCCTCTGCGGTGCTTTAATGGCACCTGACAGGAGAATTAGCAGCACCACGTGTTCATCTAAATGTGCCCAACCCCTAATATTCACATAACAGTGGTCAATGGAAACTAATATTAAATCACATTTTCTTTCAGCTATTTGGGTAAAACGGAAATTTGGTTAAGATTTCTACTAATTTTGGACTGAAAGATGACTAAATACAGTCACACTGGCACTTTTGTCTGTGTGTGTGTGTGTGTGTGTGTGTGTGTGTGTGTGTGTGTGTGTGTGTGTGTGTG
>JAOXYL010000002.1:13627956-13640653 GCA_028564955.1 Terapon puta
ACCAAAAGACTTTAAGAGGGAACAAGCGATAGATGGGGTGATAATGTCTGTGTGTGTGTGTGTGTGTGTGTGTGTGTATGTGTGTGTGTGTGTATGTGTGTGTGTGTGTGTGTGTGTGTGTGTGTGTTCATTATAAAAGTGTTCTGATTGTCTTGGCGTCCTATCAGGTGGCATCAAACCCATGTGCGATCTGGAGGGGGAACTACAAAGTGGATCCTGGGGCCTGCAAAAAGAAGCCTTTTTGATCGCGCTAATTAAAAGCCATTTTGTTTAAAACAAACAGACACAAGTCTAATTGGCTCTTTTCCATAAGAAAGAGAGGGATGTTGAAAGTGGAAGAACGCATGGAGGAGGGAGAAAGAGTGTGTGTTCCTCTGTGTGTGAGGTGGTGGTGCTGTCGGATCAGAGGGAAGCTTTGCTCAGGTTGGCACATGCGCCGCCTCAGACACGCATATGTAAACATGGAAGCACACACACATTGTATAACTGTGACCCACTATTAGGGATACCTATTAACAATCTGAGCATACAGTAAGAAGCCAGTGTGTGTAGAGATGGATGTGACAAACGAGACACACGCAAATACTCAGGCATGAAAATTCAAAGCAAACTGTGGATAAGTTGAACATACGGTGTAGTTAAACGCCCCCTTACTGTTCCATTATTCTCTTTTTACAGGGGACAACATTATGTCAGCTTTCAATCTTCAAGTCCTTTTTTTTTTTTCTTCAAAAGCAGAGGGAAGTCAACGGGCTTTTAATATTTTTACATTTTATCACTGTAGGGAAGAGGAGAGAAAGGGACATAAATTGGAAACAACAGTGAAAGCATCCATGGATTAAACTCTGAACCCTGGGTAACCTTGTGAATTCATGCTAAAACACGGCTGTTTTCACATTTTATAGAAAACTATTTTAAGGACCACCTCTTATTGTAGAATGCTTTCCAGGTACAATTCTTTTATCTTTTAAATAACGCTCTCTTCTGCTCCTTTGAAAATTTTCAGTTGCCAATTTTGGATTTTTCATTTATCTTTGTCTTACTGAAAGGTACTGATTTTTTTTTAACAACAGCTGTCAGGGATAACCAGAGTGAAAAATACAGCACATTTCTTGTAACTGCTTTACCAGCATTTTGCTAATTCAGTGCCTTAATGTGAAGCAGCAGCAGTAGGAAATCGCATCAGCATTATCTTAACACAGCTCTGATACGCATTAGGGGAGTGAAAATTGAGGATGATGTCAGTGAGATAAAATTACAAACACTGACACTGGAATAAATGCTTTTCTTGTGAAATCCTCATGCATAGGTATGTAAGTGGAATCCTGCACAGGAGTGATGGACGATATTGGGGCGTAAATACAAAAATGTTAAGCCACTGCTAAAAGTAACCATCAAAAATTATGTTTCATTTCATAAAACTATGGAAGGATTAGAACTTAAAAATGTTTTGTCCTTGCAGTAACCACTCTGCAACACCTACATTAACTTTAACCAGTTAGGCCTCCCTGACGGTCAGCTCAGCCTTGGGCAGAACACTTAATTTATGGAAAAAACACTCCACCACACAAGATTCTGCCATTTCTTTCAGAAAAGTTTCCTCAACTTCTTAACAAGCTGTTTTGGTGTTGTGCAGAAACCCTGCAGGCTCTGAGTCAAGCTGTGTGTTGCAGAAATTGTTTGTTTTACTAAACCTGGGCATCTTTCTTTCATTTTTAACCATCCAACATTTTTGAAGATATTAGAAATGGTGGTAAAGAAAGCTGCAAGAGCTGCATCTTCATGAGTAAACAGAGGATCCAATGAACCAAGTCACTAATAAAACAAATAAAAATAAATCAGAACTTTTGTCAATATCACAGGGCGTCAAATCCTTGAGGAGCATTTGCATTCATATGCACACGCTGCACTCATGTCATATGTACACACACTCTCACACACACACACCTGGGGCTGAACAGGGAACAGATTGTCTCCTTCCATCTCTGAGTCATCACATCACAGCCCGCAGCTCCTCCGGCTGAGTTCACACTGTTCTGCTAAAACTGACTGAAGTCAACTGAGCTGAGCTCGATTGGTGAGCGTAGACGAGTGTGAACTACATTAGAGTGGACTGGACTGAGATGAGCTGGACTTAGGTTAACTAGCCCAGCAAAGGGAGATAATCCAGTTTCATCAGTGAAGTTATGTGGTGTACAGTTCAGTGATGCCACAGCCAATGTGAGACTTTCAGGAGTGTGTGTGTGTGTAAGTAAGTGGGAGCCTTGGGAGGAAAGAGGATTTAAGAGTTAAGTGGCGTATTCCTGTTTCTCTCTCTTTCTCACACAACACACACACACACACAAACACACAGACACACACACCAAAGAAGTGGCACCCAAAGGCTATTTGAGCCATGAGAGCTGTCGGGGATTTTCCTTCTGTTTAAACTCACTCTATCACTGCCAAAGAAATTCTCCTTCACATTCAAACACACAAACACCACAAATGCACTACACATGCAATGATACGCAAATATAGTGCAAGCAAATGTAAGAATGCGTTCTCTTGCAAAAAATTCTTTAACATGTTGAATGCACGGTACAATGTGAACCAAGATCAAATTGTTTTCCTTCGTCTTCACTTGAAATAATATCCAGAGAACCACGCTACCACCTGTGGTTACAAGAACGCTCACACAGGTGCGAACTCACCAGACTTTTTTCAGGACACACGCATACTCTGAACACACTCCCATGCATAAAGTTACTGAAAAAACACACTCACAAACACATCTTTTCCTCATGCACGAGGCCCAAAATTGTGTTTACGACTCTGACGGAGGAGCAGGCGGCTTTGAATGGCAGAGGCGACAGGGGCCAATTTTAACAACGTACACAATACACTACATTAGAGCAGCGCTTCTCCGTCTTGCCGCAACAGAACATTCACTTATCTATATGATAATAGGAGGGCGCGGAGCTCAACGTGACAACAAGGGAAAGGCGCAGCACAATGCTGAGCTGTGCCTGCAGACAGAGTGATCCGAGATGTAATCTGCTCCGAAAAGAACAAGAGGGAGAGGAAAGAGAAAAGAAGGGGGAGATGCACGTCTTTATATGCAGCACAATTTGGAGTTGGATGGATTGACAATGAAGCTGTCAACAACAAAGCGCAGACAACAGCCTATTGTTAGCGGAGATATCTTTGGAGGAGATATTGATGCTGAAAAGGGGATGAAATACTGGAAACAGTGTGATACAGGAAGTACTGACAGCCTTTACAATCGCCACTGGTGAGTGTAAGTGGGGAATGATTGTAGACTTGACGCAGTTTGGAAGAATCAGTGCTTCATGTATGTTTGAACGAACAAGGTCCACTATACGTAGTGGAAAAAAGATGCACAATTGTGTAAAGGTGGATGTTTTCAGCTGCTTTCTGTGGGTTTTCATGTTTGTGTGTGCATGCTTGAACCTAGGTGTGACAAGCCTGGTCTATGAAGTTCTGGTGAAACAGTTTAACATTTGGAAATATGCGTTCTTTCTGAGGGTGAGATGGAAAGATCACAAACAACCTCATGTCTGCCCATAACATACAGAGCTGGAGTAGACTTGTTAGCTCAGCAAATAGGGAAACAGCTAGCCTGGCTATGTCCAAGATTCACAAATACGCCTACCAAAACCTTTAAAACAGACAAATTTGTTAATTGTTTAGATAAACAGATAAATAAATAACTCAACTTGTAGTTTTATGGTGAGTTATATGCTAAGACTATATTTTTCAGAACAGCCAGGTGCAGTGATTGTTTGAGGTCTTGCTGGCACAGCCGGGTTTAGTACCATCGTTCTGAGACCAACACCTGGCCTTACTGACCAATTCTGAAAACACATTTCAGTCTGTCAGATGGATAAACTGTTACGGTTCGTGGAATTTTATATAGCTGTTGTCAGGTAAGTGATTGCAGAGTCCTAAATTTTTGGCAGGCTACACCTTAGGCCCCAGTGCAATGTACCTAGATGAGGAGAATGGAGGTGCAAGGGACCAGCTTTACCATTTTTAACCTGAAAACACAGATAACAAATGTTTATTTATGTAATCATTTTCCTTACAGCCTGCCTTGAGTGTTTCCAGGGCCACTGAAATTGAAACTTCATTCCTCTTTCACTTCATGTTTACAAAAAAAAATGTTATGCTGCCGTGTGTCAACATCATGCAACACGCAGAAATTGAATTGCAGGTGAAACGAACAATTGTCATGCTCAAAGCTAATTTTTCTTGTCAGGTCGAACAGATCAGGCGTATATAATGTGGTCTCAGCTTGGTGTTGAACAAATTAGATGCATGGTAGATGTGAAGACAGACTAGATGCCTCTAGTGCTAAACTGGGCTAAACACATCCTAAATCCAGCTCCCTACTTAAAGCAGACTCAAGGTTGATATGCTCAACTCAGCATATTTCCCAAAATGCTGACCTCTCCCTTTAAAGCTAACTTTCCCGCCACGGGACAATGAGACACAATAACCGGAGAAAGAGAGACAGAGAAGGAGTAAGAGAAGTAGGGGAGAAATCACAAAGGAATTACACTTTCTCTTGGCTCATATGATCTATTATTAATCCAATTTTGCACGGACCCTTACAGTTTTTGGGGGGAGAAAAATCACATTGAGCAAATTAATGAGGTAAACGTAATGATCTGAGATGATCAAAGGATATCAGTGTTGGGCAAAGTATAGCCACCAATTAGTAAAACAAGCGCAGGAAAGGGACTAAAATATGCACCACCGCGCCTGATGAAAAGACAGGGTCAGAGAGAATGGACTAATTTCACAAATGAAACGACGTGCACCAAGACAGGCCCGTGTGTGTGTGTGTGTTCCAGGAAGAGGGGGGTGTGTATGCGGGTCATGTTTAGATTCCCCCTGGGTTTATGAGCAGAGAGAGTCAGGGAGGTCCCATAAGAGCAGCAGGAGAGGAGCTGGCTTTACTTTGATAACAATAATAAGGTATTTCCCTCTCTCGCTCACTCTCTTGCTTGCTCTCTCTCTCTCTCTCTCTCTCTCTCTCTCTCTGTCTCCATTTTTTTAGCCTGCTTTGGCACAATGAACGCTGCCGCTCTCGTTTGATCCATGAAAGAAGCTTGTTATGTTTTTTTGAAGAGTTTGATGCACAAAGGAACAGAAGGAAAAAAAGTTTGGAAATAGGCTGCCTCTGTCCAACTTGGACTTTGGTTCATTAGGAAGGCCTCAAGGGGTGTACTTCTTTTTGTCGGTTCTTGTTTCGTTATTTTTTATTTTTGGGGAATTTTTTCAGTTTGTTTTAAGGGGCGGGAGCTGCTTGACCCACCGATTGAGAATAAGATGTGTGTATGTCTGTGTGCACTAAAATGGTCCATTATGGTGGGAAAAAAAGGTTTTCCCTTGAATGTTAAACTGAGCCTTTAATATCGCAAAGCTCATGTACACAGTCTTACAGATGAAAAATCTCATCTCAGAAATTGAAAATAATGAGATCTTTGAGATCATGAGGCAGCAGTTCACTTGGTTTTGTGTCTTAAAAAAAAAAAGAAAAAATCCAGCCTCAAGTATTACACTAAAATCTGTGACATGAGAGAATATGTTAAAGAACTAACTAAAGGAAAACATTGATGAGATATTTTCAGGTGAGGTGTAGATCTCTAAACAGACTGACAGACTGCTTACTATCAGCCTCGACAGCTACCAAAGTTTGTGATCCAGTCTAAATCCTACAGAGGAACCACCTGTCAAAATACAGTATGCAACCACAGCTAAAACTCACATATGATCCAGGAGGAACCACATCCATGAGTTATTAGTTACAGCTGACCTTTGCATTCTACCACATTTTATGGAAAGGTCATTCAGGTAGGTGATGATGTTTCACGCTGAACTCCACAGCGTTTCACAATGCAAATAGGAAAGGCCTATAAATAGTCCACTACTTTTAGTAAACAACTCATTCATTCACATCCACTCAACAATGGTTTTATTTATAGTGCTGCCACCACTAAGTTGTGTTCCCAAGGCTGGTTAAATGTGGACCATGTTCATGACCAATAAAAACAATGTATTACAGGTGTGTTTTACACACTGCGCAAGTCCTTCATACGGTTACATGTACCTTTAATAACTGCTGTGGGCAGAACTTATAAAACTTAGAACTTACACACACACAGTCTCTCAAAGTGTACCATTAAGAGACCCCCCCCAAACTGAAAATTATGTCAACCAGTCAGAAAATCAATTCAAACATTTACATAACCAAAGAGTAAGAGGACATTAACATATTGGATATATTAGGTTACTCATTTATGGTCTGTTTGCCAAAAGTTGTATTTTATCTGAAAGCTCAGGATCAGATAAAGAAATTAGTCATCATAATATTGTCTATGATGTTATAGATAAATCTAACATAAATTGACAGTAATTCTTCTCCAATGTTGGGACACCTTCACACACCAAGCCACACTAAAAGTTGGGAAGAACAAATTCATACCCGGTTCACAGAGAATTCAGTGTTACTGTAAGTCACAAGTCTCCTGACTCTTCTCCCATGCTCTCGTTTTCTCCTACCAGCGTCTGCTCATCCTGCAACATACGCTGTAGTTCATCTGTCCTTCGGTCCATTCTATTTTTAAAAAGAGATTTGCCGTCT
Organism: Terapon puta; assembly: GCA_028564955.1. Taxonomy (NCBI): domain Eukaryota; kingdom Metazoa; phylum Chordata; class Actinopteri; order Centrarchiformes; family Terapontidae; genus Terapon; species Terapon puta. Next base: position 13,634,609 of record JAOXYL010000002.1, read on the forward strand.
TTTAAAGTCAAATATTGTAACAGCTCACTTACTAAAAGCCTCCACGGGGAATGAAAGCATGCGGCACATCTCTCGATTTAACAACAATGGATCACTTAGCGCTTACAAAAACAGAGGAGACACAGGAGGAGGTGGGAGAGAGGAGAAGAAGAGAGACAGGGAAAGTTAACGGTTTCTTCTGATGAATTTTAATCCTGACCTTAGAAGAAAAAAAAAAACAGGGGGGGGGGGGGTGCGCTTTACTTCCATTCTAATTTTTTTATTCTCGCTTTGTGTATTCTCCTAAGCCTCTGTGTGACTGTGTGTTGGAGGGAGACAATGTTAGGACAAGCCACTTAAGCCCATTAGTCTAATAATTCATATGTCTTGGCAGCACACTCCTCAGCCTCATCCAAAGTCTGCAGCGGGACACAGAGAAAGAGACGGATAGAACATTAGATAGATGGAAAGAGAGGGAGAAAGAATAAAATGGGGATACAGACTACAAAAGGAAAGAGAAAGAGAAGGAGACTCAATGTACAAAGTGTGCACTTAAGTAGGCACTTACGCCTTTATGAAGTACAGCGATGAGGTGAACCAGGTAAAAATCTGAATTTATACCCATCACATCACAATGAAATAAAAGGAGCTACAACTCATATCAAGACTGTAAAAGAAATTATGCCTGATATTTCAAAAGTCATGATACAGAGAGACAGAACAGTGTTTAGTGGAGCGTTTCCCTCAGCTAGACTGTAACTGAATGTCAAAAATGTCAAAGTGGCAGACATCTTTTAAGACATTTCTGATTACTTAATGCACAGTGGAATAATCAGTTTTGATCAGTGAGGCCCCATTTAGTTTGTTTTTCTTTACATATCCCTGCAATAAAAGTAGCACTACTATGAGGGAAGACAGAGGAGAACAGGATGAGGGAGAAGAACATGGATGTAAAAAATATTTTCAAAACTGGCTTTGCAAATGTTATGCTTCAATGTACTTTTAACAAAAATGCAAGCAACACATTGGTCAGGTTTTTTTCTTTGTTTCGTTCCTGGAAAAACTCCATGAGGCACCTTTAACTTAACTGCTTTGCTGTTGAATGTCTTTAGTGTCAGAAAACCAAAAGAAAAACCAAGAGCGACTTCTCCATTGTTCAGCAAGATGATTTTGTAAACCTATAAAATGATTCAACAAATGCTGTTTTGAGCACTGTTTATTGTACAATTTCTCTCCCTTAAACAAACTCCATTTCGAGTGTACCAACATCTCAGTAACGCTGAAGAACTGTTCCAATTTGCGCTCAGCTGTGATATTTCATTACGCCATAAGTCACACAAACATACTGTGATGGAGACGGGAGGAGAGAGATATGCTCCAGCAAGCCGCCACATGTTGGGGGATTTGTTTACTGCCTCCTGTCTTGTACGAGATCAACACCCTGTTAAAGCACTGACACTGAAACACACACACAGCTCTCTCACCTGAGCCCTCCCCTGGTGTGTGTGTGTGTGTCTGTGTGTGTGTGTGTGTGTGTGTGTGTGTGTGTGTGTGTGTGTGTGTGTGTGTGAGACAAAGCGAGAGGGAGAGGGGGGAGAGAGTACCTCATCAGTCGCATTGGGAAAATACCATTCAGAGACTGACAGATGTCTTTCTCTGTCTGACTCTTACCTGCATCTAACAATGTGTCTCGCTCTGTGGGCCTCAGGACTTGTGCACAATCACTACAACACACACACACACACACACACACACACACACACAGTCAAGCACAGGCTGTTTGTGTGTGTATTTCTGTATACACTGTTTGAGTTCTCATCTGTCTAAAACGGAGCGGAAACCAATCCCTGATGCTATGGCCCGATAACAATATCCACCACTGCCAAGCGGCCACAACTGATAGTGTATTACTGTAAATAGCAGACACACTTCACATTCAGTGCAGGTACAATACAACTCAGCAATGACTGCAGTTTAAGTGAATTGAGCAAAGAGGTTATTTAAGTGAATTGAGCAGAGAGGTTATAGGAAATTGAATATAAAACAGTGCAGAAAAGAATAGGCCTAATAATAAATTCACAGTGCAACATGTCAGAAATCAAGGTTTCTTGATTTGTCATGCACAATATTAAAATTAACCCCTAATGGGGAAAATAGATTTTACCATAATAATGTTCTGTTGGTCAGTGCAGTCCTCACTAATGGTCTAAGACAATACCGCTCAATGAAAGGATTGGTTCAATCGTTTGTTTCAGCAGTGAAAAAGTAGATCACAGTCACACAGGAGCAGAGTTTTACAGTGAAGTCTCTTCAGGATTTAACAGCTTCGACTCATACGGCGGTGGACTCGTACAATCCCTCACATCACCAATGACCAAGGAGAGCGAAGTTTGTCTCTAAACTCTTAATGAGCACGGCTCAAGGAAGTTCCTGCAGCCAAAGTCATACAGGCACACACTTACACGGACGGCGCACGAGCCATAAAGGCAGGCATTAGCTGGCAGGACGCCAAGGCATGTAAGGCTTGTTAGAAGGGACACGCCAGGAGAGTTTGACACATGCACGAACACAGAGGGTGCGAACTGGATGAGTGGCTCATTAAAAGGTCATGTACTATTACATGGCATTTCACAACTCTGATGCTAGTTTGTGAACTTAAAACAGCCGTTTTTAGAATGTATTTCCAATCCTAAAGGTAAAAAACCTGACGCTGATAAGTAGTTATAATGTTTACCATGTTCACCATCTTAGCCTTAGATGTTAACATGCTAACGTTTACTAAATAACAGTTAGTTCTAAGTATTAAAAGGCTAAAAGGAAAGTCGTGTGTTTTGCAGACATTTGGTCATAATATAGAACAAATTTTAAGCTCATGATGACGCAAGGTTAAAAGGTCAGGACTTTCCAATTAAATTCATCCTCTGGGCACAATAAATGTCAGCGCATAAAAGTATACCAATCCACCCAATAGATGTTAAGATAGTTCACTGACTAAATAAAAACTTGCCAGAGTTAAAATCAGGGGATCACCAAAATCGGTAAGATTCCTACAGGGATCATCACTGTCTGTAAATGATGCCATGGCAATCCATCCAATAATTGTTAAGATATTTCAAATGAGACTTAAGTGGTGTGTAAACTACACTTCACAACTTAACACGCTGTCAATGCATTTCTGAAAAAAGAACAACCACATGAGGTCTTCAGCACCTTCGGCTGATCATTACAAAACCTACCCTCACTACACCAATTACTTCTGTTCATTATGAACAACATCAAACTGCAGACACAACAAGCACACTTAACTGGTGATTCTAAAAACTGGCCTCTAAGCTGAACAATCGCACAGCCTGACTGGAGATACCAACCAAAAATTCTGATTGGGACCAGCCCAGATACTGAAATAAAGCCAATTCTGATCATTTCAAAAGACTTCACACACTCCTTATATGAGTTCTCCGCTGAAAAATAGATTTCTTTTCTTGCCACCAGTCATTCTGTGAGGGTATATTGTGTATCCTACTTTGTCAAAACTTAACAAAGCCACAACTGCAGTGATGGTAGAATATGATAAAAGCTGGATTCACATACTGCAAAAAAAAAACACAAAATTAGACCAACTTGCAGCTCAGTGTTGACAAATATATGAGTCAATACAATTTATGTTTGATTATTCCTCACTTAAATAAGCTTCATTCATTTATCAAAGGTACTACATGTGAGTGCCAGCCATGTGCGTGGGTACCCCAGATGTGCAGTATATGTGGAACATTAAGTTTAAAGATACCAGAAGAACCACTATTACAGTCCCTTTTAAAAAATCCATAAAGTTTCCAAGCATCTCACTAATGGATACCAAAGACACAGTTAAATCTACACGGGGATGCTGTAGAAAGTTCAATGAATATATCAAAGAAACTCTAAGTTTCTACAATAATCATGGCAAATTCATGACTCACAGAGAACTACCTCTCTACCGCCTCTCTCTCTCTCTCCTACTCATCTGCCGGCTCTCTCTTGCTTTCCGGGAGGCAGGGTGGTGATTGGCGGAAAAAAGCTTCCCTCAATCCAATCCCTAATCCCCAACAGGCTTTAAAACATATGAGTGGAGGAGGACCGGCGGCGGCAGCTGTCTCGCTGTCCTGTTCTGAGCATTATTTTCTCTCTCCTGCAGCAGCGGTGGCAGAGGCAGCAGAGGAGAGAGGAGCAGATGCACAGGAAAAGCAGGAAAAGGCGCTCAGAGCACGACTGTCTGCCCTGCTCTGTGCGCTCTGCGCCCTGGAGAGCTGAGTCGCACCGCCAGAGCACCCTCGTTACCATCGCTGCCACAACTTGTGCAGGGTGGGGACGTTTTTCTATCTCAGCTACGACTTACCGGATGCTGCGTTGCTGGGGAGACTGTCTTTTCCTGTGACTCTGCCTCTATCCGTCTCTCCCAGGGAAAGGCAGAGAGGTGATGGAGGTCGGGGAGGCTGCTGCTGCTGCTGCTGGTGACGGTGGTTTGGGTGCTCACATTGATTTGTGTCACTTCTCTGTCTCTCTCTCACCACTCCACCTCTTTCCCGCTCTCTCTCTCTCTTCACTTCACTTCACATTACACACACATGCATGGGCACACATTTGTACACACAGGCGTGCGCACACACACTCACACACACACCAAGGTTTGGGCAAACTACACAAGGCTGAGGCACCAAGGGGAGGAGACGTCAATTTGTTTCCTCTCCAAAACGGGCACTACCACAGAGCCAGCAGCACAGCAGGCCAGCCAGCATCTCCGAACTAGCAAAATTTACAATTGTCAACTTCTACCACACAATGCATCGCAAGACTGTTCCAACACAAGTCACCGCATGATACTTGATAACCACGATACTTCATTAGCATCCCGAGGATTAAGGATTACAGTCTGAAGGGGTCCCACTGTGGGTATTAGAATACAGTTGGGCAGCCATATTGGTGAAAGTTAATTTTACAAACAGGATGAGAGCTCGGTGGGCGAACGTGCCCTGAGGCAAGACGCAGCTGTATGCTGTCAGGATGTATAACTTTTAACATGTCACTCTCTGGAGTTGTTATGCACATCAACTCCACACAAAAAGCTTTATTATCCATTGAACATGGCCGCGTGGGCAAGCCAAGTCTCTGCCGGGCCCCCGTGCCAAGCAGGCGAAACATCACCAGCCTCTGCGGGACTCACACGACCCGCAAAAAAACTTTCAGTTCAGTACGGTCACACAGCGGCACTGCTCCGGTCTGCCATCTCTTACTCGTTCTCATCAGCCCAGTTTCCAACCAAACAGCTTTGATAAAGTCACTGTTCACTCCCTGACGGACACCAACAAGGGGACGGACAGACAGACAGACATTTCCTCTCCCCTAAGGAGTCAGTGGAGGAAAAGATGAATGTAATGTAAATACTGGACTCAAATTCAGCGAGTGGCCCAAGAGATATATGGTAATATTGCTCCACATCTGATGGGCTGTGTCAAAAAAGTTTGCTATTCATGTCTTCAAATTTTTGAAGATATATCATATAATATATTAATGCAGTCTTTACATTAGTGACAGTGTATTTCACTGTCACTAACTAAACATCTATTAACCATGATTTTTGCAGATATGTGGCACTAGTATTAGTAGCATTTAACCAAATTTTTTTATTGTAATTTATTTATTTTTATTGTCTCGGGGGTGGGGGGTATTTTATATTCCCATTACACACACACACACAATTACATATAGAGTAAATTGTATAAATAGCTGAGTAATTTCAGATGTTAGCTAGCGAGAGATTTACTTACTAAAAAATTAGTTAGCCTAAATAATTTGAATCTCCATTAGAAATGTACAGTATTTCTCTTTTTAACTCTAATTTTTGCGCACTTTTATAGTTCGTACATTTTTCTCTTTTGGGAAGGTTATATGAGGCGGTGTGTGGTGAGTTTGCGCAATTTCTATTAAAAGTTGGGGACCTCAGAGAAGTGGACATTTTAACTCAATTAGCGGCCTCCTGTTTGTCACATACACACACACACACACACACACACACACACACACACACAC
>JAOXYL010000002.1:13640753-13655037 GCA_028564955.1 Terapon puta
ACACACACACACACACACACACACACACACACACACACACTTGTGAGCAGGTTATCTTAACAGTCTGACACACTCACCCTCTGTTGACATGGCCGTACAAAGATGGCGCTGTTCAATCTTTATTTTCGAAGTTGAGGCACTTAGTTTGCGCTAAGTGGAAGTCCCGCCTCCCGCTCTCCCATTGGCCCGCGCTGTCTTCTTCCTGCACTCTAATTGGCTGCCCAATTAGAGAGCTGGGATAGTAGGTATTGGTTTTATATTAATCTACCCGCTTCTATTTAGAGAAGAGGGATAAATGCTCTTTTAAATAAATTTGTATTAACTTGCTTCCTTGAGTCTGGTGTTTAGTTTAGATAGGAAGCTCTTTCACTCATGTGTTTGGAAAAAATCATTCAGTAAACTACAACAGCAGAGAAGCCTCAGGAGTTAATGGGCTCTTATTCTGGACATGCTGCAGACAGCTGACAAATTGAAAACCTGAATAAAGAGAGCGGAGAGATAGAGGTGCCATCACTCTAAACCAAACACAAAATACTAATTCATGTGGACAAGTGATCGAAAACTAAACTCGCAGTACCTGCTGGGCTCTGTTTGGATAGATTATTCTGGAGGGGGTGGCAGAAATCTAAACTCTCATCCTGCAGCCTTTCTAACTGAACCACATATGGTATCTCAGCAGCTGCAGCCAAGCCGCCTTAGAAAGTGAAAGTGACTTGACTGAGGAATGAGTTACTCCGCTGGACAGAGATGTGCCCACCACTAAGTTCAAGCACTGGTTGGATTAGGTGTAAAAACTACATGAAGTTGGATTTGGACTGACAGAAACTCTCCACCGCCATCATCAAAGCATTAAATGAGCTGATATCTTCTGGAGGAATTAATTTCATCCCTCCAGAGGCATAATAAAGCAATGAACAACATTGCCCTTTGGCCTTTAAGGGCTCTAGAAACAAGCAGCAAAGATCTCCTAACCCCCTTTTTTTCTTTGCATTTTCATTAAATCAATAGAAACAGTTTACTGGAAAATACTGATGATTTCAGTCTGTCCTCCTCAGTGTGCATTTGTGTCATCTGACAGTTGCTAAAAAAATCAAGATGAAACCTCCCCTTATTTATTAGCATTGATTTATCTCACATCCAGCAATAGGCAGCCAATAACACACATAAGATAAACATTGTTATATAAGTGATGAAATATATATAATGTTGATTGATTAGTTGTGCACTTTGGTGTTTGCCCTGTGACCCTCACCAGCCACAGATTGTTGTTTATCAAGCTTTTTATCTACTACTACCTTACTGTTTTACTCAACCATATGAAATGATTCACCCTATGCCTCATTCACTGTACCTCTCCCCCCATCTCTCTCTTTCTCTCTCTTTCTTGCTCTACCATGTATGCTTACGCGTTTCTAATGAGCGTTTTGCTGCCCACTGTACCTTGTAAATGCCACAGTATGCCTGTGCAGAGGAGAAAAAGGGCTCAGGGGCAATCAGCAAAAGCGTGGGGGCAGAGCGGATGCGCTTCAAAGGCTGTCAAAAGTATATTATGTGGTTGATCCCTGTCCAATTCACTTTCACAGTTCAATAGTTAACTGTATGTTAAAGCTGCAGAAAACAAAGGCTCTCATAGGCATTGCCTTACACTGAGGACGGCTCGCACAATGGGCTTTGTATTTGCATGTGTGTGAAGGAGAGGAGGTTGGTGGTCAAATGCAGGAACGTCTAAATGGAGTGACCACATAGGTCATGTTTGACACACTTTATTATTCATTCACTGTCTGTCCTCAGCTGTGCTTAGTTCATCAGTACACACACACACACTCACACACACACACACTCACACACACACACACACACACACACACACAACCTCCCCTAGGTGCGGCTTTTACTGCGCATATGCGCCCGGACGATGCACAAATGTCATGAGCAATAACAGGGATGTCACTCCAAATTCACTCTCCTCTCTTCAGCGTTTAACAGCGAAGGTATCCCTATCCCTCTCTCTCTCTCTCTCTCTCTTTCTCTCTCTCCCTTTCTCTGTCTCTTTCTATATGTGTGACTGTGTACGTACCCTAACTTAAAAGTCTACTTGTTTGATTTTTACTATCACCCCAAAAATGACCCACCCCAAAGTTCAGTTCAGTTCAAATCATTTCAGCCACTAGAATTTGTCACATAATCAGAGGAGCTCTGGAAAGAGAGGGCTTGTAAAATGCTACAATGCTGGTTAATCTAAAATTCAATTATGTAATTTTTCCCCATAATTGCAACTGCTTTTCTTATTTCCCTCTTGAGTTCAGGTCTGATTAGTAAGGTGTAAATCTTACTTGGTGGGCTTTTTCTGACATTTCCTTCACAGCTTAAATCACTTAGTATATTTCAAAGGTTTGTGAGGAACTGCTGGACATTTATTGACATATGCATTGTATTTTATAGTCTTCTTTATGTTTCCATTTCTGCTAAATATTTACACTCTCAAGTCACAAATGCAACAAAGGGTAGTCATGTAAATAATAATACATTTCATACATTTAAATACATTTAAAATGCCTAAGTAAAAGTGTTCAAGTCATTATTGCAATGAAGTTACATTAGATTAGTAGTAGAAGATTGGAGGTATGAGAAGATGAAGATCTGAGTCATCAGTCTCTTTGAAGGGCAGGAGCTACCACTGACAGCAATGAGGACACATATCTGTAGCCACTTGGAAAGAATTTACATTAAAAAATTGCAATCATATTTAATCATTTACAGTTAAAAAAATAGCACATGGAACATTTTAGGTTCATTCAAGTTATTTTTTTACTCAATATATTACAACATCATTACTTATAGATCAACGATTTAAAAAAAATAAATAGATAAATCAAAGATTTTTGAAGGGCTTTGAGGCAACATTTAGTGTCAAGTTTAGAAACAGAACTATGAATTGATGGTTTAAAGGTTTATCATTCCCAAATAAACCCCTGTATAATCCAGTACCAACCATAAGGAAAACAGCGACAGAGAGTGTTTTGAGCCACTTATCTTAATTGGAGTTTGACTCAGTGAGTGGAGTTTAGCAATAACTTACACAAAGTAATAACTTCATAACTGAACAGCTAAATTAATGAATAAAATATGAAAAATTAAATTAAAGAAACTAAGAGACTTTTAGAGTCAGAGTGGGGTGTCTTTAGGGGACATGACCTCATGACCTGTAAGTATTTCTGAAATCCTGTCTCTTTGTTTAATTGTAAGGAAAAGACCTACATCTTTTCATGCATGCGTGACATACTAATCTGTTTTTTTCACAAGGCAATTTAGATGTAAGCGTTTCCATGTTTGGGTTTGCTTGGGAATCTTTCCAAAATCAGTGTTGGTCTTATTACTTCAAAACTGGGCATCAGAAATGCCCTAATTTGTTTAAAGCTGCTCCAAATCAAGATCATGTGCAGCCCTCTCTCCGTCTCCCTCTTTCTCTGCACAGTTTCATGGATGTTGCTGTGTGTGACTGTGTGTGTGGGAGTGATGGGAATCAGGAAGTCGTCGCTATAATACAAGCATAACTTTTAATACTCGATCTGAGAAAGGTCTTATTGTCAATTTCCTCTGTTTTCCCGACGCACAAAGCACTCTCTGACCTCTCAGACATTTGCACAGATTCCTTTGAATCCTTTGAAGTTTCTTTGTAAGATACCACATAACTTCACAGTTTCAATTCTAAAAATTGCTTGATTTAATAAATTCCTTATGGAAAAAGATACATTATGTATAAACCAACAATCACGTTTCTATTCTAGCTCAAGTCGCTTGTAGCACAGCTACCTTTGCAAGATTTGGCAGCCAATACCAGATCCCTGGGGCCTGTAGCTCAAGAGCCCGGCCAAATGGCACCCTGCTGAGGCGACAAGGCAGGGTCCTCCCCCCTCCCTCCCAGAGCAGTGGCGGTCCCCTTTTTCCCGCCCCCCCCAAAAAGGGCACATTTTTTCTTTAGACAGGGCACTGATGATCAAACCAGTGACACAAGGTGGCCTTCACAAGCACAAACAACTCCTCTGTTGGCTGATAACTGCAGCAACCATCAGTTCATTACAGAAACATGCATCTCCTAAGTGTGTTTATTCCCCCTGATTAAAATGTTTTTGTCTCCACAGAAGCACTGCAGATTTCTTTGAGACAAGCGTCGGCATCAAAAGACAAAGGAAAACAAGGCGGATCAATCCAACAGCACGTTATTTCAATAAACTTAAGAGAAAATACAACTTGAACTTAGGGATCAAGTGGTTTTACGTGTGACTTCAAGCAGCTGCAGTGATACTGTAGTCTCTCTTTTGTCTCAAGGCAAACATCATTACAGGGCTTTCATCGAAGAACTTCTTGAGATGGTTAATAGACTGTGTCTCATACCTGCTGCTATCACAAGAAGGCAGGATGATGGCAAATAAACACACATGTAAGCACTCACAGATATCCATGCTATGTGTTGTTTATTAACGCTGCCTATTTTTTTATGATGCTGTAAGTAAATTTGTGACGTATTATAGAAAAAATTTCCCAAAAATATAACACAGGCAGTAACATTGGCTGTTCTAACTTAAATAATTTTAAATTATTTAAACATTTTAAATTCCTATATGCATTTCAAAGCTACATTACAGAATGCATACAGATTAAATGTCAAGTATATTCAAGTATAAAGATAATTTTGTGAAGCATGACAGTAACCTTACCTCCTGTCACGTACTGTAGCTCCACTGCTGATTCTTGCTCACATAGCTCAGGCTTAACCACCCTCTAGTGACTGGAAACTAACATTACAATTGCACAGCAGCAGTCTCCCGTTATTGGGCAGCAGCTCTCCCTTCAGCTCGGAGTGCTATTCCTACACGTATGCGCTCTGCTAGACAAATATATCATGATATATCCATCCGCCGGCCAGGCTATTCCAAGCCTGAGAAATGACAGAGAAATGCAGGAAGTCGTTGGAACATAAACAAGGCGCAATGGAGGAAGCAAGGGTCAAGGCGGTGCTTCCTGTTCTAAAACCACCTCTGTGTGCCTGCAAGCAAACACCAGGCAGCACTGACACTGTGGGGCTAAACTCCTATTATCATTAGCAAGCTTTGTTCTGCACATTGCATTTGTCCTCATACAACTTAAGTATGTGAGTAAAAACTTGCATTTTGTGCAGACCTCAAGACTCGATGTCTTTGTCTGACTTCTGTTTTTGAACAAGTAAAATAAACTTTATCATTACCCTGGTGTGTTGTTCCTTTTTCTAGGTTGTATGTTCTCAACCGGTTGCTCAATAAATTACTGAATTTGATCATATTTAGCCATAAATGTCCAACATAAAGCAATAAATGTCTCACAAGTCACCGTGCATTGTTTCATGTTAAATGTCTAAGTATAATAAAAGTGCTAAAAATAATGATAATGACTCTGAACAAAAATCAAAGGCATTTATGAAGCTATAACCACAATGGTGTTAATAAAACACAGGATAACGTTATTTTTAGCACTAACTGCATCTTTTTCTTCTTTAACCCAGGACGAGACTTGGTACAAATAATGAACTTCTAGTGGAATAATAGTGAACGACAAAGGTGCGTTGGTTACAAAAGCACATAAAGAACAAGACTTTTTCAATTTGTCCACCTGCAATCATCATGCTAGATGCTTTTTTTCTGTGATTAATTAGTGTTTGCAAATGAATGCAACCTAAAAGCTGTTCAAAGTCATTTGAGGGTTATGAAAACCTCCATTGTCAGATGTCCAGTTTGGATTAGATTCATTTACCGGCTAGACAAAACGGCAGCATCTGGCCAGCATTATCACAGCATATCATAATGGATTCATAATCTGGTATTATTAGAGCATTTGGTATTATTCTCAAACTCAATTACAGTAATAGGAGTATAATGATTTCAAAGGGTTTACATTTTGGGTGACAGACTGGATGTAATCTATCTCGTTTCCATTCTCCCACACTGACAGATTACCTCCACAACTCATAGAAAAAAAGGGGAAAAAAATCACCTCAGTTTGCATTTTGATTGTAACATGCTACTCAAAATAACCTATTTCAAAATGTGCTCACTCAGTTTGTCTCTTTCATTCTGCTTTTTTCTTTGCAGGCGGTCCAGCGTCGCAGCCCACACAACGCTTTGGACCACAATGCTCGCTGTATTCCACTCAAATGTCTTATCAGCACTTCAGAGAAGATGCAGTGTATCAAAATTAAAGGGAAGACATATGGTATACATGAGAATTATCTCAGCCGACTTAGTGTAGTGTATACAGCAAGAGCATCTGTATCTTAATAGTCTATGAGCAGTGGTGGAGGGAGAATGTGAAAGCTCTGAGGGATTTGGGAGAAAGGATATGATTGCATTTATGTCCCATCAAGCAGCTTGCTGGATCCAGGGGAATGCCTAATATATATCTGTATTTGGTCGCCAGCTTACATCTGTCTGCTTATGGATTTATGACTTCAAAACTATTTGGGAAAAAAAAAGGCGCCTCTCAACAGAGCCAGTGACTAATAACTAAAGCTGACAGGGATGGCAGGCAAACACACACACACACGGATAGACGTAACGACAAGACTCGGCGACAAGGAACAAAGGAGTCGGAATCTGACACATTCTCTCTGACAGTAGGATAAAACTCACTCACCCCTCGAGCCATGCTAACACACACTGCACACACACACACACACACACACACACAATTTACTTCTGTCTCTGTCATGCAGAGTTTTTCTCACAAACACGCACATCATGTTTTCACACATAAAAACAGTCCCGTCCACGCAGCAAAGCTTCAAATCTTTCGCATTAAGTGTGTTTCGTCTCGTTTTATTTAAACTTCCATGTACGAGGAGGTTCGGATGCACATTCAAAAGCAAGAATCGTTTGAATGATCACTGTTGGACCCAGAAGCTGCAAGTGATTTTTGTTAGGTTGGATACAGTGAGAGCAGCTTGGCCTGATCCGCTCTTTACTGTGTCCATAAAGATGTGACACTTTATATTATATCTACGGTTCTGTCTCACATACAGATCTGGCCTCTCATAGTCTCATCATTTTTTTTGCACTCACAGCCTTCAAATCTTTTATCTTCTTCCTCTTTTAGGCATTAATTTACAAGTATCCTATTAGTTAAATGGCAAATATGTAATACAGTATATCTGAAACCTTGAATATTAGAATCTAGAGAGCAGGATAATTGTATGATTCAGTTTTGGTTATCAAAGCGTTCCCAGTGACTTATGTTGCTTTAATGTTGTTGGACGCTAAATTCATAGCATTTGAAAGAATTCTTTGAAAAGTAGATTTTACGCTGGATCCAGATTTGATAAAGTGGTAATGATCCAAGTCAACTGAATCATAAATGGATGAAATGATCTGGTCAATAAAGATAAAGTACTGCCCTGCAAACACAGATAAGGCAGGTTGAAACCTTGAAACAGCACCCGAATATTTCCTTTCCTGTGCTGCTCTTTAGCTGCAAAATGCTACACTGTCAAAGGGATCAGTAGAATCAGGTGAATTTTCTAATAATATGCTCACATTACATATAGTCCTATGGCCCAGAGTAAATTTTTTTGATGCAGCTCATTGTATGTTGTTTCAGTCAGCATCACAGTCCATAGTGCAGTCCATGTAATAGAGTCCAGTGGGTCTGACTTAGTCTACATTCAGATACCTTGTACACACTACATGGCAGGCAGGCCGCATGCACTCTGACATCTGGGCAAACATGGTGCTGCATAACAACTGTGTACTGTGACTTCAAAATGTGTAAAGACGGAGGCAAATGAGAGCCAGCGCAATAAGACAAAATAATGAAAGAGGGAATAAGAGGGAGAAATGGGAGGAGGTGGAAAGGTGAAGAAGATGTGGATGGGTGGTGGGGGGAAGGCAGATTGTGTGTGAGAGGGGCGTTTAATCCCCAGAAGCATCCCGGTGGCAGCTGCTCTGTACAGATGGGGACGAAGGGATGCTGAAACACACACACACACACACACACACACACACACACATATACACTGTGTCATAGAGAAAAAAAAAGCTCTGTCGAATGTTGGAACCCTTTCCTAACACCCTCGAGGATCATGCTAAACATAAGGTAAGGGAGCTTGGTTGTGCTCCATTATTTCCCACTCTACTAAGGCCACTGGAGCTGTCTCATCAACTGATTAATGAACACAATGCTCTTTCTCTCGCTCTGTCTCTCTCTCTCTCTCAATATGTTACCTCGACTTATTCCATCCATTTCAAGCCGCTGCACAGAAGTTTGAGTCCCTGGTCTGTCTGTGGGTGTGGATGTGTTACGTCTGCTTCCTGCCTTTTGTGTGGGTGCATGTATTCAAGCCCCATACATGAACTCACTTCATCATGATCGTAATCCTGAGGACTGCAGGTTGTTTCTGGTGTTGCAGGGGAAACACCGGCAGGCTTCGGCCACTCTCGGGCCAGTTTCTCAGGGAGACGCGTGTAAATCACTCCCAAATTTAACCTGTGACCCTCCATTGTTACATTTCCACAATCAGCCAATGCCAGTTTGACCACTTCCACATTTCAACAGCGCTGTAGATATCTATGCTGGGTTAGATGCCCACTCAGCACTTGCCTATCAATCATGAAATCTCATTCAATTTTTGCAACATTATGAAAGCTGCCATGAAGAGGATAATGTAAATGTGAAGCTTGTCCACCGGGGCCTCACTGTCACAGTCACATCACAGTCTTCTTTGTCAGCTAAAAGTCTACAAAAAGTCTTTGACAAACCGGCAAAACATACGGAGGCATGACGTGTGTAACAAGAGTGGACTTTTCATTCTTCAAGGCAGGAATGCTGAGCAGCTGGAGAAGGTATTCACGAAGCTCCTGTTAGATATGTGCGCTATTTCATCTCAGCTCTGTGTTTTTGTGCGTTGGAGTGACTGCTTTGTCCTCCTGCCTTGTCTGTCCCAAAGTTTGGCGCCGGGGGTGGGGGTACGGGGGGGTTTGATGCTAAATTGGAAACAAAATGAACAATTCGAAAAACTTTAGAAAGAAACTTTGCAAAATAGAATGTGAGCACAACTGAACACACAATTCATCCTTTTTGCAATTCTGCCTCGAGTAATGCACCATTTTTTTTTACCCCTGTGCTGTTTTTATTTTATTTTTTTATTTTTTTATGTTTATGGCGCCGTTACCTTGTTAATCTATCATCGCTTGTTCCATTTAAAGGTGGAGGATTTATTGTCAACTGAGACGTGGAGGTGAGGTCACGGCATATCAGTAACCGCGACAATAGTCATTGTTCTCGGGACCAGCAGGAAGTGTCTGCACGGGACTTCCTGCTGCAGATAGTGTACCTCTGGAGGGCAGTGAGGTGTGTGCTGGTGCGTGGGTTCATGTGTGAGTCACTCTGATGATTATGTCTTTGTTTCATTTCGTTGAAGTCACCTCTTTTGTTTCGTCGCCGCCATATCTGTCTCTATTTCAACCTCCACACTTCCCCATGCCTTGTACACAATAACCTTAATGTGTGCGATCTGAAATGCCAGTTGCATCGGCACTAAAAAGCAGATGTACGTTGACAGGTGTGGAGGATGTTGCTGTCGGTATTGATTTCATGATTTGCAGGTTAAGGTGTGTTTAAAAATAGGTTAGATGGGATAAAGTTGGTTGAAATGTCTTCTGGTTACAACGTTTATATCAAAATGAAACGGGCGAGTGGAACATGCACACATAAAAGAGGGTTTATGTGACTGTGATCAGGTCCACGAGTCCCCTTCGCCAGTTAAACTCACTAAAAAGAAAAGAAAAAAGAAAAAACACACAGACTAGCAACACTCTGTGGTGGAAAAATAAATCTGCTTGCACCCAACAAAATTGCCACTTAACTGCTACAATATCACAGTGTTTGATATGTGTCGGCCCGACAATAGGGCCTTCCGCACCTCTTTATTTCTCAGTGTCTCCCCCTGCAAAATTATAGGCACGATCAATTTTGATAATGCAAGGGAGCAGCGGCATCCGGCAGAAAAATAACCATCTTGATTATTCCTTCTCATGGAGAATTTTTTTTCCCCTATTCTGTACTTTCTTTGCCTTTCCACGGTAATGGTAACAATTTTCTCTTTTCAGTCTCACTCGAGGCCTCTTTCTCTCACTCACTGGAGAAATGTGGAGCCGTTGTTTTTTTTTTTTTGTTGTTGTTGTTTTGTTTTGTTTTCTGCCTTTTGCCGCAATGCTGAAAGCCTTTTGACCTACAAAGTAGGGTTTTGTTGATAGATTGATGCTTTCACACAGTGACATTAGCTGAATCGCCGGTGTTCAGAGGCCCATGGTGCCACTCTGGAACAAATGCCCTGGAATTTTCCCAAATAATCCCCCTGTGTGCTTGTCTGTGTGTGGTACAGCGCTGATCTCCGGGGGAAAATGGAAAGCATCTATCTATATATCTGTCGGTTTGTCAGTCTGTCTAGTTGCTTTTTACTAATCATTGTCTTTATCGAATGGGATGGAGGTACAGAGGTGCAGTAACCTTTGATGTGAGCTGCTGATAGGTGATATAGATGAATACGGGGTTTGAAAAGGCAGGCGCAGGAGACGAGGGATTTCGGGATGACAGCTAAGGTATTAACACTTGGTGACGCAGGGGCAACATGGCATTAAACTCTGACAGCAAGGTGAGAGAGAGAGAGAGAGAGAGACAGAGAGAGAGAATATTTCAGTGTGTCACATGGGAATAAGATGTTCATCTATACAATATTTGCAATCAGCAAAGATTAAGTAAAACCATGCGCATTACTGTAATTGGCACCGTTGTGTTCCTGAAAAGAAGGACATGCCATCTCCAACAAATGAGTTAACACATTTAAGTTGTTAGACCAAACACAAAATGCAGTCTCCTCGCGAGGAACAGCTGCATGGAGAGAAAGTTTGAGTCACCAAAGACGAACTGGCTCACCGCAAGGAGAGGACACTTTGGCTCAAAGGAGTGTTTATACTCCTGTCATTACATTGTGTGACCTAAACTGGCTGAAATTGATTTTTTTTTTTTTTGGCCACTTGGGAACTGTGCAACAAGTCCAACACTGACATATTACACCTTACAAAGTTGTTACTGGCCAACATTTTTACACCCCGCAGAAACATAACCATTGATTTGGAGTCACAGTTCTGATACCTGGCGAGTGTTCACTTTCCTTTTAACTTGAGCGTCTTGAGTAAAATCTCTGGCTCTTTAGCAGCTGCATAAGCGATCCTCTATGGTAGCCCGCTGCTCGTTTAATCTGTGTGCTGCGCTCTGTTCTGCATCGGTTGCACTTCTGCATTGAAACTGAACTGAAACAGCAAAGTTTCCAAAAACTAAAACAACAAGCTTTAAGGCGTGAAAATGCCCCATGGAGGTGAGAAAAACTGCAGAGGGTGAGTGATATTTTATATTATTGTTCCATTGTTGATGTAAGCATATTGACTAGTTGTGCTTTTGATTGTACTGAAATTCAAACTATGAAGTCCAGCTCAACCTGATTAGAGAAAATTCAACTCTACAACAATATCAGCATGTATTTTGCATGTATGTGACTGCTTGGATTTGTCTTGTCCCAATGGATAACAAACAGCCTCACATGGTAAAAGGTTATGGAACATGAGTCATCTTTTTACTTCATTTATCATCATTATCATCAGCTTTACAAACCACATGAAAGCTCATGGCTGAGGTTGATCGAGTGTAGAGAAATTGTCATTAAGTTCTTTGCGGCTGTTAAGGGGGGGTTTTGGGAAATGTAGGGACCTAGAAAATTAAACAGAAGAAGACTCAGAATGAGAGACAGTGGGTACAGCAGAAAGGTCAGCTGAAGCACGTAATCACAAATTAACTCCAGGAATGCATCAGAAATACTTAATCAAAACTGAAAATACACACACGCTGGACCTGAACAGAATCATCAGTATGTCACTTAAATGCACATCAGGGTGAAAACAGAGTTATGTCTCGAGCTTTTGACTCTGGCCAGGGCAGTCTGAGTTATGTTGTCTTTACACACACATACGAGGTATTGTCAGGCCTCGCTACGAGTAGGTCACAGCTGAGGGGAGTTCAGAGGGTCCAGGACCAGCACCGCCAACCCCCCTCTGCCCAAACACACACACACATACACACACTGCCTCGTCAAAGGACCCTTTGTGTGCTGATGTTTTTTCAAGGGAAATACTCTCTTTATTCCTCTGTGGGGAATATAAAACAGCGATCACCTAATCACACACACTGAGAAACCCAGTCAGGCCTACCACACACACACTCACACACACACACACACATGCATGCGCGCTTTTTTAAAAATACACATAATCATGCAGAAACACATACTCTGCACACACACATTTGTACCGACACATGTAAATGAACGCACGTATTTAGAGTCATGGGCGAGGGCAAAGACGCACCCCCCTCACCCACACACACACACACACACACTCACAATGGGTCATTTATGTCCCTCTCTGCACCCCACATTCATACTTGGCAGGCGGGTGACTGCTCTGTTGTTTCAGTGACCTGGAGGAGAAGTTATGTGCTCTTAATTTATACATCAGGAAACACACCTCTCTCCCCACCCCTCTCACTCTCTCTTTCTCTCTCTCTCACACACACACACACAAACAGCGGTGTTAGAACTATATTTTTTACTGTATGCAAAAAGCCAGTAAACAAGCTTCATGTGTAAAAAGATTTCTGGAAAACTGAATGAGAATAAACCTCCTCCGTTCCTATGAAGGATGGAAAAAAGAGAGCGCGGGTAACCTAAAAACCTTCAGCTGCCCCAGGGCAGAGTGTAATATTGATGATGTCTGCAAGACCTCACCTATGGACATACACGCACTGTGAAGTGGCAGCATGTACGTTCAGGACCAGATCTCAAAAAACCAAGACAGAGGAGATACTGTTAAGAATAAAACCCTCTAGAATAAGATGTGTATGTATGTGTGCATGTGTGTGTGTGTGTGTGTGTGTGTGTGTGTGTGTGTGTGTGTGTGTGTGTGCGGTACCCATTGAGTGCTGAACTCTCCCATGGGAAAGCGAGCACAGCTGAGTGTAAATGGCAATTACTGTGTTTAACTGTTTTATCCGCGCTCAGAGGCAACCATACATCGTCGATTCCACAGAACATCATTAAAACACACTTAAACACACACACAGAGCTGCACACACACACACACACAGTCATGTCACGTCTGGTGGGTTATCCATGCCTGTCACATCGTCATTTACTCAACCATGATGGAGTGATACAAATACCGGCAGACATATTTCAATATTCTGGTGGAGCAAATTATGATATCTGATTAGCAAATGATGGAAAAGGGCGTCACACACACACACACATACACACACACACCCACACACAGTGAGTCTCTTTAACACACACACATTTACACAGTTCATTGTAAATCCAGCACTCACAGTTGATGGATAGATCAATTAAGTGTTATGTATATTAAGTGTTATGTGGTCATTTACCTTAGTGATTTGTGATACCTGTACAGTTAATGAGGAAGTTAGTAGACAGTGTTACAGTACCTGCAAGGCTACAGCTTTAATCGCACCTATTAAGGGAAATTGGTTTGTGCCATGGCTTCAAATACATTTGAAGTCAGCAATCCACAACATTTCATGAATCCTGAAAAATAAGGAAAAATAAAAATGATGTAGTTCAGGCAAAACATGCTAAATATATATGTGTCACTGTTCGTGACACAATGGGACATGTATTAGACATAAACATGTGTTTTTACTGTTGTGTATATCTTGGCAATTGTAGCAACCTCTTGATTGGGTGCTGTTTACATTTATAATTCGTACAGTGAAGCAGCTTGAATTTGGATTTCGAGAGACACTTAAAGAAAGACAGGGAGACCGAATAAACAGAGGAGAGAGAAAGGTACCTTCTCTCCACCTTAATGTGAGTTGGCATTTGACAGGGATGTGTCAGACTTGTGTGAGTAATGAGAAAGAATGACTGCATGTGTGTGTTTGTGTGTGTGTTACAGAGCCAGAGTCAAACAGATACAGAGAGAGAACCTCACTCTTGCTGCTGTGGTGGTATGTGCTGTTGCTCTACAGACAGACAGACAGACAGACAGTTGTTCCTTGGCCAATTGGCTGCCATGGTCGCTGGGCTGGCACACCAAGGTGGTCAGCATGAAATGGGGTGGCAGGGTGTGCGTGCGTGTGTGCATGTTCTCTGTGTGTGTGTGTGTGTGTGTGTGTGTGTGTGTGTGTGTGT
>JAOXYL010000002.1:13655137-13666906 GCA_028564955.1 Terapon puta
ACACACACACACACACACACACACACATTCAACACGCCACTGAATAATAAGTAGGTGTCCTGCATTCCAAGACAAAATGTGCCCACCTGTGAATAAAGTACATGCTTCACCCACAGGGACTGAGAGCGACAGCACGGAGCGATTCGAATATAAACTGTGCTTTGTGGTGGCAAATTTAAAAATAAATCATTTCGATTTGGAGACATTGCTACAATGATCATGAACAAACCACACCATTGGCAAGACGATTGGCAGCCTCGAAACCGCATTTTACGTTGTGACTCATCTCGTCTAATTTTACAAAAAATCTGCTTCGTTGCTTTGTGGCATGAAATACGAAGAGGCTCGGATCTTATGCAGTGAGGGAATGTATGAAAATGATTGGTTTGGAAAGGAGGGCCTTGACGTTATGTTTAACTTTTTTTAAGGCCCTCTCAAGCAATATTCTTTGCATATTGTTAATATCTATTCTAAATATCCTAGACTGAGAATAAAATTGCAACAATGACAAAAATGATTTTTCATTTCCATATAAAGCCAACAAATCGTAAACAAAGGTGCATTTAGCAAAACTACAACAAAATGATTCACCACCTTGATTGAATATTCCAGCCAGTCTTATTGTTTTTCTGCCACTTATATGATGCATTTATGAAATATGTCATCATTTTCCTCACTGAAATTGTGCTTTCTGTTGAGATGCAGTATGAAGTAAAGTGTGTGTGTGTTGTGATAAATGAGACCAAAGACCCTCTCGCATAGTCTCAAAACATTTTGACTGCCCAGCCTTCAGCAATAATGATAATAATAATAATTTTTAAAAAATCCCCATACCCTAAACCTTGTACTATTTTTGTGCAGTCCCTAAAGTGATTGAGAATTTGCAAGGGGCAACAGATTAATATAAAAAAAAAAACCAACAACAACAACACATATTGAATATTATTATTCAATTGCAAAACCATTAGTCAACCCTTAGTGATGGGGAAAAGACAGTTTACAGGGGGAACATTTTTTAACCACCCTGCTGCTGATCAATAGAGGCAACAAATGTCAGGTCTTAAAACAAGGTGTGAACATTTCATGGTGAACAAAAAAACATGTAAAATAAACTCACACAACTCCCTCACTTTGCAGCATTCATTCTCCAGTAAAAATAAAAAATGATGTATAATAAAATCCAACTCAGTTAGTGCATAATATGGTAAATACCAGAGCAGCAAAATGGCAGATTTTTCTCCTCTCTCCTATACAAAATGAGACTTCAAGTGCCGTGTGACAGCAGAGCATCTCCATTACAACGCTGATGAGAAATAAAACAGCTTTTACCACAAAGCAAATCAGGCTTTGGCGCTGAAGCTGTGTGAGTGACACTGATCTCTCTCTGTGCGTGTGTGTGTGTGTGTGCCTGATCTGCATCCATCCATCTATCCATCCATCCATTTACTCTAAGCTCTTAAGCAACGCCGCTGTTAAAAAGTCCCCTAAAACTCTAAGCCAAGAGCAATAACATGAGCGGCAGGAGGATAACGTTGATGTAATGTCAGACACACACAGCTGACACCCAGTGTTACTCTCGTGTTAACAAAACCCATCACGGTCTGTCTGTCCGTCTGAAGGCGCGCGTTAATCTGCTCTTAATCACAAGCTCTTATTTACAAAAAAAAAATACATTTTTTATTAATGCTTTGGGGGAGGGGAGAGGGGGTTCGAGGGGGAGGAGGATGATGGTGATAGTGGTGATGGTGATGATGATTTTGTGATTAAATGATGCCATCGTTGTGTTGGTGGATTAGGACGGGCATGGAAATAGATTAGTTCTGCAGTGGTTTTTCATCATGATTGGCAGGCCTCCAAAAACTCACTCCACACACCCCTCTCCCTTTTTTTTTTCTCCCTTTCTACATCTCTCTCTCTTATACAGCAGGGCTGCGCCTGGGGCTGAGGTTTGTAGGCTGCTAGCACCACCCACTGGAGAAGGAAGGCACAGCACTGGCGTTTCTCCCCCTGCCCTACATAACTTCACTCTAAACTGAAACTGGATGGTGGTTTGGCTCGACCGAAAAAAGGTGGTAAATTGGAGGAGAAAAAAAAAGGAGCAAATGTGTGGAAGAGTGACACGTACAGATGTTTTCCAGCAGGGCGCACCGGAGTCAGCGAATGGCGTTGACGGGGATAAATATGATGTCATTAAAACATCAAATGAGGGAACATCTTTTGGGAGAATGGCATCCATTCCTCCTGTAGAGTTCCAGAGACTTGGACGGTTCACGCCAAGGGGCGCCGGAGCCGTTCTGGCGACCCTGCCTCTTGGAAATTACATTAATGCACGACTAATTAGTTTCCAAATGCATTTCGAAGGAGACGTAATTGCCACCTGGATGGCGAGCAGGTTCACTGGCAGCGTTTTTCCAGTTAAGAAAGTGCTCAGTTCACAAGGCAAAGAGAAGCGACTGGGTTGGGCGGTGGGTGTGCAGGACGGAGACATTAAGGGCCGGGGTTCTGTATGCCGAGACACACTTGTGGTTAGATGTGGGTAACAAAAATACTTTGATGAAGAGACAGATGGTGGCTTCAGTCCTCTCTTCTTCAAGTCACTGTTGCATTTTTCAACACTGAATCACACTCGCACCATAATCTTCACCAGAGGCTGTGACAGCCTGAACAGAACCTTCAACTATATGTTAATATTGCTCTGATATTATATTGCAGGAGTGGACATTGTATTGTAAGCAACAACAATCTTTTCAGATAATGTTTTGCAGATACATCTGATTTGGAGATGTATATAATTGAAAACATATCCTCATTGTGAAGGAAAAAAATATAATCTGGACAGCACTGTCACAGCATCATTTGATTTTTCACCTATTTTTTGCATATTTGTAATGTTTGTTTGTTCTTTAAATACAAACCCTGAGGGTTGAGTTTTATGAGCTCAACAGCAGCAGCCCGGGGCTCTCCCACCTAAAGACAATATATATTGTGTAATAAATTAACTTCAGTTGGCATCTCTAGAAAGAAGTTTTTTTTCATTACTCCCTCAGCGTGCCATGAGATTAGAGCTGTGCCCGCCACGTGTCGGCGACCTGGATTGGCCAAAGAAGAAGAAGAAAGAAGATTAGCATGGAGTTGTACAGTAAATGTGTGAAGTTCTGGAAAGAGAGACTGACCACTTCTCTGCCCTTCAGCGTCCGCAAGCATCCCTCCTCTCTGTTTCCTCATTAGGATTCTGAGACAAACAGAACAGAAACAAACAGAAACACACACACACACACTCACACGTATGTACAAATGAACCACACTCACAGAACACACACACACACACACACACACACACACACAGTTTGATCCTAATTGGGTGACCTAAAGCCATTGATATCATCTGCTCTGGTGTGAGACCACAATCTCACCAAGAGCGACCGGCGGCCTCTGCAGTCACACCGCCTCCGAAGAAGAAGGGGAGCGAGGAGAAGGAGGAAGGGTAAAGAAAAGACAAATAGAAGACAAACTGGCCTGAGAAGGAGGGAGCGGAAGAGGAAGAACACAACAACAAAAACACAAAGTGGCGCCGAGTTCATTAATTAGAATTTCAAATTGGACAAACTCAAGATGACAGCGTTGCGCTTGTCAAATCAGATCATGCCCTGGCGGGGTGAGAGAGAAGGAGGAGAGAGAAGGAGGCACACTGCTCAGAGCCAAATACCACTCTTAGTGGCTGAATGGGTGCCATCTCCCTCTCTCTCTCTCTTTCCCCCCTCTCTCTTTCTCTCCATTTCCTCTGATTACGCCGACCGCCTCCCCTCCATCCCTGCGTGAATGTCACGGCCGCCTTAACAAGAAGTGACAATTAAAACATCATCGGCGTCTCCGGGTTGAATGGGAGCGGCCTGCCGGGGTCCCTGCTTTCTGTGAGGGGGGTGGAAGAAGAGAGAGAGAGAGAGAGAGAGAGAGAGAGAGAGAGAGAGAGAGAGAGAGATTAAAAGAGATGGAGGAGCTGGAGGGGAAAATGCTATGAGCTGAGAGAAATGGAGAGAGGGATGCTTTGGCACAACACATACTGAGTAATTTTGCCAATAAATTTAAGCGCATGTATGTTTGGATGTATATTTATAAGGGATAGAACAAAGAAAGCCACCTTAAAACATGATACACATCATAAATCACCATGTAAGGGGAAATTCAGTGATAATGTGCCTAGAAATGAGTGACATATGCCTAAAAATTAAATTAAACTGACAAACAGAACCATCAGGATTTAGGGAAAGAGGTGTTATGTTTAGTTATTTTATACTCCATAAAATATTAAATGTGAATTTACTGTCGTATGACGATCAGATGTAGTGAGCATTTTTTGTTTTTTTACTAAATAACAATTAAAAACAGCAGAAATTATGTGAAATAATTTGTGAAATTTTTTTTGTTGACAGTGTGTAGATTGTTTTCAACAGAAATACAGCTGAAGAATCTGTCCCATTTCTGTGTGTTAATAAGGGCGAACAATAAAATAATTAATTCCAATAGTAACATCGTCACACACTGGAGCAAAAATAGTTCTTTATCAAACCTCCGAGTGTGTTCTATCAGCACAGCGCCGGTGTTTCCATCACTTCACACCTTCAGAGTCACTTTAACACTTTCACATAGTTATGAATTATTGCCTTGGAGGCTCGTCAGCTTTTTTATTGGACAAGCAACTGTCCAATCAACACTTGTCAGCTCAGAGTATCAAAGAAATAACCAATGTGGCCTTAAACGATCCCACAATGTGTCCTCACCTGTCTAAATGTTACTTTACATTAGGTGTGACTGTAAAGATTCCTGTGGGCAAATAATGGAGCAAAGAGTTTGAGAAACAAAGTCGTAGTTGATGGATACTGCATAGACTGAGCCGAGGAGAGCGAGCAACAGGGAGGAACGGAACCCAAACTGTAAGACATGGAGATACGTGCTGTGGCGATTTCACCAGTGGCCTAGATCAAGGCTGGATGGTGTTTGGCATTTTGAAGTATGGTGTGTGTGTGTGTTCGTGTGTGTGTGTGAGCGTGCACTCACTGGGCCCTACACCAGCTGTGCCATTGCACACAAGGAATGAGCTGCCGCCAAAATGAGCTGTCTTCACAAAGAGCCAAAAATCATCCAGCACGCCACTGGGCACCCCCACTTGTGCACACACACACACACACACACGTTCACACATACGTGAATCCACTGGATGCGCAGAGGCAGACATACAGACAAGATCCCAGTTAATGAGGCATGAATTTAGTAGTGGACACAACTTACCTCCTGAGTTTTCATTTTTAAACAGTGTGTCCTGAATTGTGCTGTGTGTATGTGTGTGTGTGTGTGTGTATGTGTGTGCGTGCGTGTGTGTGTGTGTACAGAGCCAAACAGCCAAGGGCTCTTCGGTTTGATGGCTTTCTGTTATGACTCCATTATGCTGATGGCTTTGGTTCGGTTCCAGGTTCTCTACGAGCGTGTGTGTATGTGTGTGTGTGTGTGTATGTGTGTGTGTGTGTGTGTGTGTGTGTGTGCGTGTGTGGCAGGAAAACACTCCTCAGCATCATTAAGGATTGTGGAAGCATCTCTGCAGATCCTGGCTTGCATCTAAAGTTCCTGGACCTTTGAAAAGTACCTAACTTGGACTAAGGATGTTTTTCACACCTGGAACCACCACATTCAGGTTCCTCAAAAGGGTCCTGCTTCCCTGGGAAAATTCCTTCAGTAAAAATATCCCATGATAGGTACTGACAGTCAGTTTTCTTTTACTTCAAGACAAAAGACATCACACAATAATCACAATCACATGACAGCATTCACATAGAAGTACATTTAAATGATGGTGCGTGATCAGGTACAACCATCCTTTGACAGAACACTGAGAAGACCCAATTTACACAAAAGCAAACAGTTCGGATATTTTACCAACTAAAAACACAAGCACACAGAAAAACAGTCTCGCTAAACTGCAGTCCACTGCAGCACAATTTTGAATGTTTCCCTGAGTTAAAGTGAAATGTTCTGTAACTTACACTTACAGTATCTTAGTAACATCTCACACGTTTTCTCCTCTCATGTTTAATCAAAGGCAAGGAAAGGAGAGGAGCAGCTACGGTGGCTGGATTACTGTAAGTTATTGTGCAGTATTGCATGAGACATTAGCCTGCTTTTCCTAATTATTTTGGACAGTTGTGTGTTTGTCATTAATCTAAGTTTAAAAGGAGACAAAGCGGTATGACGATCTCGCCGCAGAGAGTATATTCTCCAGCATGTTGCAGTCAGACTACGAATATTGCACGTTCATTGTTTTCTTGTTCATGTACAAGTCCAGTATTTCTTATGTTTTTGCATAATAGTGGGTATGACCCAGGCCTTTTCGTCCCTGCTACACTAGGTAGGTCCAGTCGCTGGGTGTGCGTCCACACTGCAAGAGAACAAAGGTCAGGAAAAGGTTACAAGACAATCTCTGGAGTCCTCTGGGGCCCGAGCGGGGGAAAAAAAAAAAAAATCTCACGTCACTAAGCGCTGAACTTCTCTCGCCCACCGCCGCTTAATTGCGAGCAAAACACAAATCAAAAAATGAAATCAAATATCCGTGAGCAAATCTGCAAACTCAGCCACCGACAGAACACAACACAACAGAGGAAAGGAACTATAATAAAAATCAAAACAAAATGTTCCCCAATCCGTGACAGCCGCGGAGACAAATCCAATTATTTGTGTCTCATGTTGCAAATTTGTTCTAATGGTCGAAGTGAGAAAGTAAATAAACGCCTGCGAAGGGGAAACAAAAGAATGTGATTTCTAATTAACTTGAAAGAGGAACAGCAGGGCGACTTAGTAAACCCATCTTTCATCTGCTGCCTCAGACCACTCGTTTGTTTGTTGCACAATGTTGTCTTCAAGAGGGGCGGGAGGAGGAGTGTGTGTGGGGGGATAACTCTGCGCTGCTTCCCTCCAAATGAAATGTCAACAGATTTAACGGCGTTGCGGAAAGAGCGCAGCGTTTTCCAGCGTTTTGTCGATTTTATTGTTCATTAAGCTTCGCTGCCGCCCATCTCCCCCCCCTTCAAATCTTCTTCCTCCTCCTCCTCTCCCACTTGTTCCGAGGCTTCATTTGCAGCATCTTGGCTTTGAAGATCACAAAAGGCTGAGGCAATAATTGGGTTTGTGCAATTACAGCGAGGCTTAATGAGAGAATTCGGGAGTTTGTCTTGCCCCTATCTCCAACTCTCCACACTCCACCATTAGGCCGGCAGCTGTCTCCCTTCTGAAGCACCGTCGACGGAGGGAGATGTTATCGGATATTAACGTGCGGTCAAACGCATTCGCAGCACGCAACACGCCTCACACGTACGAGGCCTGGGTGATGGAGAGAGCAGATATGCTAATGGACTGCCTCAGACTGACCAGAGAGACAAAACAACAGAAACACAGATACAGCACAGAAAGGAAAAGGAAAAAGAAAGAGAGAGAGAGAGAGAGAGAAAGAGAGAGAGAGGGAGAGAGAGAGAGAGAGAGAGAGAGAGAGAGAGAGAGAGAGCAGAGGAGGACAAAAGGCATTTGTTTAGAAGATAAGCCACATCAACTGACGTATTTCGAGGACGTTTAGGAGATCCGACCGGAGTGGATCCAGTCAAAGCTTATGATTCACAATCAGCCTGTCATCAAAACAAGTAAACAAGGACATCCTAACCTTTAATTCTTAAGTCAGAAACATATGGGAAAACACTGGTAAACCAGAAATTCCAAATCCCTTCTTGAGTCAAATCAATTTGTTCAGCCCAATTCAGAGATTTAAAAATGAAGTTAAAAACATGCTAAGCACGTGTCGTCTGATGATTAATGTGAAAGGAAAGAGGGAAAAAAAACAATACAATATTCGTCAATACATATTTATATTCAATTCTTTTTTACATTGCTGGAGCTTTCACCTTTTTTGTGAAGTGAAGTTTTTGTGGAGTGCTGGAAAATGTGATGTTGGGCCTCAAGCTCTTACCCACGTGGACCCATGTGATAAAGTAAAATTTATCTTCGGTGGAATTGCCAACAAGTCATGGATATCTTGAATGTGAACATTTTAACCATGTAAATCCTGAGGCATTAAATTTTTTTTTTTTAATCCGGACTGTTTATCGAACTTTCTATCAAGTTAAATAATGAAATAGCAATTTGCTTATATGATTTTTAATTTGTATAATTTTTGCTACAGTTTGTATACATCAGGTTTTTAAGGAAAAGAAAAATTACACTGATGATGTAGGGACCTCAAAAACTCATGTATCAAATAAAATACATTTGGCAAGGCTTAATGAGAGATTTTAAACAACGTGCTGTGTTTTATTAACTTTTCCTTATGTTGTTTATGTAAAAAAAAAAAAAGAAAAACGTTTTTATATATTTCAGTGTTTTAGCTTATTCCCTGGTGGTTTTGACAAAAGATAAAGTGGGAAACATTTTATATTGAGTATGTATTAAGATAGGAATTTGGCATAAGTTCCAATGAAGTGTAACCTTAACTGTAAAGAAAACAAACTCTTTGTTTTTCATCTGTGTAAAGCAAAGTATGTCATTCAAAAAAGCTTTTTGCTTTTTTCTATGACATACAAGACTTACCTGCTGCACCAAACCCTTCCTATAGTGATCTCAACTATATGAGGCACATCCGCAGTACAAGTGAGAAACGATTACAGTCAAGCTTGTACTGCAACTAATAATAGGCTCATTACTCAGTACAATAACAGAAAGTCAGTGATACATAGCGCGCTCATTAACACAAATCAAGCCTTTAGCAGAGAACATTATGAATCTGGTTAAACCTGCAGTGCTGCGTAGACTGTAGAGGAAGCATGTTTGTGGGCCATGTACAGTATTACCAAGTCATTACTCATTACCTAATAAGATATTTCACTTACTATGTACTTTCGGGCAGGATAATGCATGCAGTGGGTGGGAGGGGGTTGTTCATAAAATAATGACTTAATGCTTTTATTTCACTGAGTTACGTAAGAACCACTCAGATTACAGTCCCGTAATCGAATTATGGAGATGCTCGATAAGTTAAAATTTGGAGGGAATATTTGTTTTTGTACTGCCTGTACTGGGGAGGGGTTCAATGATTCCTCCTCCTTATTGTTATGTTTCACCTATGATCACCTCACTTAACGCTTTATTCAAAGTAACATATTACTGCATGAACATGTAGTCCTGAGGGTGGCAGGGGTGTCAGGAACACAGATGTTTAACCAGCTGTTACTAAGCTAGTGGAAACATCTGCAGGATGTATTTGTTTGTCTGCATAAGTGCAGGCATGCATGGTGTGTGTTTTTGTGTGTCCACCAACCTGGATATCTGTGAATTCTTTTTCTATCCGTGAGGTCAACTGTGAGTTTTTATCCTGACAGGGAATGTGCAAGTTCTAAAACGCACAAAAACACACAGTGTTAATAATTGAAGAGCATGGAGTATATTACACATATTATGAAATTAAAGAACAAAGCTACAGGGTTCTGTTGACCTGCTGAGCTCATGTGGTCACAAGAGACTGTGAGCCTCATTCGTCAATGTACTAAGCTTCTAAAAGTTTAAAAACTTTTATATAATGATTTTCTGTTAAAATGTACTTCTTTCAAATGAAATTTTTAATCAAATAAAGAGAGCACAACTTCTTATGCAGCACAACTGAAATTAAAGGAAGCTCCAGATACAAAACCCAAAAAAGAAAGTGTAACTTGGACTATTTCATGACATGAAGCAGTCACTTTCTGGAGTCTGGGGGTCACTGTGACTTTTTTAACCTTTGAACTGCATCAGTAGTAGCCAGTGAAGTATTTCTGCTAAACTATGCAATCTGGTTGCTGGATGTAGCCCAGTATTTACAGGAGACATACTTCTGAGAGTGGCATCAATCTCCTCATCTTACTCTGACAACAAAGCAAATAAGAGCACCTCACAGATGTCAAGCTATTCTTTTACATTCTGTAGATGATAACTATTAGTGTCTGTAGTGTTAATCTTGAGATTACAGGAAAAAGAATAAGTTGTTTCATACATAATTAATATGTCCACAATCATCAGTTTGCTTATTCTTTTTTAATTATACCCTGTGCTACAGAATAAAAGTGTGAAGGGGAATAATGTCTTCTACAAAAGTATGTATTTCATATCAAATAGTATAGAATTAGTTATATTTGGCTTTGGTTTACATAAGCAAACAGACACAGACTGTGTTTGCCAGCTGCTACATTACCTCTCCCTGGTAAACAATGTGTCTTATGGGACAGATCATGCAGGCTGTGCCGGAGCCAAACATCTCTTTGACCCGCTGCTCCCTCACAGCAGAGCACAGCTGGCTCATGGTCAGGTAGCGCTCCGTCACCTTAAACTCACCCTGGGCACAGGAGAGAGAGGAAAGGGCCAGAGGAAATGTGACGGCCAATTTGGAAATATTTATCCACACGTCGACCCTCATAGTTTTCTCTTTCTCACCCATTTCCTAGTTAGTTCAAGTACGCTCTGTCGGGTTACACCTGGGAGTATGATACCATCCAGAGGTGGGGTAGCAAGCTCCTCCTCTGAAAAAGAACAAATAAACAAAGCATGATATAATTAAGCAGATCACTGGAGGCGCCTTGTAACATTACATTGTAGTGACATTATTCTGCCACTAGATGTCAAATTTGTAAAACATTTTTTTCATCCAAAGCACATAACACAACCTTACAATGAGTGTGAACATTGCTTGCATCTGTGGTGGAAAAGGAAGATAAACCAAACTATGACCTCTTGACCCAAGCCACAGCACAGCAAACCAGCCTATGATTGGTTGTCAGGGGTTTGATAGTTTGCCTTACCTCCATCCTCATTGATCCAGTGCAGGAAGATGTTCATGGTTCCTGCCTCAGTGATCTGGTGGTCCTCTCCGTACAACCACAGCACCTGCTGACACCCGTAATCCACTGCTTCATACTGAGCTAACAGGGAACATCCGTAGTTCCTGCAGAAATGCAAAGCAACAATTGTAATTTCAGTTTCTTTACTGCAACTACTACACGGGACTTAAAGGTGGATAAAGACTAAAACATGCATACAATAGGTATCTACCTACCCTCCCATCTTGCAGTCCCCAGTTCCTCCTTTCCAGGCTCGTGTGTACTTTGGGTCAGCCCACAAGGACAGGCCCTCAGCCTCAGCATTAAAGTAAGGGCCCGCCTGACACAGGATCACATACAGCAAGGCACGGGAAGGCTTCTTCACTCCCAGAGAGGGCTACCGTGGGTACAAACCAGAAATGTATTTTAAATTTCATTGCGTTAAAACATAATCTTCTCCCTCCATTAATACAAAAACTACTCATGATCATCCTTACCTCTGTGCTAATGAACGTTGGTCTGATGTACAAACCGGCTGAATCTGAGTGAGGAACCCAGTCCTGGTCGGTCTCTACCAGCCGCCTGATACACTCCAACAACTCTGCCTGATCAAAAGCCTGGAGGAGGAAGAGAGGTGGAGAGAGAGAGGAAGATAAGGAGAGTGGGAGAGTGGGAGACAAGAAAAGAAAGGACTCTGAATATAGCACTTAGACAAAATATCAGATGTGTAACACTGGGTTGAACCGAAGGGTTTGAAGGCGAAAGCTGTCATTTGTTCATCGCTGTCACAACACTATCCTTTCATCAGTCTATCCATCCATTCATTCCTCCTGTCCATCTTACAGGCAGACAAGCTCTCTTAGCAGAGTTGGACATGCGGTTCATGTTGAGCATC
>JAOXYL010000002.1:13669575-13680907 GCA_028564955.1 Terapon puta
TTTAAACGACAGTATTTATTTACACCTGTTGATATTTGCTTCTCGTACAAAAGGCGGAATAAGCAAACACCAAACACTTGACTGACTTGTTTTCATACCTTAAAGCTTGGAATCCTGTTGTTTTCCATGGGTGGTGACAAGCTGCAAGAAAGCAAATGGACATTTTTTAACAACATGGTAATCACAATGAGATAAAATGAATGGGCAATTTTTTTTCTTCAAAAGCACATATACAAATATGCTGCAATCAAAATATACAGAAATGTCTCAGCATCATATTAGGAGGAGGTAGTACATTACAGCTGAGAGGGATGAATCATATGGTGAAGCCAGTTTTATGAGGGTGAGCAATAAATATTCCACACTTTTCACATGATTCATTAAGGTTTCTGATATCACTTTTTTTGTCACAACAGCAAACTGTAAAATCAGTATCACTTACTTAAAAAAAAAATCCTGAAAAGACCTAGTGGAGTGTCTTTGGTACTCTTTAATGAGTATTGTGTATTTTTTTATCAATGTGGAAGTTTGTTGTCCTTGATATAAATGTGCTTTCATTGGTTATTATAATCACATTAATATACCAATAATATAATTGTAGCTCTTTTTGTATGACTTTAAACTGCACTGTATCAAAAAGTTGTGGCTACCATACATGCATGTCCAAAAAAACATCAGAAATCTATTTGTTTTCAACATAGGCTGTGGATACTGCGTACTCACACTTACTGCCAGATCAAAACCGCCTCACCAGCATTTATATCCCAAACACGTAGGAGCAGAGATAAGTTACCTTCAGGAGCAGGAGAGACGTCTGGACCAGAGGTGACTGTCACGAAAAAAAAAAACAAAAAAAAAAACAGCAAAAGGGAAGCGCACCTGTCGCGTCCTCCCGGCTAAACCGCTTAGTCAGGTCGTAACCAGTCCCATGACCGCGCTGCCATGACAGCCAGCATCCAAATGAGCCCAATTAATATTTCAACAGCTTCTGGCGTGGTGGGCCTCTGCGTAGTGTGTCATGGGCAGTGTCACCGTCCCCTCCGACTTATAATGAATTATTCTTTTGTTTCCAGTTTGTTTCATTACACGCACCATCACATTCTTGCTTGAACTTTCTCAGGAGAGTGTGGGCCGGAGTGGGTTAGTCGAAATTGACACTAAAAGGGGTCATACATTTTATTTAAATCCAGATTCAGGGCATCTTCTTCAATAAGCAGACTTTCTAGGACTATGCACCATACATCTTGAGATGCCCAGCTGCCTGCAGTACAGGGTGCTGTGTCTCCTTGGAGCCACAGGGGGGGAGTGCCGGCTCATTTTTACCTCACTCGGACTTTTGAACACCCACCGAGGTTTGGACTCACCCTCGCGTCTCGAGCCGCTGTACCTGTGCGCGTGCTCTCCGTTTAAGCTTCGGACAGTTGATGCAAACAATTTCGTCGTGGATGTTTGAGTCACTCGAGCTCTACGAGGTAACAAAATATATATATTCTGCTCTCAACTCAAAAGTTGTGCGATAGAGTAACACAGGAGATGTTTTTTGTTGTTTTTTTAAAAAGAAATTTGATTTAGTGCTCAGGTGTATGATGTTTGTGTGGATGTAAATTTGCGTGGACGCGAACTGTTTAATCTTCTTTGCCTTTTAATACATTAGTTTTGGTTATTTTATTTCGAAGCATTTATTTTTCTTACATTAAGTGTGATATTTAAAGACTTGTGCTCGAGTAATTTTAATGTTCACTGAGGTAAAGGTTGGAACTCGTGAATTAATCAGCTCGTCCGCACACCTGGAGCAGGAGTGGGTGATTAATTCGGACACATTCGCTTTAATCTTCCATGTTGACACGGACAGAGTTTAGTATTTGATCAATTTATTAAGCTGGTAGTGTGTTTAGGGAGAGAACCATCCATCCTTTTTTGTTCTTCTCTCTCCCTTCTTCCTTTGCTTGCCACTGAATCTGAGAACTAATAATAATCTAACAGTTTTTATTTGTTCCCAGATTCAGTGGAGTTTAGGTGGTTTGTATCATCCCATAGCTATCTCTTTCATTTCTTCTTTGTGTGCCTAACGTGTATTGTGTTTCCATGAAGGTAGTCCAGCCTGGGAAAGCCAGTTTTATCCATCACATCATGTCTGTCTAGCGTTGGTCATCCACCAGCGGCATAGTCATTGCTTCCTTGGTGTTTTTGTTTTCATGTTGCCTTGTCGCCAACTTTGCATCCAGATAAAATGATGTCTGCTCCTCTCTCCTCAGACTTCAGCCTCCCCTCTAACCAGGACGCCAGCTCTCCAGCCCTGCCGACAGCAGCATGGACTATTACACGCCTCAGCCCAATCGTCGCCACAACCCCGTGGACAGCATCTGCCGCAAACTTCAGACCATTCAGTGGCGCGGTGACCGGGAACCCAATTCGCCATTCCAGATTCCCAAACTCTCCTCCAGTAGTTACGACAGCCCACAGTGCGGCCTCAGGCATAACCTGGAGGCCATATTGAAGAAAGGGGCCCTCCACAGAGATGAGGGGGAGAGGGGGAAGGAGAGGGGGAAGGAAAAGGTGAAGGGGACCACTATGCCGAGCTCCCAAAAAAGCAGCCTGGGTCCCTCTGTCCCCCAGTCCACCCCCTCTACTCCAACATGCAATGCATCCACGCCGGCTAATGCCACATACACTATCACAAGCACTCTCGGAGAGAGGAGAGGTGCTGATGGGAGTGACTTAAGACAGGTTAAGACGTGGCAGAGGTACTGCTCAACCCCCACAGGTCAGTCAAAAGAGTCCCCTTACTTTACTTTTACACGGGGACCCAAGTCAGTGCAGCCAGAGAGCGAGAAGATGAGCAGGAGCCCACCTCTGTCCCGGACCTTCACTCCAAACCGAAGCACCCTCTCCTACAACCTCAACTTCTGTTCAGCGGACACAGTGAACTCAACAGAGTGTGAGCTGCCCTACCCGGCTCTGGTTGTGAAAAGGCTCTCCATGGGAGATGGAGGTAGGCAGGAGCGGCTGCAAATGCTTGAAATGCTGAGTTTTGAGTTGATATTTTACGTCTTGTGAGTTTTGTTTTATTTTATTTAAGGTTTTATATCCCCCAAATTTTATTTTCAAAGCAAGCAATTACAATGACTAATTGCTAAGTAGTAAGAATGAGAAGCAAAAAAGTGAAAATAAATTTAAATCAAAGTAACTATAAACTACCAATTGGAACAGGGGCTTAAATTCTACTCAGAGATTACCTACATATGGCTAAATTAGTGCAGAGCTTAGTTTAGTTTTGAAAATCATGGACTGCAGGAGGCTGTATTGCAACAATGTCCTGAGATCTTCAGAACTCCAGGGGCTGTGAAATTTCCTGATTTCTGAATTGATAAGGGCCTTAATGCTTGTTCTGTCCACAAACCTACAATCTTTGTGCTTGTATGTTGCATATTCCTGAATTGAAATGTGTTAAATCAAACTGACACGTGCCAACCTATGATGAAGTTGTAAGATAGTCAGTTTACGTCATTTCACACAGAGTGGGGAGAACAAGGATTGACTGGGGTGCAGTGGCCAGTTATATTGTAGTCATTGCCCCAAACTAACTTGCCTTATGTAACTTTGTAATGGATAGTTTGTCTGGTCATCATACCATTACAGTTGTTGCAGTTGTTGCTGTGCCAGAAGGAAAATGCATCATGTGCTTGCTTTGCTACGCAACTCAATACGCTCTGTGTTTGGTGTGTATTGCATATTCATGCCCAGGATCGTCAGTGGCCTCTGAAAACAGGAAGGAGAATATGGCAGAAATCAGCCTCATATGTGAGGAGAATCTGCTCGATACCATTTTCCACGCATGCGACACCCAGCGCCGAGGTATGCCCACACACATTCACACGGTCATTAATTGGTTGGGTCATACACTTCAGTCTTCTTGCAAGCAGCAGCCGAATGATGAATTATAACTTGCCATTGAGTATAATATGACAGTGTGTTTTTTGTGTTGAAGGCTAAAGTAATTCCCTCATCTTCCAACACAATGTCACTGTTGTCCCTTGTGCCTCCTAGCATTGGCAACACAGATCTCTTCCATTTTTATCTAGGCTATCCAGTTTTTTCATCTCTTCAGAGACTTCTGTGTATTCTCAACATTTTCAATGCTTTCTGGAGTAAACCTTGTTGTGTGGCAGAGGTAGGCAATATCGAATCTCTAAAGAGGAATAGAGGAGACATTGTATCCTTTTCTTGATTTTCGTTATTTTTTTAAATCATTTTTGCTGGAGCTGGTTGGTTCTTCGTTTGCAGTCTCTTCTGTTATGTGTGCTGTTCAGGTGATATATCTTTTTAGCGACCTCAGCCATCCTTAGGTTGATGTTTCTGTAAAAAATAATTTTTAAGAAATTATGTATTTTATATTAAATAACTACGTAGGCGTTCAGCTAACATTGGATTCAGTCATGATTGGTAGACAGTGAATGTGTGTTATTACCTTTCTGGTGTGTAAATATGGTACATTTTCTTTTGTTTTGTTCTGATTATGCTTTATAGGAAATTGAACAGTTTTGGAGAAAAGTATCAATGTAGTCATGCAAAATTTGTAGATACAGTGCGGGGTACATTGACTTAGTGAGGAAGGTATTCATAAATTTTGAAGGTGTGCTCAGTAAATCTTTGTCAGGAAAGAAAATTAGACCTCTGAGGATAACGGTGAAGGCTGAAGAGTTTTTTTTTTTATAAAGTGCAGTTAGCATTGAGAAATGACACCAATTGCAAAGAAAAATTAAATGTTATTCTTACTGTTACTATGGTTACTTCTTTTTCTGCCTACACCTATAACCCAAGAAAGGCAAAGATTAAAAAAAAAAGAAATATTAAAAAGAAATAATCCCTATAATATATGTAGATAGCATAATATCCAAACACAAGATGGTTTTAAAGTGTGTCTACGTTGCTATAATCTTCCAGGTAAAGTGTATGTGTCTCACATTGTTGACTACCTACGGCACACCACCAGTCGAAGCTCAGAAGACAGTGGGCTGGAGGAACTTTGCAACATGCTCGATCCCGAGCACAAGGACGTCTCCATTGACCTGGACACATATCATGCGGTCATGAGGGAGTGGATTGATGACTGCCGCAACAACGGGTACTGAAAAGCAAGCATTATGAAATGGGGACTTTATTTTAAAATCTTGGTAGTTTAATACTAGTACGTGAAATGAGAATTTCAGCTCAAGCTTTTAGCCTACAGTGCAGGCTGTGACTTTCCTGTGCGGATGAAAGATGAAGATGAACTTGAGAAATGCATAAAATACTATTTCAGTTCAGAGAGTTTCTATGTCTAGCCATGGAAGTAAAGAGTTTGATGTCATTGGTTTTAATGTAATTTGTGAAGGTGACACAATGTGAGGTGCCTCATATTCTTTATATGTGTTTCTTTTGGCAAATGTTTGTTACCACCTTTTTTGTTAGCTAATTTCTAAACAAACATCTGCAATATGACCACATTATTTTCCAAATGTTCTATGCAATCACTGTTCCCTTTAAACATTTGTAGTTGCAGAGTTTCAGACCTCTGTAATGTGGCAGTAAAAGCTGCGGACAGCTGGCACCATCTTTACCAGTCCTATACCAGTTCTATCTTTTCAGCCTTTCAGAAAAAACTACTCATATATTCAGTTTGAGTTATGTAAGTAGATGTTGTGTAGGCGGGTTGTGCATCAGATGAGAGATTACTGGTGAGAATGTTCCCCCTTAGTTTCAGCTGTGTGCATTTCCATTTAATAGTGTACGTTTGTCTTGGATGCAGCTCTGCATCATCATTGTTGTCATCAAGTGCACTCTGCACTGTCAGGTCTATATATAATGTGAATTTTTACACCTATGGCCAAGTATTATATTAATTTATCTCTTATGCGAGTTATCACATTTGGAGAAACCTGTGAGAGATGATGCATCTTGCCCACTATGTTCTGTGTTTAAAAACTGCCATGATGTGTGGGCTGTAAATAAAAAAATAAAGACCTCATACTCTGAAGGATTGTAACTGTTATAATATTTGTCCAATTTTGAGGATCTTGTTACTGACCATACCAAAGGGTCCCTGCGTACGTGCAAGTATATGCATGTGTACATACTACAAGCTTTGTTTGCAGCGCTGTCAGGGTGTGTGTATATATGACAGGTAGAGGATCAGGCTGAATAGAGTTTACTTAGTGTGCCAGGCAACACAAATCAAACGGCTCAAAAAGTAATTTTAAACATGAATCCAGAAGCAATCGCATAGGGCATAACTGTTAAATCCAAGTAAAGAATCCTGTAAGTCATTGATCTTGTGCATTTCGTTTTGAATTCTTTGTTGTGTCTCAGGGAAGAGTCAGCAGATGACATCACTCAGGATTCTGTCAAACTCAGGGACAGCCTGTCTGGTGAGTGTGCATGTCATGTGATTGTTTTTTATTTCTTTGTATTGTACACACTTAGGCTTTGATGATATCTGGGTCCATAATTTTGCTTTTTTGGATGTTTTTGTGTTTTAGCCAAGAGATCCATGCTGCTCAACATGACCTCAGGAAGCCTGGAGGCATTTGGAGGGGAGGCATCCAGAGCTGAATTGTAAGTGACATGTTAGTTAGTAACTGTCCATCTTTGTATAATTAGGCATATATACATTTATATATCTTTGTACTGAGGCAACTATAGTATCTGCAATAACTTAATTTAAATAAATAATTGTGTTTCTCTTATTGGATATATATATTCTATAGCCTGTTGCCTTGTTTTTATTTACTAAGTGATTGGAATATTATTATTATAAGATTATTAAAAGTTCCACTATGTTATTGTATTTAGCTGGCAAAGTCTCTGTAATGATAAAAGTAGACAAGGCATCACGATTACCCCCTGAGAAAACGATATTGGGACTTATTAAAAACAAAAATGAACCGACAGCTTTGTTGGAGCTGCACTTATTGCATGCTTATACTCCTATTTGTCTGGTCAGACCCCAGGAGGAGCAAAAATGAAAAAATCCCTCTCCTAGAATGGACAGACATGCAGTTGATATGTGTTCCACCTCCTCTCTGCCATAGAGAGGTAGAGGAGGACAGGCCACATAAATATAGGAGAGAATTACACTGTTTACACAGATAAAGACAAGATAACATTCCAAGAGGATGATGATCCACTGATAGTCTTAGCTTATCTGGACATCTGGAAACTGATCATTTTTCGTAATGCACAAGTCATTTTCCATAACAAGCATGCGTCACCCAACTTCCATTACATGCATGAAAAAGAGTCAGTCTGTCTGATGTTAGCAGGAAGATTATTACAGATACAATAAGAAAAGACCCTGCAGCCAGCTGACTTCTTTTTGACCCTGGAAACACATTGGGGCTCAGTATTCTGAGAACGAAGAGCACGGGACGGCATTAAAGGTTTGAAGAGATTGGACAGATAAGGAGTGAGCCTTTTATATTTATGCAATCAAACCAGTCTATTTGTCCAGTAGGACCAATAACCAGCATGCTAGTTTGATCAGAATTTAGGAGCAAGAAATGATGTGACATTCCAAATTTCATTGCAGATAAACAGGCCTCTAAAATGTCTAGTTTCAGCATCATAAACTGAGTATCATCAGCGTAGCAGTAGAAATTTAATTCTGGAATGTAAAAAGAAAAACTTGAATTTTACCAAGAAGTGAGCTGTTTAAAGGTAAAAGTAAACTGCCAAGAACAGATTCATGGGCAACTCCATATTTCATATCAGAAAACAGTGATGTCATATTTTTATAGGAGTTCAACCATGTGAGTGCCAGGCTAAATTTGTTTTCAAGACAGTTGGTGAATCTTCCAATGATTTACAGTATCAACGGTTGAGTTGGTATCTAGTAATGGTGAGGTGGAATTAGAAAATAGCAATCAAAATGTAATTTACCACTTTATTTAGAACAGTTTTAGTCTAATGATGGCCCCTAAAAGCTGGTTAAAAAGATTAGTGTCTGTTCTATGGGATGAAAATTACTGAGAAACAAAGGTTTCTAATACTTCTTTAAATAATGACTACCTCAGGACCACACCTGATGTGACTTCAATCACAACACGGTTCTTCAGAGTTCAGTTGATTGAAGTCACATCAGGTGTGGTCCTGCTTGGTTGGAACAAAAACCTGCAGCCACACCGGCCCTTTCCTTTCATGGATCAGTTTGACACCCCTGCTTTAAGCGTTTACCTCACAGTGGAAATATCAGTGTTGTGCTTGCAGTAATTTAGCAAAACTTCGTTTTTCCAACCATGGGTCAAAAGAAAGTGAGTGCGAAGGACAGTGCTGAGAAGAAGCAGCTGATTTAAATGATTTGAATTAAAGAAAGAAATGATCAAAATATCAAAATGAATGAATAATTTTATACAATATTCTAAAACATTTAAAAACATATAACAAAAAAATGTAGTGTTTTTTGGGGTTCCTGAACTTATTAATGGCATTTCAAGTCATTCCAATGTGGAAAATTGATTTGACATACGAGTAATTTGAGGACCTTGGTCATGGAACCAATTAAATCTGTAAGCCACGGCACCACTGTATAAGACTTTTTAACATTTGTTTTGTTTGTGCAAAATTTGCATCAATATTGCTTATATTTTAGTGCATCAGAAAGGTACTTCTATACTTTTTGCTGTGTACTACTTCTACTGGGTTGAGTGGGCAGCCCCCACTGGTTTATACAATGTCTTTGTGGAGAAGCTAAAAACTGAGACTTAAGGTGTTCTCACATTTGGTCCCTTTCTGCCCTCTAAACGAACTCAAATAACTCAGCATTTTTTGTCTATATGTGAAGACTCCAATCATTCTCTGACCCCTTTTAAAACAAACTGTACTGAGACCAGTTCACTAAAAAGTCAGCAGTACCTTTTGCCTAATCTGGGCATTGTG
Source organism: Terapon puta (assembly GCA_028564955.1). NCBI lineage: Eukaryota > Metazoa > Chordata > Actinopteri > Centrarchiformes > Terapontidae > Terapon > Terapon puta. The sequence continues at coordinate 13,678,489 of JAOXYL010000002.1, forward strand.
AACACAAAGTGCACCAGGTTCACGTCACTATTTTGCACTGTTACCGTCTTCGCTTGCCATAGATTGGCCACGCGACTGCAGGTGGGAAAACTCCAAAACACCAAATCGAAAGTATGACAGCAGCAGGCCGAGCACTAATTTAACCCCAAAACGCAGGTGGGCAAGCATAGCAGCAGACATTTTATTTCAAATGAAAACTACCCAGAATGCAGTGTATGGGGGTCCTGGAGCTCCAGAGGACCTACATCAGTGGGATTCAACATATAAATATTGTCCAATTGTTGTTGTTCCTCTCCTCAGTGAGACATCAGAGCTGGTGTATTGTGTTGCTGACCTTCAAATGAGCAACCAGAAGCTCCAGGAGGAGGTGAGGAAGCTGAAGCAGGTAGTGGAGGGCATGGAAGACAGCAACCAGAAGCTAGCAGAGGAGAATGAGGAGCTGCGCAATCAGGCCAGGGTGTAAGGCAAAGTTGCATATAAACACACAGCACTAATATACTACAGCAGTGATTTTATGACTTCCATCGCTGTTTTTATTCTCACATAGAACCCAGCAGTTGGCCCAGAAAGAGAAGATGCTGAAAGAGGAGGTGGAGGAGATGAAGGCAACTCTCAGCTGTACGGAGGAAGGCAGAGCTCGCGCCTCTGCACACAGCAAACATGTGGTCAGTCTAACTCAAGCATGCAAGCAGAATATAGTTTTATAGTTCCTCTTCATGCTGCCTAAGTGCATATAGATGACGTGTCCGTCATTTTGTTACAAGGCTTTCTTTGCCTATGCTATGTTTAGCTGCTGAAATATATTGTATTCTATTGCAGACCAGCAGTCAGTGCCACTACTTTTATGTATTTTTATTATTTCTTATGACTGTAAAATAGAGGTACGGTATATCTTTTGTTTTTCTTTTGTAATGTATTGCAAGACTTAGATTAAACATTACACCTCCTTCCATAAGATTTTTGAATATCATATTGATGGGTGGTTTGCATGTGTGTTTACATATCTTTGCTCAAGAATGTATACAGATGAATATCATACACATTCTTATCATTCAGCACAGAAAAGTTGGGCGCTATTAGAAAAATGAAGCAAGCTTCAGACTCCTTTCGATTATAGTAAAACATGCATGTAATTACAGTCTACCACCTATTTACATTATAACTGAAATTATAAATCTTCAAATGATTAAACAATATACTGTATACAACTATGTAATATGTTACAGAAGTTTGTTGGACCTTATTTTTCAATTTAAGTCAAAGTCAAACTGTCATAATGAAATGGAGCGCAAAATGTTGCTGTGACCATACGTTTTCTGAGTTGATATTGATTGTCTTATTTTTTTCAGGAGAGAGAAAACCAGAGTCTCATTTCCAAGATTGCTTCACTTCAGGAAGAGGTACTGTACTGTCCCGGGAGGACTTTTGTCAAAGGAGTTAAAAGTGAAACCAATAACTCTACTTCACAGGGAACAAGTAGTGCTCACACATTCATAAATGGCTTACAGAGAGAATATTGTCACAAGTTTGTTCATAAAAGGATGTCACCAGCTGCCCTAACTCTCCTCTCGTGGCTCCCCAGAACTTCAAGGTCACCATGGAGACGGATGAGCTTCAGAGGAGAATAGCAGAGCTGTGTGACATTAACTCTGACCTTCAGGTACAGTCACTACCCTTTGAGTTTTAGAGCCTTTTTGCTCTGCATTATTAGACCCTGTCTCTGCCTCTTTGTCCTCTGTTTACAGTGCCCTTCTCTTATTCTTTTTTCCTCACCCTCGGGCAATTTTAGCCCATGTCCTTCTTTCCTCCCAAAATGACTTTTCCATTGTAAATCAGCCTTCTACACTGCACAAATAGTTTCAGCCATGCTGCCTTTTTGTTGTGCTTTTTCATGTTGCTGTATACATGCTCTTTCCCATTTCTCAGGTTCAAATTCACTCTTTTGATGGTATCATTAGTGAAAAGGAAGCTGTCCTGCTAGAGGTCAGTGCCTCAATTTGTTTAGATATACATTTTACTGTGGCTGTCTGCAGTTGTCTTTTTGTTTCTCTACAAAACTAATGGTATGGTGTTGTTGTCTTTTACAGAAGAGCAGACAGATAAATGAACTAAAGTCAGCAGTGGAGGAATACTCCTCCATCACAGAGGTCAGTGTGGACTGGTTTGTCTTGGTGGTGAGAGGGTAGGCAATGTCCTTTATCTTTAAATAACTAATGGACTGAGTCATGTTGGTTTCTCTTTGTTGTTTCCAGTTGTTGAGGGCAGACAAGACCAAGCTGGAAAACCAGATGCAGCTGATGCACCCAGACCTGTCTGGGTAAGTGCCCCAAGTATAACCTGTATACTGTCATCATGTTTTTACATGGTGAGATTGAGATTGGCGACTTCCAGCTTTTGATAGATAGATTTGATATATTAA
>JAOXYL010000002.1:13681007-13713626 GCA_028564955.1 Terapon puta
TACTGTCATCATGTTTTTACATGGTGAGATTGAGATTGGCGACTTCCAGCTTTTGATAGATAGATTTGATATATTAAAACAGTCAAGTAAGTGCATGCCATAATAAAAGTCAAAATAAAGTTGATTTATTAGGGGCTGAGGAACTACTAAGATTTTTTTTTCAGGTTTTTATTTTTTCACTCTGTAAACATATGGAAGAGAAACCACAAACCACAAACCCTGTCTTTATAAAACTCAAAATTTGTGTTAGTCACTTGTTTGTACTGTCCTGCTGTCTCTCACAGGGCCGGTCTGTCACTGTCAGTGGCTTACAGGTTGAACCAGAGCAGCTCAGGATCCCTACAGGCAGAACTGGCTTTGGCACAGTCACCACTGGAGGTCAGCACTTGCTCACTGTTACTGCCTTTTTCTTTTGCTCACCTTTTCTTTTATTCTGCTTTTTTCTCTCCTTGCTCTCATTCTATGTTCTTCTCCCATTTTGTCTCGCTCACTCTTATGTCTCCATATACACTGTTTCAGGCTGTGGTTGTTCTCTGGTTGTTTATGGATGCTAGAGAAGGCAGGTCGGCCAAACTATTGCACATATACATGTGAATCTTCTGACACGGATACATTCACATCTACAAACCACTTCAACAAACGCTGCTAGTTTTGGCATCCTTATGTAATGTCACTGTATAGTGCCTCTTATCTCAGCTGCAGTTCTGAGAAGTTTTATGCCTACAGGCATGTGATTCATTTCTGAAGATTGTTCATCTTGCTGTAGGGCTTAATATTTCATACACAATACAAAGTGCATATTAGATGCAGTTATTCACATGCTGTGTGTTTGGCACAGTCCACCACTTTATAATTAAACCAATGGTAACCGTTTCACTTTTGCTTGTTTGCCATCTCCTACAGGCCCCCCATGGAGTTGAGGCTTTGTCCACCACTGTGAGTTATGCCTCCCCTCTGGATGAGACGTTGGACAAGGAGGTGCTGCTGATGCTGCAGGGACCCACCCCTGAACAGATGGCTCTGGAGTTTAAGAGCCTCCTAAACAAACTGGTAACCAAGCATGATTAAGCCCAGACTTGTGCTTTTTCTAAAATTGACTGTCATCTGTAGATTGGTGACTAATCCAATTTGGGGGGTGAAGGGTGGGTTTTTACGACTATAAATGTCACTCTGTACATGAATTCTTTTTATATGTTCAACTTGAATTATTAATTGTATCTTTTTGTAAAGCATTTTTATGTCTTCATCTGTTCTTATCTTTCTTAAGAATTGAAAACAGCATGTGGACCATTAGAGACAAGTATTTTTCTCTCATGACATGCTTACTCTTTATGTCTCAGAAAAGGGATTTCAGAGAAGAAACCGACTCTGTATTGTCCACAGTTAAAGGCTTACTGGACAACCACGCACAGCCAGAGGGCAACACAAACACCAGTCTTCAGGTCAGATATCCTCACATACTTTCCCAGACACATTTAAATTTTGTGGTCAGTGTCTGCCTACGATATTTGATACAAACTGAAGTAAAGTTACAGGTTCACAGTGTACTGCAGTGTTGTTTGAGGCTGAAAAGAGCTGCCTCTGTGCATCATGTATATGAATCATGAAATTATGTAACGTGATCTATGTCTTCTTCTCCCTCCACCTGTTGCTCTCTTTTTCTATCTATCACTGCCTATCTACTCTTTCTCTCCTTCCCACCCACTATCTCTCCTCTAGAGATCTCTCACTTATGTAACTCTCCAACAGGCCCCATCCAAGCAGTGCTATTTAGTACGTGTGTTGTACCATGAACACAACCCACTCCCCTCCTCCCTCACTCCAACTTTCTGTATCTCTCTCTCAGTCTCTCTTTCTCTCTTTCCCCCTCCTCCTGCATTGTTGCCACTCTGCATTCATTAGCCACGTACTGCCATGCAGCGGTAAACATACCAAATGAGACAGAAATCATTAGTGGAGCAGAGCTGTAACAGTACAAGTCGGTCATCTGTTGTTTCTTCAGTGTGCTGGTCGAGATGGAACGATTTTCTATCAGTTAGGTGTCAGAGCTTTTTGGAGGCGTAAAAGACCCACAGCTACTCGGGCTGTGTGGCAGCCTGTGGCCTTTCACCATAGCGAGAGGCTGATCCCTTGGCCTTGTCTTCCCACAGACAGTGCAGGCCGACCTGGACACAAGGAGGGCAGACTGGGCCCTCAGCCTGGACCAGCTGGCCCAGTACACAGACTCACTGGAGAAGGAACTGATCAAAATGGCCAGTAACATGAGGAGGTCCCGCACTGAGATCCTGCACCTTTCAGTCAGGTGAGCCAATCTTTGTTTTCTGTACTCCCTGTGCATGTATGATTGTCTGTATGAAAATCCGTGGGAAATCAGAAATGTGTCGATCGCTGGAGTGATGCAATGCTGTTTGAGAATTTGTATGAGAGCAAAGGAAGGTGAGGAGAAATATCACAGGAAGATGGAATAGATTTGCTGTGGATCTTGTGCTGGCTAATTAAAGACAACTTGACTGTAAGGTAGGAAAACATATCTTAGCGGTGGAGTTGCTTATGTGCTACAGTGATCTCATTGGTTGAATTAAACCCTCGTGGGCAGAGCTGAAGAATTCATTGTCTGGCTAAGTAAGGTAACATTGATGCGACTGAAGAAGACATCAGTGAGCAAGATAGGAGCTGATTAATTCTAGCAGTGTAATTACTAACTGGGGGAAAAAAGCAGTCTGAGCATAATGAGCTATAAAGCATAGCTGGTCAGCCTAGCCTGCCTCTCAAGTCCATACAAGCCCACAGCTGTCTCTTTAAGCTTGTCAGACACATTTGAGTGAATTAAACAGATAATTTTCGGGTCAAAGATAAAGAGGATTTTATATAATCTTCCTTGCTTTAGAGAAGATCTAATCGCTGTTGGAAATGTATATTACTAAACCTTACTGAAACACTGAAAGTTAATAATGCACAATAATTAATATCACACCCCTATTGGTATCTAGCTTTCCAGTGCTCTGTCTCAGTTGGCCAGTCAGTTGTGCTGAGAGGGGGAAACACCTGCCAATCATCTTAACCTCAATGACCCTAAAGGGCCCGCCTCACTAGGTCTGGGTCTGAGCCAAATCTGGACTTCAGTCTGACTGCGTTTGGATGGGTTTGCCCTGTACCGTGTGTGTCTGTTTTGCATGTGTGATCATGGAGATGGCCATCCCCTTCAGATATATAACAGAGCAAGAGCAGTACACTATCACACCAGAGAGGGAGAACTGGTCAGGGTGTCCAGCTGGGATTTACAGGTGCTCTGTTGCCAGGGTAAATACTTTAGAGCTTTAGTTCTGTGTGGGAGAAAAGAAAACTGAAGAGGGCTCATAGTATGTATAGTTCAGTCTCCTGCCCTTGAGTCTTTGGGCCACTATAGATTACTCAGAGTAAGAGTGGACTTTAAGACACTGCAAGGATCAGGTTTTGTTGAAGGACACATTTGTGTAGTCTGAGATTAGAGGGTTGGACTTGGACTGGATCTACAAAATTGTGAAGTGAAGAAACCGTCACTGGGCCAGTCGGAGAACTGGCGGTGGTCACCCTGGGCAACAGAATGGGACACTGCATGGGCCTGCGGATTGGGTACAGTATGTCCACTGAGCTGTCTTCCTCTGTTTTCATATCTCTTTGTAGATGCTGAAAAGTGATCATTAGTGTTGTTCTTTCAGACTTCTTGTGGAAAACTAATAATCCTTTTTCTATTTTTAAACAATGAGATATTTTTGTTGTTGCGTGCAGGGTGCAGGAGCAGGAGAACCAGAAGCGGCAGCTGTGCGAGGAGCTAGAACAGCTAAAGACACCTCAAGACAGCAGAGAGGCCTCATGCCAGACACCTGCACCAGAGGAGGAGGTCAGAGAGGAAGGATGGGCTGGATCCTGGGGCTGAAATCTGTAACCTTAGATTATAAATACAACAGAAGTAACCTTTTAATTTTAATCTGAAATAGGTATACCTTGTTTTTTAATAATCTGGATGTGGCACCTACTGTGAAAATGTTCACTGGTATGAGGGTGAAACTGAATTTGGAATTGGAAAACTTTCATTGTTTACATGAATGTGTTTTGTATGTATTAACATTCAGTTATGATAGTAGAGGGATATTAGTGGGTTTGCTTGGAGAGCAGTGACAGAGCTCCTACTGTATTCAGACAGATGGAGTATCTGGTAGAAGAGAGCTGAGTGCGAGTTGGCGGATTAAGTGGACATGTGCACATACACAGAATCAGATGCAACCACACACCTACGCACTGCTTCTCGCCCAAAATGCACCAAAGCACGCTTGAATATTTCCATTACAGCACCATTGTTTTTACTGCAAAACATAATGAGCTGGGTACTGAGGTAAATAGCTTTGCATACGGTGACCAAGTCGTGATTTGATTTGATTTGATCTAGTTCTCTCTTTGAAATGGTGTATTCAGTGTTGCTCTGGATCAGGAAATCTTGTATCTGTCATTTAATGGAACAGTATTACAAAGAGAAAATAATCTCTGAGCTCTGTTATGTCTTGCTGCTCTCAGTGTATCCAGTACATTTTTCCAGGGTTGTCTGTTTGACAAGTTTTGGCTTTGGCTTTCTCTTTTAAATCATGATGCCAGTCACTGCTCAGCCTCATCACCGCCTGGTGGATTTTGCCACAGTGGTTACACTCCGGCTTTGGTAAGTTTTTGTGTTTCTCACTCTTACATTGTTTTGTCTTTCTTTGTTTTTTTTAGCCTGGAGATGACTTGGACTGGGATGAGGAGTTTGCCCTTCAAGACTTCCTGAAGAACGAATTGGCAGAGAGGAATTGCAGAGAGCAGGGTGGGCGAACGGACAGCAGGCCTGAGGAGACGGATAAATTAACAGACAGAGGTGACGAGGAGGATGGCGAAGAGAAGTGGACAGTGGTGGACACAGGAGGAGAGGGTGAAGTGAGGGACACGTCCACTCCTCTGTCTGCCCTCTCTGGGGAGGTCCAGCGTGAGCACAGTGCAGCAGGAGAGGGTCGAGGTAAGGGGAACATAACAACGAACATCTCAATGCTTTAGCCGTTTATGCAACTATTATTACTTTTGTTTTTCTTTATCTTTTGGTGAAAGTCTCTCAAAAAATGCTGAGAAATCAATTTCCAGTGTATATCACCATGTAGTGGCTTAATAGATTGTATAATGGGCTATTCATTTCTTTGTATTTTCATGTAGCTATTCATTTTGGATTGGTTTTCAGCAGATTAAACCTTCTAAATGTATCTCAGGAAAAATTGAGAAATTTTAAAGATCTTCCTTTAGCCTTTGAAATCCAGTTAACACCAGAATTAGCCCAGGGCTACCTGGAGCTTTGTAAAACCAAGCCAAATAAGGCTAAAGATTGTTGAATATTTTTGTAGTTAACTTAATTTTTCATAGCCCCAATCTGACCCCTACTCCTACCTCTGTTCTTAGCTCTGGATCAAACTCAGTAGGATTAACAGTAAAAATAAGCCTTGAGCTAACCTCATGCAACAAGAATGTGAGTGTCTTCTTAACATGAGACTATTGAAAACATAGTTTGCATGAGAAAACAGTAGATAAACATTTCACAAATCTAATAGTTATTGAACTCGCACCACAAAATACGAGAGCTTTATTTTCCTTAGTGACTAGAGCAAGACATTTTGCAAGCCAAGGGAAAATGGAATAACCAATTTCCTTTTGCTTACTATGTAAGTTATTAAACTGTCTATTTGAGCTCACACATGTTGATGCTGCAGTAAATGACAATACAAAAGTAAACTCCAGTTTAATCAACAGTTGGTCGAGATTGGCTACGTATTTATTCATTATTAATTTAGATTGAACATATTTGTGTTTTTTAGTTGGCCTTGAGTAAGATGGCCATCAATAAGGAAAAGATAACATGCACATCACTGGTAGTGATTATTGTTAGCAGCAGTGTCTTAGTTCTTAGTCTTTCTCGCTCTAAGTCCCTACTGTGTGTCATGTCAAAGTGTTTTACAAGACAGTGTCAGTTATTGTTTTTGGGTGTTGATTTGTGTGTGAATGAGAAAGTGAGAGTGTGGATTATCCCTCTGTTATCCATGGGAGTCACAGGGCACTCAGCCACCCTTGAAACACCAGTGCAGCACACACACTCACTCATTGTAAGGATACACACAGGCTGAGGCCCTTGGATGTAGACCCCTGCCTTCTATGGTTGTTGTGGCCCTAGTCTTATAAAGGTTGTGTGTGAGAATGAGAGTGCGTGTGTGTGAGTGTCTACACAGTATAAGAAATCCTCTCTTCCTCAAGGTCCTTGTATGGCCAGGTGTACGACCGGTCTGAGGCCACAAAGTGAGCTCAGTAATCCCCCATTCCTCTGCCTGCATGAGCAGCTGGCAGACAGAGACAGAAAACGAGAGTGCGAATGTGGTCATTAATGCCACCTTAGCCATGCATGGTATTTTAACCTCCCTGCCCCTCCTTCAGCTAACTGCCTTGCGTAATAGACACTCTGACTTTTTATGGTAAAAGGTATGGATGGCTATTAACCCCTGCAGATGAATTGGACCAGGATTTTGGATTTTAATGAAAAGCCTCTTTGCTTTGCTCCAGCTCCCCCTTTCATTTACCCTAAGTTGTTTTATTTTATTTTCTTCTATGTTCTTTTACAGACTCTGCAGCCTGCACTGAGTCAGAGCCAGAGGTGACCTGTAAGTCTTTGCAGGTAAATTGAAATGTGAGATTTGAGATCTGTGACATTAGTTATAAATATTGTACAATATGCTCATCATGTTTGGGATTGTTCCTTTTGTGTAATACTTTTCTTTGATGTTTTCTAAATAGCACACATTTGATTAAAGCAAAAGCTCAGCAGTTCATTTCTGATGTCTTTAAACTAGCATGTTACTGAATTTACCAGCTCGCATCCTTTTAAAAAGATGACTTTGACAAAGTTATGAGTCATAAATCTCCATCCCAGTGGGATGTAGCCAGTGTGAGTTGGATAATTGTGCAAGTTGATGCCAGGCTAAAGATTAGTATTTCTTTCCTTGAAACTAATAGAAAATTTAGCTAAACTGAATTTTACCTCCAAAGCTTCAAGCATCTCTGAATCTCTTCAAGATGCATGTCCAGATGAATTTGTGATGGTGCACATGGGATTATCTCCGAAGATAACTCCAGTTTCGTCTTGTTGCCTTGAGCAGGGATTTCGGGAATATTTTTAAACTAAGAAATGGTTCCTTCCCAATTCAACAAAACATTAAATCCCAACCTGCTCAGAGGCCAACAATAGGTGATTGTAGTTGTATTGGACAGCTGCCAGGTATGTAACTGTACTGTCGGCAGGAAGTATGACAGTACAGAAACAGATTTTCTGCTCAGTTTACCCTCATTAATATATTTTTAGAAAATACAGATCTTTGCTGTTTTGGGGAGTCCAATTATAATTGCTTTGCAGTGCTGAGTAGGAAGTGAAAGTTTTTTTTTTCTCGAGTTCTCATTAACAATTTTATGGGAGATTAGTGCTAACAGTTTTTTTTTTATATCACAGAGAAACCTCAAGCTTTTATTAATTTCATTACTGTATGAATAGTGGCTTAAAGACTGGTAATTCATCCCTGTGTACATTATGAGCTTTATACTTTTGTCACTCTTGGAAAGGCACTTGCAAGCAGAAACTTGCAAACATTTCCTGTTAGTGAGTTCAAGGTTGCTCTGACATATTACATTTCATAGTCTTTGGTTTTAAATGTCAGGTTTATGGATGTCCTTGAACGAAGGAGCACATTAAAAACACTCCCTATCATTGTGATGCACATATCTGAAGTCTCAAGTCTGAAATAAATGGAAGTAATGACTAACCCTAAAATACTGGTTGGCAGTAATGCACAGTGTGAGACCTTTACTAATTGGTCAAACATGCTATACTGCTCACATGCTCTTCTAAAAAATAACAAACAGTATAATAAACTAATAAACTTATTTCTTTTTTCTTATTAATACATTTTATGTCATTTCATGTGTAATTTTCTTTTCCTGTCTCTAAGCCTTTGCACTCTCTCTGCCTTTCTCTTTATTCTCTCTGACATTTGCCTACCAAATTGCTGTTTACATATCATTCACAGCGTGTGCTCACAGGCAGCTGTCTGCATGGTTGTGTTGGAGCTATCCGCTTCCTTATATAGAATGACTGTGATGAAACTTACAGGTTGCACAGACTTAAAGGGAGAAGAGTTATTGGCAAAAAAGTGGGAGTATGCACCTGCATTTGAAGGAAAATATATTCCAAATTTATTCTTTACCAAATAAAGACTCAGGCTGTATACTGTAATCTCAGTGTCTCATGTTCTCACTTTTGATCACTGTCTGGTTTGGTTGTTATGCACTCTACTCACTTGCAGTCCAGAGTACCTAATTAATTTCATGGCTGCGAGGTAATAAAACTAATTTTAAAACTCCATCATTGCCTCTGTCAGTATGAAAGTGATGTTTCCTTTAGAATTCCCCTGAAGATGACAGTAATTTGGAGTCTTTCCAGCAGTCAATCATGGCTAGAACAGATGCTTTGTGCTGTCTGTCAGCTGTTAGATTTTGTTGACTTCATATGCAATGTCTTCTAATCTGACAAAGATTCGTTTCTATTGACTGACTGTGGGCCTGCTGTTTGTTACATGGTTAGTGTGTGTTGTTATTGTGTGTGTTATTATTTGATCTTTTCACCTCTTTCCCTTTTGAATATTTATATTTGTGTGTGTGTGTGTTTTCAGGAGGAGGCAGCATTGCCATTGAGCACCCACTCACAAGCTGTCAGCATTAGACACCCAGAGGCGGATGCTCTCCCTGATCTGTCCCACTCAGAGAACAACAGTAAGATTTCCACCTCCCTCTTTCTCTGTATTTCACTCTCTATATGGATCACAAACTGTCTCTCTGTTTCACTTTTTTCTCCCCTTCTGTCAGCATTTACAATTTAACCAAGGAGTGAGTCATTTCCTGACTCACTTAGTATGTTTGTAGTTTCTTTAGGGGAGAAAAGACTTTGCTAAACCTTGCAAGAGGAATGTCAAATGTTCTGTTGTGTGGGAATCCAGGACTCCAATAGTGCTTTGTAAAACCATGTACTGAGTGATTACTTAGTGTTTCAGCTTATAGTACCCAGTGCTGGCACATGAAAACATTAAATTATTAATATGCTTTGTATTTACTTATTTCTGTTTATATTATTTGCCATTAGAATTATATGGAAAATGTGATACTTTTGTTTTTCCTTTACATTGTCATAACAAAATGTGTAATGTACACTTTGGAGCGAGGTATACTATATTTACTGGACGTCACACTGAGTTAATGTTCTCTGGTGTTGTTAAAATGCACCCTGGGAAATTAGGAAAATTACTACAGGTGTTAACTCAATAACCTGAATAATAACAATGCTACTAATAGTTCCCGGAACACAACTGTTGCACATTGGTGGTACGTTATGCTAAAAGTTTATCTATATTTGAACCTATTTTCTCTTGTTTCAGCTGATGTAGAGGCTCATCAGACTCCAGAGTCTCACTCATGTGGTCCGTCCCAAAATCTGAGCAACTCACCTGAACAGGTTCAAATGATCACACTTAGTAACACCCCTCCCACACCAGCTGAGATGGTTCCTCCCAACAGCACATCACCTGTACCAGATGAGGCCAGTACCCAGAGTGAGAGGTGAATAAAGACACTAATATTGTTTTTTATAGACACATTTGTGGATGTATTAAAAAAATTGCATTTCTGTCTGCGAGAGTGTATAATGTTTGTCTTAAGCATACTATATTTTTGCAATTTTAGAATATCTCAAAATAAGTAGTTCCACTCACTTTGAAAAATGTAAGATCTATAGACAATGTATCTGTGAAACAAATATTTCTGCTGAGAGTGAGTCAGGGATCATTACGCCCAGCATTTTCCTTTTCAAAAGTAACACAGCAGGTCTTCCTCAATATGCGCACTGAATCACTCTTATTTCCCATAACTCATCTGACGTAATAATGACTGACAAAACAGGATGAAAATAACAGGAGCTTTACTCACCAAAGATGATGCATCAGCCGATGAACTGTCTGCTTGTTTGTAAGAGTTACCTACCGAGATGATGTAAACAATAAAAATGTCATGCACAATCCTAAGAAGCAAAGCACCCATGTCTATTTTTATTTTTATGATAAGTTTATTCTCAGGAGCTCATGTCAAGTTATTTTTGGATTGGCAGGTCCCCCCTAAGGAGCACCAAACTGACACTCCCCTGAGTCAGGAAACTGACTTTACCACACAGTTTTACCCAGCATCCTGACTGATTTTCATAGCAGTTTAAACTCTTTCTGGTAGATTTGAAGTTGTAAGGTGCTATCAGTAGCCACAGTAGTCACAGCTGAAGTCACCATTTTACTGCGTTTCGTCATTTCCCTATGACTAGGTCCGCATTTGCGAGTCAAATGGGTGTTTCCTGACTGTGGGAGGAGTGTTCAGCTTAATTAGTTATCGCTGCAGCCATGCTTTGCATAGGCACAGTCCTCCTACATAGAGACTAAGACTGTTCCTCATCTCTCGTATTATTTCATACTCAACGGTTGTATCTCATTTAGGAGATAGAAAGCATCTCTAATATGAACAAGAAAATGGATATTGCTTGACTGTTGACCTTTGCTCTTTCACCTGTGGTTAGCACCCAGCTGACCAGTGAGGACCACAGGGGAGAGGAAGAGAGAGAAGACGAGACAGACTCGAGAACAGGAGCCATGAGTCGCACTAAGGTTAGTACCAGAGAGGAAGTGTTGTAGAGCACAGGGGAATACAACTTCCTCGGTCTTTCTTTAGCACGGGCTCCCCGCTACTTCCCCTTCCTTTTTTTGACCCTCTGTCTTTCTTTTTTTCTCACTGCCACATCATGTGTGTCTTGGCAGAGTGAGAGTAGGTGTGTTATGAAGTGAGTGGCAGTCAGTGGGCAGGGCGGGGGCTGGCTTTCCCTCAGGGAGGCTGAGGGGAGTCCTTGCCTTGGGCAAGGGAGGCCAGGGATGTAAAATGTAAGGAAGATCAAGTTTGCCATCTTAACAGGATGGGCTGTCAACTTTCCTGAGCTCTGTCTCCGAATGAGGCAAGTACAAAATGCTTAATATGGCTTAATACACTGTCAGTACTTTCATTATCACTAAGACTATATTATTGGGTTTTCAACAGCTGGGCATAGTGCTTCACAAAACACAATTAAAAAGGTATATATCAGTTCAAAGCAGTAATTAAGAGGAGGTTGAAGTTTTGTTTTTTGATTAACAGTGTAAAAATATAGATATTCAGTGAAGAATTATATAGAGCAGAAAACCTTCACATTTAAGAATCTTAAAGTCACAGCCATTTTGTCTTGATAGATAATTATTTAATTAGAAATTCTGTCAGTTTTCTATCCATTAACCAGTTATATAAAAGCATCAGAACTGATCAAATTAATGAGACGATCCAAAAGCAGATCTTCACTGTTTCCTCAGCCTGTCCAATTAGTGTTTACAATGGACTGCTTTGACGTATGGTCTATATAGATAAGAATGCTTCATGGTAATTGTGTCCAGCCTTGGATGTGTTTTTCATGTTAGAACCAAGGCTCACTTGTCTTGTAAGGCTGTTTCTGTCAGCTTTGCATCCTGCTGAGAGATTGATCATCATGGTTTATTTAGTCTCCTACCTGCCAGTGGCACGCTGGACCGCCTCCCTACTGGGAGAAAATCTGAGGGGAGCCAAGAAAGTCGAGCTTTGCTGCTGCGGATGTGTTCAGTACATCAATGAAATGCTGTTTTACACTCACAGCAGTCTGTGAGTCAGCCAAATCAATATTTCTGATGGATAAGAATAAACTTCTGGTTTTAATATGTCAGCAAAGAGAGGGAATTGAGTTTCTTATGAACACAATCATTTGGATATATTCAAACAGTAGTTTCACTTGTAAATGAAAGATACTTTCATGAAAAGTTTTGTCATATTAATGTAAGGGGGAGGCAGTCAATACAAAATTATTGATTGTTTTATTTTTAAAACAACTCAGTCTGTTGATTGATTGAAGGTTTGTAATGTAAAAATTGCATTTGCTGGCTCCAATCACGTAATATCGGGAGGAAACGAAAATAAACAACCTTTGGAGGACTGGGTCATTTAAACTTTTAGAATATAGCTCTCCAGGAGCATTGTTCAATCAAATAAATATGGTGTTATATTTGAATGCAATACAATGGCACTTAAATTTAACTCCATTTCCTTGCCCCTAAAATGACACAGAAGTCTTATTAGGTTTTATATTAGTTAAATGGTAAGGCAGCTCTTTCCTATTTTGAACCGTGTCAAAACGGATATTATGCAGACTCATTACACAATATCCCATTGCGCTGCTCTGAGCACTCACCTTGCTCCATTGTGTGTGCGTCCACGCGGCTGTGTATGCACGCAGTCCGCCTCCACTACTTAGCACCGTGCCAGTGTTAACGTGTTCTCTGAGCACCCCTCTCAGCAACACACACTCAGAAAGCTGCAGGGCTCTCCATGAAGCTCCACATTATATAAGGAATCAGCCCAATCTTTCTCATCCGCACTCTGTACAGCTTAGACAGCGTTTCACTGCCATGGGACAGGTACGCTACATGTCTGTGAATGCATGCAGTTCTTTTAATCATTGACCATGTCTTGTAATGCAGGGCATAAGTGTGCTGCGAGGCCACCTGTCTGTTTTCTCACCCCCTCCCTCCTTCTGTTCCTTTTACTTTTGTCCATCTCAGAGCCTGAGCCAGGACCAGTCGGCAGACAGATCAACAGCGGAGGACAGGTGAGTCTTTCACAACAGCAACAATATCTCTTGAATATTTTGAGTGTTCTCTGGATCAACTCATCATTTCTTTTGAGACATTAATAATGATCACAATCATAATCAGATGTTATAGAATTTAGTAAAGGTGCCTGAATGCTTGTTCCAGCACGTGTCTGTTACCTGTGTTGGTGGAGGAAGAGGAGAGTGTTCAGGACAGTGCTGCCGAGGTTCCAACAGTCACTGCCAGCATGGAAGGTAGAAAGATATAAACTAAAATAACTCCTGTGCTCTCTCTGTATATGAAAGACACAAAGACATAACCTGAGCTGACTAAGCTGACTGTTTGTTTATGCATTCTCACATGTGCGTGTAACTTTGCCCACCCACTCACACCGACTCTTTCTTCCAGGCACAGACCGGCTCACCAGCAGCAGAGCGACTACCCTATCTGACAGCAGCTCGCGTCAGTCAGGATCGTCCCTCACACATGCAAGCCAATCGGGCAGCGTGACCTCTGACCCCAGCCAATTGGAGGATAGTGCAGGCAGAAAGGATGCCCTCCCACTTGTTGGCAAAAATAAGAGGGAACTGGTAAGACCTGCTATACTCTCACTTTCTTCTCAAATGATTTTTGGTACAAAGGTTTGAAAGTAATTTTCCAGATTACTGTTGTTGATCACGGCTTTAATGTATATTGGGCCATTAAACTGCATTTTCTTTTATCACCATTTATTTTTATATAACTTGGCTGTAAAAATATCCAACCTAATACATAAAAAAAAATAAAAAATGCTGTCAACGTTTAGTTTTAGTTTATACTTTCATTATATATAATTTCTGTTTGATTTGTTTTTTTTGTGTTCTGTTTTTATTATTATATTGTTAGTTTAAACTTACCTTAAATCAACTTCATAGATGATTTGATGACACCAGGATCCTGTTAAGCTGGTTTGATTAAGATTCATTTGCTTTGTCATTCGTGTCCTCAGCTTGACTCTGAGGAGAAATGTTGTCTTTCCAGCTATGTGTGTGTCTGTGTGGGAGAAAGCGAGGAAGAGGTAGGGAGAGTGCAGAGTTTCATTTCAGCTCCACTCAGGAACAGCTCATCAGATACAAGCGCCAACTCCACTGCCAGCTGCTTTACTTCACATTCAATCTTCACATTTCACCTTTTTTATGTAAAGACATTTGAAGGAGAAGGGAGCGAACAAGTGACAGGAGCAGTGTGGATGTTGAGGGCAATGTGAACATGGCAGGATCAGTGTTAACAGGAGAACAGGAGAGGGAGAAGGTGCAGAGAGACGCAGTAATGTTTATCCGTACCCTGCAGGAGCTGTCATGTGGCATGGAGACCTTGGAGAAACACAAAGTTCAGGAGGACCAAAGTGAGACCAGCATGGCCACTGAGAAGGAATGTATGTGTCAATTATTCATTATACACTCTTATGATAATAGATATTATATTAAATATTTACTACAAATGTTATTTCCATTTCTAAATTGATGCTTGTACATTTATTGATTTGAAAATAGTGATTATTTGGTTAGGTATTTGTCATACCAAGATACACCTGTTTATCATTTGCCTTTCTAGCTGAGATGTCAGTGGTTTCAGACATCAGTGAAACCTTCAAAGAGGACAGGAACAGGTAACGCATCTTCAATTCATGATCAACAAGAATAAACAAGCTTCTCAAACTGAGAGTCACATTGTCCTAATTGTTGTCTCTTTACCTACAGCCTATCACAAAGTGATAAGGAGATAGAGGTATGTACAACATAGATATGTAACATAGATATTAAAGCACTGTTCTATAATTTGTTAAGCAAGTTATGCAAATATAAATGTGTTTTGAAATTTTGAGATTTTAAAAACCAGAAAACCAGATATGAGTCTGTCTTATTTTCAGTACAAACATTGGTAATTGAGTAATAATTTTCATTTGTGACTTTTTGTCTTAGGCTAACTATTGAATCCATCAGAAATGTGTATCAGACAAATGCATGTATATGGATTTATCAATTAGAATACCCATAACCATAAACATACAAAGTTAATGTATCACTGTTAATGCAAACTGATGAGATCCTCTTAAAAACTGAGGGTTTTGTATGGGAAAATGGAAAAATGCGGAAGATTAATGATTTACCTGTTGCAACTTGTCCCTCAGCACAATAATGCTGTCTTTGATGCGGGGGTAATCTTATCTTAATCAAACAAGGAAATATTCATGGCCATCTTGTCTGCAATTTGTGAGATATAATGTCATCTACAGTATGTGTCTAGCAACGAGTGCCAGCATTTCACAAACCGGGTTTATTTCACATTTTCAGGCGGAGTTTCAGCGTCTTGCATTGGGTTTCAAGTGCGACATGTTCACCCTGGAGAAGAGACTGCGGCTGGAGGAGAGGTCACGTGACCTGGCTGAGGAGAACGTCCGCAGGGAAGTGTCCAGCTGTCAGGGCTTACTGCAGGTCAGTCTACATGTTTAATTGACAGGATTTCTGTGGATTGACCAGTATCTTAAGTTTAACAGGGATAATTTTATTTACATTCTAATCTTTAGGAGTCTAGACTCTTAACTTTTCAATGATTACCTACTGAATATTTGTCTGCAATATAAATATTTAGTAGGTAAACATTTCTCTGTGATGGCTCAGTCATCCAGGTGATAGCATTTTCTAAGCGTTGGAAGAAAGCAAATTAGACTTTTAACATCAAGCATCTTTATCTTTTCTATTCTCCTCCAGGCTCTGACTCCTCTGTGTGAGGACGACAATCAGTCAATGGAGATCATCCAAAGGCTCCAGAAGAACCTTGATATCCTCATCCAGTCCATGATTAGGGTGTCCAGTCGCTCTGAGATGCTAGGAGCTATTCACCAGGTGTGATGATGTGTGCACAATGCATTTTGTCAACATTTGAATCTTTTTGTGTGTGTGTGATTTTATGTGGTGGAATTTTATTCCTTTAGAAATAAACATACTATACTGTGACACACTGTGTATGATTATTTAATTTCAGGAGAGTCGTATAGGTAAGGCTGTGGAGGTGATGATCCAGCATGTGGAGAACCTGAGGCGGTTGTACACCAAGGAACACGCTGAGCTGCTCGAACTGAGAGAGACACTGATGCAGAATGAAAGGTCCTTTGGATCACATACAGAAAGAGGTAGGAAATGTCAGAAACAGAGGGTGTACCTCATTTTAACTCATGTCAGCAGTTAGCTGGTATTTTGTTCTTACATTCAATATCTTAAATTTGACAGTGGCTGTTCTAATAGTTATCAACTATTTGGAATTTTGAGATACGTTAGACATTGAAATGCAGTGCTAAGTTTTGAATCTCTGTATTACGCTGGCTAAACTATTCCTCTTTCCAGATGACTTCCGTGGCAAGAAGCAGCCAACATCACAGTACTATAAGGTCAGCTGCAGCTATGTGCTTCTTTACTCTGGTCTGATTTTGGCTTAATGCATTACCAATGTTTGCGTGTTTATGAAGGTAATTTCTATTTTTTTCCTTTTCTAATACTAATAGTCATCAGGCCGACGGGTCAGCATAGCAGCAATCCCCCGCTCTGGTGGAGGCAACATGCACTTTGACATGGTGAGAGCAACTATTGTTTTTGTCCAATAATAGATCTGATCAGATAATGTATACTTTTTGGACTGTGCTGATAGAATATACTGCATACAAGGCATGCTTCATTAAAAAGCTAGCATCCTGCTTGAGGGAGTGCAGGTTGTACCAAAGGTCCAATGACAGTGAGAGGGATTAATTTTGTGTTTCTCTTTCTTTGTTTTTAAGGAAAATAATCATACCTGTTAAACTGTGTAAAGATGCTTTGTTGCTACAGTACATTTTCTGTCTAATTTAGTTTTATATTCATTGCAGATGATCAGAACATGCTTGCACAACTAAAATGTAAACTATAGTGAGTTTAAGTGTATGTAAAAATGTAGGGCAGAGTTTACTGCTGTTGGGTCTGCACTCGAGAGTTAATGCATTCAGACAAGCAGAGATTTTTATCAGAGTTGACTATGAACAAAGAAATTGGATCCATGTTTAAAATGTTTGCTGATATAGTTCAAGTTGTGCTATTTATTTATTTGTAAATTTATTCATTTATTCATTCAGTTATTGTGATCATGACGCATATTTTGATTTTCCACCACAGTCTAAAACACAAGACGGATCAGAGGCTGATACAGAGCGACTGACCAGGCGATCCCCATGGTAGGTTTCATACATATTGTGTGTGTTTATTCTGCCTGGAAGTCTAGAAAAGTTAAACAAGATTTACCTTGTGTGAAGCTGAGGAGAGTGTGATTAAAGTAGAATTGTTTATATGACTTTACCTTTTAAAACACAACAGCATTGTTTCTGATCTGTGGGAGCCTATAGGCTGACTCTCAAGTCACAGAAGCATGCTGTACCATGACAAAAGGGTTGTTGTTGTTATGCCCCCTATGTGATAACGGTGGTTTCCAGGAATGTGGCAGGGAAGAGCTCTGCGCGCCCACCACTAAAACGCTTTGTTAGCTCTGCGGCCTGGGTTGACACTGAAGAGCCCTCTCTCATGATGAAGGGGTAAGACATGCCAAGGGGTACCATGCTGGCTGCGTCGCACAGGTCCTTTCACAGTGGACCCAGATGCATAAAGATGGCAGCTTTCTGGTGTCCAACAGGGGACACTACTGCAATCTTTTTTGTCCATTTTCTTCTGTTTCCCCAAATCACCTTTCAGAGCATGCTATATGGAAAAGTTTCAGTCATCTTTAAAATTAAATCTTATCAGGGTAAAATAGAGGTTGCCATCATCGTTCCTCTTTTCACAGTGATGTGCCCATGAAGGCTAAATGCACCTGGAAACAAAGTGTTTAGATTTCTCTTGGGAGTGATACATGATTGGCAGAAAACATTGTGACATAATGCATCATTAAAAAATAATGAAATACAAACCTGAAAAAGGTTAAATTGCTAAAATTGAGCAGTCAAAACAATGTAAAGGAAAAGACAAAGCATTCAGTATGTTTACATGGAAAAATCAAACTATACAGCAGCCATCTTTCATGCATCTGGTCCCTCCTCGCATGGGGAAATGTTTGTCAGAAGCCAATATCCTTTGACATTTTTTCGTTTGTGTCCTTGTAAAGTGTAAAGTCAGAGTGCGGGGTTTTTTTTTTCTTTTCGATTGGCATCATATAGCTTTCAAATGTTTGATGAGAGTAGAATTTGCTCTGTTTGACTTGCTAAGCAAAAACTGAATCTTAGATGACAGGAATGAAGCACTTCAATGCTCTCCAAATATCTGAAAGGTGGTGAAATTGCTTCGTGAGGTCATGATATAATACTGGGGCATGTGATTTGCATAGCTGGGAATGGATCATTAAATTGCAAATATGATTGCATCACAGATCTCTGAAAAATATCTTTATTCAACAGATGAATGTTAATCACTTTTTTATTTGTTGGCTGCATATGCATGAAGTGAGCATGCTTGCATGTGCACATACAGAATCAGCGTGGTTATGCAGCCATGCTCTTATTTGAATGTGCAACTGAAAAGTGTGTCTGTGAATGCCTGACCCCACGCGTGCCAACAGGAAGGCGTGCGACAGCACCGACGGTCAGTCGGAGGACGATCAGAAGGAGGAGCCGGTGGCAGAGAGGAGGAGGTCCAGTCTCAGTGAGCTGGGCAACAAACTTACCTCCCTCATTCTGCCCCTCAAGACGTTAGTCCAACCAAATACCCACCACTAGCCTACTGCAGCACCACTTTCTGCCAGCAAAGCTAAGAGGCTAGCTATATAGTGAAAGAGTTCATCATTTAGTTGTGCTGCTGTTCCAGTTGCTGCAAACATGTTTTGTAGTATCAGAAGTCATTTTAGACATTTTGGGCATTTATAATTTATCTCTGTTTGGTGTTAAACACACATTTCAGCCATTAGTGTGTTCAGATTTATGACATCATCTTAGCTTAGCTCACTGAGCATGCTAACTGTTCAGTCTGTATAATGTTTGTTTTTAACTATTTAAAAGTTTTCAGACCAAAGACTTCATAAACTATGTAAAGGCTAAATTATTTTTCTGTAATCAACATGTAATAGCCAACTGAGTTAAACATGATCAATCAGAAATATCATTATCATGTCCTCTTGTTGAAAAAGTTGAGTTTATGGAACCTCCTAAGTGATGAAAATCTTTCATTATATGGGTCTGTGCTGGACTAGCTTCTTCTTTGCTCCAGGGGCTCAGCGGCTTTTAATCATGTCAACAGAGTTTTTACTGTAAAGGCCAGAAATGAATAATTTCCTTCAACTGTCTTGAGATCAGTGTATGTCAGATTGACAAGTGATTTGAGAAGCTTCATGAATTGTGTGTCATGCATGGATCTCAAGGTCTGATTTGCAGTGCGCAGCTAACAAAGCATCTAACTGATCACCACTTCAGTCTTCTGTCATTCACTAACATGTTCTCCTTAACATTTATATGTGCAAACTACTACAACTTGGACTATTTTCTTTATTTTTTTGTGTGGCAACCAAGTATTTTTGTGCAAGCAAATCGTGTGTCGTTCTGAACAGTCCTTTCCTCTTTTCCTCCCTCCACATTGCTCAGGAGTCAGGATGAGCTGTTTGTAATGCTGTAAGTGTGAAGGGAGGAGAGTCCAAAGCGAGAAATGCTTGTGGATTTCTTTCTATGTCCCAAAAAAGCAGAACAAGAAAAAAAACAATAAATGCGTGCAAAAGGCCTGTATTTATCAGGTGGGAGTGCCAATCAAGTCCACTTAAAACCAAGCACAGACCCTCATAATGACTGTGAAGTGATTTGAAGCAGCACTCCTACTGGTGACAGAATCCAGGCCAAAATTGTCTGCTGCCTTTGCTTAACCAGTCAATGCTCAAATCCACCTCCATGCCAAACGCTATTAACTGTGCTGCTGACAGCTTTTTCATTATGCTGATGAAGATGATGTAAATGGTTTTGTATCTTTAACACCGTTTGAGACGGGTGGTAAAATGTGCTTCATCGAAGCCAACATTAGATTGCACCAAACTGCAGCTAATTCACTGCCTGCCATCCATTGCATTAGTTACCACAAATGACACGGTCTGAAGGTCTTCTGTGACAACTCGTTCCCTTCCTTGTGTGTCGTTTTTGGTAACTTGTTCGGTCTCTCGCTTTATATTGGACCATTTTGTTGTCTATCATGTCTCACTTTCTGTCTGTCCTGTGGTAACATTTACTTCTGGACTTGCTTGCCTCCAGTCCGAGCCCTTCCTCCAGCCCTACGTCTACAGACCCAGGAATGGCTCAGTCGCTGTCCCACAGCTTGACTTCATCGCGGGCAGCTGCCGCAGCAGCAGTAGCCAGAGGAGGCAGGGGACTCTGGCTTTGGGTGGCAATGGTCGTGGTGCTGGCAGGTATGCTCAGTTTGTCTTTAGTTGTAGTTGATTAAGATTATTTTCCACCACAGGTGGACAGTAGGAATAAACTACCTGGTCTATGCTGAGTAAAGTCTTGCAAATCTTTATTTAAATGAAAATGCCACCTGGTATGAGAGTTGTTTCCTCTTTGTTTTGGTGAGCAAATTCTGAAAAGTTATTCATAGGTTTTAAAAACATTTCTAAATTTAGTCTATATTTTGCCTTCCAAATAGTTCCCATTCTTTTAATGTAGGAGCATGTCTACAGGCATTTTGCCCAAAATGATAAAAATATATATAATAAAAATACATGGGTCCTTTGCAGGTCTCCTGGCACTCCTGGCGAGTCTGGTGATGCAGCCAGTGGTAGATGCAGCCCCTGTGGGGACCGGGGACTCCTGGATGACCATCCAGCAGCTGTTGTGGCCCTACGCAGGGCTCCGGCACAACGGACAGCCCCCGGTCTAGCCCCTGAGACCTGACATTGATGGTGTCCTCTGCAGAAATGATCTGTGCACAAGAGGTGTTGAAGAAAGTAGAGTGCACCATTCCTGAGTGGTGGCTGTCGGGATGTTTACCGGTGCCTGAATATTCCTAAAGTGAGACTTTCATTGACAGCACAGGCCAGGCCTCAGGGGATAGTTAACCCTATGGAGGATTTTATGCATCACATCACGTTTGCTAAATTAGTTAGGTTGTGTGTGTGTACGCGCGTCTGTCTGTGTTTGAAGAGAAGAAGCAGTAACAGGTGGTGGTAACCAATCTCCTTTTAAGGTGGGATGCTCAACATACTAAACACATCCTGATGCACATTTCCTGTCACTGCTGCCAACAGCTGTCTACCCAGACCCAACGGAGTCAGCACAATCTGTCAAATCAGGCTTGATCAGTCATCAGAGCTGGCACAACGCTGACCAATCAATCATTAATCAGAATGATAGTACTGATCCACCAGGTCATGCAGTGCCTGCTGCCATGCAGTTTTCCATTGAGAAGCATCATGGACGATGGCTGATGGCTCTGATTGTGCCACCTGGGTTTTTAAACACATTTCAAGCACATGAGGAAACCATGGACTACCAGCCTTTTTAATGGAATTTGCCATTAATTTCCTTGTGGGTTGCAGAAGACATTTTATAACTTAAGTCTATAAACACTGGTAATAAAACATTTTAATTGTTTTTAAAGTTTTGAAATCTATATTTATGAGTTTGTTAGTTTTGCGTGGGTAAATGTGAATATCTGTTTATTTTTAAGTTATTCATTATTACAGTCTTGACACCAAAGGGTTTTTTATTTTTTTCTGTAAGTTCTTGCTGTGGTTGTCACCGTTTTCAACTTCATATACTTTTGTATGTTCCAAAGAAGATGTGTGAAACTTTGCACAAATAAAGTAGCTGATTCTACAATAGAAGATGTTTAAAATGTCTTTAATCTGTTCATTTAAAAAGGTAGAAGTTAATTTCATACAGGTTATGAATACATCAGGGGTCTGGTGGCACAGAGTAGGCTCTGCACTGTATCAACAAACAGGTAATTGGATTGTCTGGTCCTAGCTATGCCATCAGTGCTCATGTTGTCCTGGAGCATATGGATGAAGGTTGAGTGAAACTCACTGCCAGGATAATGGTCTGGAGAGAAAGCCTCACTCCTCTCTGTGATTTCCAGCTTCTGACTCCTCTGAGCACCCAGCAGGTAGAGACTCCATGAGCCCTTAGGCACAGGGTCAGGGCTGAGGTTCTCGCATACCTGGCACAGGACAGTGGGAAGTACAAATGGGGGGGGGGGAAAATCAGAGAAATTCAAAGTTTGGTGTTTTGTATGAGGGCTTTTGTACATTCTGTCTAGTCTGTTCACTCCACCATGGTCAGTAACCAGGTTAACCAGTTCGTCCCTCCTGGAGAGAGACACTTTTTAGCCTCTGGCACAAAGCAACTTCCCTCTTCCTCATTCTGAAATGATGATATCGCTTTCCCCTGCCTTGCCGTGGATGTGTGAATGCCACATGCTTGTGTTGAGGATGCCCAGGTGGCACCGCAAAGTTCCAACTGTGGTTCAGCTGTTGTCGCTACACTGTCAACACCTAATTGTTTGTCAGTGCCAGTACGGAAGTGGTGGGATGAGACTGCATGTGTACAGGAGGAGACACATGACTATACACACACTTCAGTAGGGTTGTGTCTAGGCCACACACTGGGAGACAAAAAGGGGTAGAATGCTAAATTAAACAAGCCATATCTACATGTGAGTGAGAATACCTGCATGACCAGATGCTCAGCGCCACATTTGGAATTCCACTTGCTCCATGAGAAGGCACAGGCAGAGGCGAAGAGGGCCATCTGTTCATAGGCAGTATGTTCTGTAAGTGGATCCTGAAGAGAGAAACCACACAGCACACTTATAACGCTATGCAAATCTAATCTCATGATAGGCAAAAAAAAAAAAAAAAAAAGACGCACTAAAGGCAAATCTAAATAAGCTATTCATTCTTTAAAATGGTTTCTGGGGTTTGTGATGTTGCCGCTCCAAGTACATATGTCCATCTACTTCATGGTTTTGTTTGGCTTAAGTGATGTTTGTATAATGATCTAGGCATGTTAATACCCACCTCTGCTTAATGCCTAATACCTTTTTGCAAATACAATTAGCTAAAGTCTTTTTAAAAGGAGCAATGTCTCAGTTGGTCCATTGCATTGGTGTAGACTGAATTATACAGATATATTGGTTCGGAGAAATTCAAACATCCAACGTATGATTTTCATTGGTTCTGCTGCATCTTGATGCCTGAATTAAGATTTGTACTTTGGTTTATTACTAAATACTTGCAATATCAACAACATTCCCATCAACCTCAGCTTTAGTTGGTTCAAATTACAACACACAACAACACTAAAATAAGACAATCAGCACTGTAAGAAAAATATGTCCTAAACATCAGCATGTCATCTGCATATATCACAATGATCATGTTGACGTGCTGACTTTTAGTATTCAGTTCAAAGCACAGCTGCATACTCCGGCTGTGTCCCAGTCTACACTAAATACTAACTGTATATTGTAGATGACACATATCAGTCATCATAGCATACTGTTTTACTAGTCTCTAGTAGGAACACACTACATGCTAAAAAATATGCTTAAGATCAGTGTGCAGTAATGATTCTAGACATGGCATTGGTTTCAGCTGTTCTAAATGTGATGGAAGTGTGTTGCCAACCTAAACAATGTAACTACTCTTCAAAATAATAGAAGGTGTGGATAACAAGATATGTCACTTCCTGTCAGTCATACAATGGTATGTGTGCACATGACAGACACTATGCTGCAACACTATTCTGTGCATTCAACACAATGTGGCTTCTTAAATGCAAACAATAATTTAAAAGCTGATAGATGAAAGAAACAGACCTTGCTGCAGGTGCTGACGTATTTGTCCGTGTACTCATTCACAAAGATGTTGATCCCTGCGTTGACCATGGCTCTCTGCAGGGCGGGGCCACTCATCCACTTTCCTATGAGGTGAGAGAGACCTCTCTTTTGCTCTGACTGCAGCATACACTGATTGCCCTGTTTGTCATATAGGCACAAATTCAGTTAAGATACATCCACTGCTTTATTCTTCTGTTCTAGGTGTACAGTAGATTTCATCTTCTGACCTGGATCACGATACTGAGGTCTATGAGTGCCCCATTGACAGTGTACAGAGCAGAGTCTTGGCCTAGAGGCCGGAGTTCCCAGCTCTGGAAAGGAAGGTTTGCATAAGTTTCCTGCATCAGCACAAAGGCCTGGAACGAGTCCATCTTGAAGGAGATCTTGGCCTCTGCCTCCTCATAAGAGAAGTCAGTGATCCCATCCATTCTCCACTGCTTCCCTGGATGAAAAACAGTTCAAATTAAATGAGTCTACTCTTTTATGTTTTTTACACCTTATTTTGCTGGAGTGAGTGTTATACAGGACGTGTTAATGTCTGAGGTACCTGCAGCATCCCAGCGTGCCACTTGGGGCGGTTCCAAGAAGATGACAGAGTCAGGCAGTGTAACAGACACACCGACAGGAGGGCAGGTAAGAACTTCATTGTTATCTAAGTTAGAGTTCTCCATAGAGTAGGGGAACACCTGCAGCCCTTCGTCCAGCAACTCAAAAAATACACAGAGACGGAGAGTATTGCATCAGTTGAAACTTCAGCTGCTAGGCCTGGAGTGAGACACAAACACTGACATTTTTCTATTTACCTGTCTAATTTCCCAGCCGTTGACCTGGTGGGCTTGTGGTGGGACGTGAAACACGTCATAGTAGAGGACCCCGCCCAGAGGAGTGTACTGCCTTAAGTCCACCACCTGGATACCGCTGTCCAGCGTCGTCAGCTGCACCGAAGGGGAAACCAAGTCCCCCTCAGCTGAAAAGAGAAAAAAGAACCATCAAGGTTACTTCTGTTTTTACAACAATTACTGAAGAAGACAGATCTTATTCTACACTATAAAACTACAGTAACTTAGATTTAGTCGTTATATGATTGTATTGCATGTATCAAGAGATCTGTCTCTCATTTTGAGTGACAGCAGGTTATAGGGCTCTCTTTTTGTTTACATTTGGAACGTCAGGAAGTGTCAGGCTGGGCATCTTACCACTGAGGGCCTCCATCTGTGTCTGTATCTGGCTCCCTCTTCCTTCTGCAGGCTGGGAGCTGCTTGTATTTGACTGTCGACTGGCTACACTCTGCGAGATACAAATGCAATAATATCAAAATGAAAAAACTGGGAACGTCACATTTTAATAACCTGGACCATGAATCCTTCAACTTACCTTCCTCCCATCAAAGTCTTGGACGGACTGCACTTCCTCGTCCACTTTCTGCTGCTGCGTCTCGTCATCTTCCCTCACATCCTCCTCTCCTTTTGTGTCCCCCTGCTCTGGTTCATCCATATCTGCTGGAATCTCTTCACCACCTGTAAGAGACCTGGGACCGAACACATGAGAAAAGACAAGAATGCAGAGTGAAGAGAAGAAGCGTAGTGTCACTAGCAGTATTACTACTGTGAAAACATTTGTGGTACTAGTAGGTAGTATGAGCAGCACTGCCAGATGGGTACCTGTGGCTGGGTGTTTGTAATCGCAGGTGAGAAATCTTGGCCAGCAAGGACAGGTGGTCATAATGTGTGTGGAGGATCCGCACAGCAATGTCGCTTACGGCCAGCCTTTTGGGAAGCTCAAAACCCAGACCCGTCTCCTCAAAGGTTAAACCTTTAAACCTGACGGGCCAAAGAGAAAAAAACATATAGTTCCTGTTCCAATTTTCCTTTCTTCCACAGTCTGATTTGATTCCTGCAATCTGTTTGGAGCACTTCACTTTTTTCCCCACACACCTTGGATTCCTCTTGAGGTTGGCCCAGAGACACAGTGTGATGTTGTCATCTTTGACCACAGTCTGCATGTTGCCTGTTTCTGTGTCTATGTTTGAACTGGCCCTCTATGGCCAAGACCACACAATAAGAAAAAAATAGATAAGATGAAAAATAACACATGCAGACAGTAATAACTCATTTTTATCATACAGCATCTTCCATACAGTCACAAAGTGTTTCACTATACATAAGCACAAGAACAACTTTGATACCTTGAGGATCTCCTCGGTGGTGAGATGGTGTTTCCAATGGATTAGCTCCTGCAAATTTATGAGAGACTCCTGGTACTTCAGGGCCTCTTGTGAATCTGAGACATCTCTGAGCAGACTGTCCAGCTCCTCAATCAGCTATAAGGGACAAATATATGTTGTATTAGATCACAGATTCTACACCACTAGAAGGCAGCAAACTTTCCCCTGCGCTTTTTAATGGAATAATTTCGACACATTGGATAAAAGTCATGAGCTGCATTATTATAAAAGAAACTGATATATTAGTAGGATAAAGTAAGAAGTTTCAAAAAACGATTTAACCTTTTGTATTGTCCTGTTGGGACTATCATAAGACGTTTGGAACACACAATTTTTACATATTAATGTTGATGCTCCAACAAATAGTTATCTTCATTATCAAGTAATTAGCCATGACCAAAATGATTTAGTTACTTAATCTGATAAACAGCTGAAAACTCAATACTTTCTGTATATGTGTAATTAATAAAAACAAACATTTTTTTTATTTTGAACATTGTAAGCAGTGCAAGACAACGTCCACAAAAAACACACACCTGTAGAGCGAGACAGCACTGCTTCAGCACAGGTGTGATGTTCACCTCTGGGTCATCTCTCCACAAGCTGATATATGTGTTAATATCCTGCTGCACTGCTGGGTCTGGGGTACCATCACAATGCATGTATCTCTCCCACTGGACACAGCCAACATAAAGTGTGTTATATAATATCAGCAAGAGGAAATGTGATTAGGTTATTCTAACTTCATCAGAGACTATGACTCTTCTGAACCCAGAATATTATCTGTAGTTATTCAGTCAGGATAGGGCCATATTTTCTTATTCTTGTATCAACATTACAGTCCTGTTTTTCCCTGCTGGTGTTTGCCCGATAAAAAAGAATATTGCACTATAATCGGACATCCTGAATGTTTTGCAGTGCCAGGCCTCCCTCCAGCTAAATGGTTCACACAGTAGGGAAAGCACACCTTTTCTTTCTCTGCAGTGTCAGTTTTCCATTTGGTTACTGCAGCGTGATTCTCTTCCAGCAGGTGACGCAGTTCGTTCAGCTCATCCTCTCTGCGCTCTTGGTCCTGATAGCAAAAAACCCTCATAAACACTATGTATTTCCATAAAGAGATGTCTGTTGCACAACTCTGCTATTCAATCCATTTTGTTTCAGGCTGAATTCATCCTCATGTGGAAAAATGGGTCAGGCGGTGTGCTCTCCATAGTTTTCTAAAGTCATTAAAAATCCCTGACATGTTATATATTCCCTCAGAACATCTTACCTTTAACTCAAGCCGCTCTAGCTCTTTCTCCTTTCTCTCTCTTTCCAGTCTTTCCTGTTCTTCTTTCTCTGCCTGCAGCCGGGCCTCCTCTGCAGAGCAAACACACACAAGATGTCAACATAACAGGCACACATCCTGAAACCTTCAGCGGTTGGTAGGAACTCAAAAACAGATCACTGAACGGAATTCGGAGTTCAATGCACCATTCAAGCCATCTACTCTCCACGTGCATCAGACAAGTGCCTGGTTTAGTTTAGCTCCACAGATTCAGATGTTTGCATCACCTTCCTCTCGCAGCCTCCTCTCTTCATCCTCCTGCTGCTGCTTCGCCTTCTGAGCCTTGTTCAGCTTACGCCCCTTTTTAGCTGACTTGAAGGGAGCAAAACATCACACATGTCAGTGTCTTACAGGTGAAGCTCACCGCAGCCTTTTTACAGAGACAGGTATGCAAAAGGCTGCATTGCTAAGGAGAAGCGTGTGGGTACTCAAAGCCTGGCTGCATAAAATCCTCAGCTGCATTACCCTGATCATCACATATATGTGTTTATTAAAGACTTAGAAATGTGCTGGCTGACTTCTGCTCATACCTTATCTTTCTTGGGAGGCTATCATACACAGGAGAAAAAAGGAGAGAAAGAGAAAGAGCACTCGAGGTTGAGAAAGTGAAGAAAAGTCAGAGCACCAACTTGTTTACGCAGCAGGTTAGCAAACTAAGAGTATATTTACTATCTTATAAATTCCCTATTATCGATCTCACTTTCATATTTTGAAATAATAAAGCCTGCAGTCTAAACCACTTGAATGTGACAGTATTTAAGATCTAACAGATCACGTTTATTCGAAAAAGAGATAATAAAAACTCACCATGCTGAAAAGGGAAAGACAGCGTCTATGTAACCATGGAAACGCCCACCGCGCATGCGTATAGGTCTGTTTTTATTTGCGACACAACGAACCGGCGCACGGCAGCGCTTACATTAGTAGCTGAAGGAAGGAAGGACAAACAAAAGGAGAATTGTTTTCGGCGGGACACCTCTCAGATTGACACACTCAGAGAAATAACACGTGTAAATATGAAGGCTTTGTTTAATACCTGTGCAGTCCGTCTTGTGTGTACTGTGCATGAGCTGAATGCTAACTGACAAGCTAGCCAGTCGGCTGTAGTTAACTGATGTCGCAGCTCCTCCATCTTCGGGGTTAATTATATATTGTTTGACCTAATGCCTCTGTCTCTGCTGTCATTGTCATGTTAATTAACCAACAAATATCTCTCTTCTCGTCTCAGAGGCGTGAGAGTCCACCTCGTCTGTGAAATGGCCAACCCTCTCCGGGGTGAGGTTATCAAGCTTTACAAAACTGTGAGTGAGTTAGCCAAGAAGCACCTTGTCACCCAGCTGTGTCCTGTCCTGCGCGTCTCTAATGTGTTTCCTGTCCTCCCAAAGCTGCTGTACCTTGGCCGGGAGTATCCACAGGGAGCAGCTTATTTCAGGGAGAAGCTGAAGTCAGCTTTCATGAAGAACAAGGACGTGACTGACCCCGAGAAGATCAAACAGCTGGTGGCCCGGGGAGACTTTGTCATCAAGGAGCTGGAGGCTCTCTATTTCCTCAGGAAGTATCGAGCCATGAAGAAGAGGTACTACGAGCCAGAAAAATAGCCAGCGCCAAGTTACAGGCAGTGAAGAACTGCAGAAATGAGAAAGTGTGCATTGTTCTGCCCTTACACAAAAACCAAGCTTGCCTCACAGGGAAAATAGAAGATCCAGAAAGCGAAAGTGCCACAGAGGGACGATTATGAAGCTGTTACGGAATTTGTTTTATATTTTTGATACACAAGTTGTACCTTAAATCACAAATGTGTATATACAGTATATATGTCAATACCATAGGTTCCATCAAGAACTGCTGTTACCGTTGCCACATGTCGTGGCAACAGTTTTCACATTGCCCGATTTATCATGTCATCAGTCAAGTTTAGCATTTCAATTGTCAGTTCAGAATGGATGATGGCCTGTGATCAGACTGACTGAATCATATGTAGAGTTTTTATTGTATTTTGTATTTCAGTTAATATATTTGTAAATACATGATCTTGAAGAGCGAATGTACATGACTGCATAATGCACTATTCAATGGAAAACAAACAGTATTTTAAAAGCGACGTCCTGTGTCCTAATAAATATCATAAAATCACAGCAGTCTTCCTCAGCACTTGAAGTCCTTTCCTGCTTTTGTAGTGTTCTTTTGTTCTTCTCTTGTGCTAGTCAAGAACTGAGAAACACAATAAATGAAAACAGAAAAAATACACAACAAACAGCAGCGTAACAGAGTATCTTTTATTGTCAGTGCAGTTACTGCAAGCTATGAGGAGTGATATCTTGCACATTTGTATGTAGGAAAGATTTTTTAAAAAGTTAAATTTTTGAGTAACAAATTATAAGGAATGGTGTCAATATCTCACAATTTAGTAACAAGATACTTTTGAACTAAGAGCATTAAAAACAAGTCTAAAAAAGAAATTCTACAGCAAATTTATTTCATTCCAACATTCTTAATATGACACATATTAATATACATATGTTAGAAATTGACCAAAGAGGAGAATTGAATGGAGAGATCTTATGGCAAACACTTGTGTCACATCTATAAACGGTGCATCTCTGAGGTCATCTCACTGTCACAGAAAGCAAGGTTAGTGCTGCCAACTTGCTTCTCCTCACTCTCTGGCAGTCTTTCTTCTCTTCCTATGAACTGAAAAAAAGAAAAGTGCAAAGCAGGGAGTCAGTAGCTGTCATCAGTCTGTAGCTTTTTATATCGCTTCCCTGCTGCAGCTCTTACTTTTTCTTTGAAAAACATGAACAGATGATAGGACATTGTATCTTCTTTCATTAATGTGAGCCTCGAGTCCACCTTGGCCTTCATGCCTCCTGAAATGTACACAGCAGGGTTGTTACACAACAGCTGGGCAGGGAGACCTGATTCTCATAACTAAACAGCGTAACCAGTGCCAACTAAATATTTTTGTTCACCTGTACATAAGCTGACTATCACTCCCACACTGAGAGCTGTTACAGAACCAATAACAGAGTAGTAAAGATAGGAAGGTGAGTGCCAGTTAACCGCTTGCAGATATCTGGTGGGAGAAAACATCCAATCAGTGTATTGTATTAACAGAAATAAAGCCCACACATATATTTATGTATATTCATTATATTGTAGGAGGTAAGAAATATTGTAAGATAACAGTTAATGAAAGCAGCAGAGCTATTTGTGACATCTGGCTTCACACTTAACTGTTCTGTTGTTGTCATGATAACGGTTTGATTAAATCATCAGTCACAACCAGTGACACACTTACTCTGCATCGCTGTTATGACCTGGGGTGGTGGTTGTAGCAGACTCGACCTGTGTTGGCAAAGCAGTGGGGGTCCAGCTGAAGTGGCCTGTAGTGGTGAGATTACAGCCCTCAGTGGTCAGTGACAGAGGTCGGGTCATCTCAGCTGGGGGAGGATATATCAGGCCTCCTATGCCCACACACAAGGACACAACGAGCCCCAGAATAAGACCTGACAAAGCTCCCTGTAGAGAAATAGCACATGGCTTAAAACAACATGTAGTAAGTAGTAAGTAGTAAGTAGTTCCTGAAATGATAAATCTCCAGATTTTCCAATGAGTTTCTTGCCATTATCCATGGCATTTAACATGAATGACAGCTTTTGCTGTTACACATAAGGAATCTCTGTATTTGTGTTTTTGTCTGAGCTCATCTTGCTAATTGGGAGTGGGTGGAGATCAGCTGAGCACTAATCAGGTTTCAGTGATATTTTACAATCAAAACCAAATGATGGTTGCAGGGCTGTTTTCTGATGAGGCTTTTTTGTTTAATATTAACATAAGAAATCACAGAAAAATGTATAATTAACAGAGGACAGACTCACCTTGGCGTTGGCAAATGGACAGAGAATGCCAACTGTAAATATGCCAAGTATAGGACCTCCAAAGACACCACCTATGATGACACCTGCCTTTTCAATGAGACACAATTCAGCTACAAAAACACTACATGTTCTATCTGTTACACAATTCTAAAAAACTATTTAGCAATCGATTTTGTTATATTGCCTTGAACAAACATGTATTCAAATCAACAATCAATAGATCCTTCCTACTTTTGTTTATCCAGATATTGTGATCCACTCTACCTGCATCATTCCTCCCAAGACTGATGCCAGTCCAGCTATGGTGATGCATAAAACCCCATATAAGAAACCTGCAACAACATCATGTCAGAAATCCCATACGATTTATTATTCAGAATTAAAGCCTCAGTCACATGCTATAACTTAATGGGCAAACCATTAAACAGGCATTCAGTATAAACTGCAAGAAAGTAGTGGTCTACTTACTCAGTCCTTTGGACATCCAGGATAAGTGTTTTTCAGACATGTTAGTGTATGGTTTGATCAGGTCCTCTAGTGTCACTGCAGCCAATGCATTGATGCTCGAAGACACTGTGCTGGAGTTAAAATCATTTAAAAAAGCGATGGAACATTTTTAACAGTCACTGTCACTTTGAAGTCCAGGTGGACAACATGACACAGTTTAAAATTTTAGGGGTGTGAATTGGATCTGAGGAGACAAAGAGATTTTGTTGATTAACCTCAGAGAGCCACTATAAACAGCTGCAAGAAATAGTCCAGGAAGGCCAGGGTAGCCAGAGAAGATGTCCATCATCAAATATGGCATCAGCTGTACAGAGGGGATGACAGAGATTTAAATACATGAAAAGGGATTCTCACGGACACATAAAGAGACATGGTGACACCACAGCTTAACCCACTGTTTCCATTGTCTTTCCTGTGAGTTACACCAATAATCATAAGTCTCAGCTAGTTTTGCATCTCGCCATTACACCTGATCAGGAGTAGAAACAAGTCCAGCTGTCCACGGGTCACAGTTCTTATAGACTGAGTAGAGACACATTCCTGCAAAGACTGAGCACAGTAGGAAGGCACACAGTCCCATCACACTGATGCACAGAGCTCTGGAGAAAGGGAGAAACACACAAACTCTTAATAATAAAATGGGATAGGTAGCACCTGTTATCACTATGTGCAGGTTGCTTCTCATAAAGATTCAGGGCTCATTGGCCAGACTGGTGGGACTTATACTATCTTACTGATCTTTCTCATGACAGATAATCATATCTAAAACTGTCTTGACAAAACCAACTGCTGTACTTCCTTTCAGGAGGATGATCATATGGCTTTCACCCCATCTTTTTTTTAGAAGAACACTGTTTTGGCCAAGTTACCTCACTGATTAGAAATACTAGTATTGTTAAGATGAATACATGTCATTTACAGTCAAGATCAAAAGTTTACATACACTTGTAAAGAACATAATGTCATGGCTGTCTTGAGTTTCCAGTTATTTCTACAACTCTGA
>JAOXYL010000002.1:13713726-13731069 GCA_028564955.1 Terapon puta
AACCTTAATTCTAGCCTGATTTAGCCATTCCATTACCACTTTTGATGTGTGTTTGGAGTCATTGTCCTGTTGGAACACTCAACTCCACCCAAGACTCAACCTCTGGGCTGATGATTTTAGGTTATCTTGAAGAATTTGAAGGTAATCGTTCTTTCTTCATTATCCCATTTACTCTCTGTAAAGCACGAGTTCCACTGGCAGCCAAACAGGCCCACAGCATTATACTACCACCACCATGCTTGACGGTAGGCATGGTGTTCTTGGGGTTAAAGGCCTCACCTTTTTTCTTTGCATTTTCATGGCAAGACTGAAGTGCATGGTACTGTCCTGGCAGTGACAAAACAGTGCCATGCACTTTATACTGACAAAAATTGTTTGCACTGTTGCTCTTGGGACCTGCAGTTGCTTTGAAATGGCTCCAAATTTCCTGACTTGTTCAAGTCAATGATTCACTTTTTCAGATCTGTGCTGAGCTCTTTTCACTTTTCCATTGTAGGGTTTGTGGGCATTTGTATCCAATGAGCCCTATTTAAATGGCCTCAAATAAGTCACCAGCTGTAGTCACTCATAATCATTCCCAAGAAGTTATGAAGCTCATTTCATTGACACAACTTTCTAAGTCACCAAAATTGCTAATTCATGTTGCTGTATGTACATTTTTTACCCAGCAGATTTGGTCACATTTTCAGCTGACCTATAATAAAGTCATAAAAGAACCAACCTTCATGAATGTTTTTTGTGACAATCACTCTATGAGAGAAAAATCAGAGTTGTAGAAGTAACTGAAAACTCAAGACAGCCATGTCTTCATGTTCTTTACAAGCGTATGTAAACTGTATATCCACACATTACACATCTCACCATTAGATTTTTTTAAAGCCAGGATATCAAAATTATAACCAGATAATCATAAACACACTATTAAAGATACTATATTTTTTATGTTCATAAATGTAAGAGGCCACAATGTACATATTTTTTGTAGACTACGTAGTGGTAGTATGAAAAACAAAGACTTTACTCAACATGTAAAAAAAATATTGTGCTTAGTTTAATCCAGTGTTTCAACAAATAAGCAAAATGTGACTCACAGTCTGGCTTGAGTGATGCTCTTGCAGGAGACATATCTCTGAACCTGGGATTGGTTAGTCCCATAGAGTGTGACCCAGCTGCACGTCCCTCCAATAAATATGGTCCAAAAAGTGTGTCTCCTCAATGGGTTTATGTCAAAGCTGGTAAAACACAAAACTAACATGGTTTCCAGATCTTTTTTTTTTTTTTACCATTTGACACCAAATGTATAATATTTGAAAGATGAGTACATGAGACCTCAACATCATCAGTGTGATTTCTTTCCTGGAGAACCTGATTTTATTAAATTAAATAAATAGATAATAAAAAATAAATGAAAATGCCAAATGTAGCAATCATATATGCAAAATGATTTATTTTTATTGTCAAAAGGTTAAATAAACACTGGCAATTTTTTCATAGTTCAGGTTTTACAGTTAAAGCCCTGCTATAGTCAGAAGATAAAATGCTTGTCTTTCCAGTCCCAAGAAATAACATCTTAGCTTCAAAGTTGAAATGCAAGCGTTAAATCAATCTCTCTCTCTCTCTCTCTCTCTCTCTCTCTCTCTCTCTCTCTCTCTCTCTCTCTCTCTCTCTCTCTCTCTCTCTCTGGGACTGGGCAAAGTCCTAGTAACTTAATATTCAGATTCTTTAACATACTCACTCCTGAAAGTTGAGTCTCCCTCCTCCTTGTGAATCTGAAATTATTGTGGCAACTCCTTCTTGTATCTTCACAGACTTGATGACAACAGATAGGTAACCTGATATCATTATTCCAAACTAGAAGATAAAAAAAGAGTACCTTGCTAAAATCGTTTTATCTTGTCTGTTCTGTCAGACCATCAAAGCTATTCCTTGGCTGCACTTAAGAATGTATGGGGAAAATGATGAGTAGTTAGACATTATATTTCAGAACATCTTTTCATTGTCTTTTCATTAAATAACTGAACTGAATTGTACATTTACGTGCAGAATGTACCACAGCTCACCCTGTGTAAGTACAATGTATCCTAACCCATCTTCTAGATGTCATAAAATATGTCCAGATCCAATTATCCTTATTTTCTGGCAATGTAGAAAAAACACATTTGGAAGGCAGGTGGGAGGTGATCTACTGGGACCACCAAACACTGCCCACTTTTAATTTGCTCAAAGAAATTGGGAACAAAACAATTGGAAGAGCAAACTTATACTTAAAAATAAGGTGGGTATCTTTCTGAAAATGTAAGAACATCTTATGGACCATCCCCTCTTATGCACTGATGATGATAGTTGATCTTTATCCTGGATTTTTTCCTAATCATTTTGTAGTTGTTGTTACCAATATATCACCTTAATTGTTCTCTGCAGTCTGTCAGTCGATCATGTTTGCTTAATGCTTACATAAAAAAAGGAAAGTTAATTGATGGATTGATACGTTTAGTTACACCTGAATACACCAGGTTGTTGCACAACCTATTTTACATGCACTATTCATCATGGATCCAGTATTTTTCCAAAACATTAGCCAAATATGTTTGTGTGTGAGTTGGATGAAATATTTCTGCTGTGTAAGAAACATCGCTGCACAGTATATTCACTCAAAATGACACAACCTCAGCATGGATCTCTCTGAATCTGTCCCAAAAACTCAAATCCAATATCACTCCTTTGTTGTAATCCCATGCCATTGTCTCCAAAAGCATACCTGGAACACATCAGTCCACACCACTGCCTTTAGCCCACCCTGTAACAAAAATAGGCCATACAATGATGTGGCCATTCATATCCAGGTGTCCAAAGCAAACATCAAGCATGTCAACTAATCTGGTGACTCTCTGCTTTGCAGCTGAGAATAATGTATGTTTAATATTGCCATTTGATTATGTGCCTAAATGACTGATGATTTATTCATTCACTAACCAGTGTGCAGTAAAGAGTACAGACGAGGCCTGTCGAAATAATTCCACCCCACAGATCCATATCAGTAACTGGATTGAGAGAAAGCAGGGTTTCACACAGTCACTTAATCACACAAAAACAATCCGCTTTCAGTGCCCTCATGTGGGAATGTGATATGAATTGTGAACCCGACTGACTGCTGTGGACTGACAATCACATACCTTGGCTTAAAGCTAGAGCTGGGCCATAAATGATGATTCCAGTGAAGAGGATCTGTGACAAAGAAACATGATTACTACTAAAATGAATGATGATGGGTCTCAAATGAAGCACTGAGGGTTTGACCTCAGAGACCAAAGCTTTGTCATTGTGGGTTGACGGGCGTATTACTCACAGTGTAAATAATGAAGAGCAAAGTTCCTAATAGACGAGTTGCTCTGTTAAAACGCAGCTCCAAATACTTGGAATAGAAAGACAGATATTGCAATTGTAATTTTTACATGTTGCATTTTGTAGTCATGAATGCAAACAAGTTGCACAAGCATTATGACATTTGATTAGGTGAAGCACAATAATCATTCTACTCCTCTCAGTCCAAAATTGCAATGCCTCTAATAATTATTTTCAATGCTTTATTTGTGCTTGTTTTTGTTTTTAAATACTCACATGAAATAGAACTCCTCACTTTTAATTGCCCAACCTACTGTATAACAGGAATCTGTCCACAAAACATTCTCTATAATGGCTTCACAACAAAAGAGGAATGTAAGGTTTAAATTTGAGATTGATAACTCGTATGTGACTTAAGTACTTCTACCTACTTCATTACTTTACTTCACCTGAATTCAGCTGGTGCACCTTTCAAGTTATTGCACCATGGTTATTTTACAAATGAAGATTTTACATATAAGCTTTAACCACTCAAAAGTATATAAAATAGTTGAAATGAGCTCCATTCCGATTGATTTTTTCATCAGATTTATGAGACAGAAATATTTATTAATGAAAAACTTGAGTACTTTTATTTTTGGTACTTCAAGAACATATTGCTGATAATACATATGTACATTAGGAGACATTTTCAATGCAGCACATTTAAATGAAATTGAGAATTTTTATATTGCAGCACTTATGTAAAGGATATGAATATTTACTCTATCGCTGTTCTAGAGCTTCCTGATGTTTCCTTTCTTAAAAAATGACATTGCATCAGCCAAGAGATCTGCTCATCCTTAACTACCCCTCTATTACTGACGTCCGAACACAGGCCCACCCCACAGTCTTTCTGTGTTACAAGAGGTGTAAGATCTAACAAATCCTTAATCCTAATCAAAACAAAACCACACTTACTTCATAAGCACTGGTGACAGAAAGCCTGTAGAAAACTGGGAGAAAGACTTCAGCTACGAACCCCATCGTCAGTATATATGAAATACCAAAATATACAAAGATGGCTCCATAGCAGTACACCTAGAAAACACAGATCTTTACAATTAGTAAAGTTTCCTTGGAAATCGGTATGTGGGTAATAATGATGCGCTGATCACAGCCAGCCTGATTGAAGTTTCTTGCAGTACACGTCATCAAAGGTACATTACTGTCTAAACATTGGAGCAGCAACTTTAAATCACTTTAAACTAAGTAAATAAATTAATAATCAGACCAGATCTCTACATTAAAGCGCACAAACCTAAAACCTTTTTGCGTGTGGAGACACCTCAATAAACAGGAGGAGGGAAACTGCTGTAAGAGGACAAGAATGAATAATGTGGCAGAAAAAGTTGAGTTTCATCAAGCCTACCTCGGCTGGGTTGGACAGCACTGTAGTAGATGACATGAAGCTGACAGTCAGAGACAAGGAGACGGGCAGGGCTGTCAGTCTTCGCCCCCCTGTTAGAAAGTCCCTGGAGGTTTCCCGGCCCCTGCTGGCCCAGGCACAGTAGATCCCAATGGCAATGGACACCACCAGCATGAGAGCAAACACCACATAGTCTCCTGCCACAAAGGAGCCAGCTACCTGAGAGTCCCCTGACATTCTGTTGCAAATCAGACCAAAACTAGAACTAAAACTGCGCACAAAATTATTTCAGTGCACACATACTCAGACTATCTTCTATGAATAATTAAATGATGTGTCATTCTTACCAAACAGGGGCTAACTCTAGGAAAACATTTATCTGTACTAGGAGATAATCAGGGTGCAAGGTCCATAATGTAACATGTGTATCTTCCAATCTACTTAGAAAACGCGTTGTTTTCTAGCCACACACACACACATACACACGCACATGCAATAGATACTTTTTACCTAACCCTTTTAATTATCTACAGTTCAGGAGTGGTTTTGCTGAGAAATTATCAAAAAATCTAAAACAATGAGTGAAAGCATGTTATTTTCTCTCATTTTAGGACAAAATGCAGAAATCAAAAGGAGCTTCAGCTCAGTTTACAGCCTGTTCCCTGTGAATTACTCATATTTAGTGCAGTAACATATGTTATAAATCAGTGTGCCTTTGTAAACACACATTCAGAAAAATAAATTGATCCACTCTTCCACTATGAATGTTTGTATCATCCTGTGCAGTGTGGGCTGAAGTCATCCTCAGCTTATCAGACGGCTGATACAGACAGCCACATGGATTTGACCTGCATGCCTTTGGCTGTGGGAGGAAACTCCCAGAAACAGAGAAAAACTCACAAAAAACAACAAATGTTGTTACTGTGGGCTTAGAGTGTCCTAGAATAAAAGTAGCAAAAAACGTATGTTTAAACCAGGACATTTTAAACTGTAACAAATTACAGAGACAAACTTTTTTCTGAAACTCAACTAATTATTGACAATTCTTGCATACAGTACAGAAAAAAATCAAGACATGTTATAATGATGTAACAAACATTAGTTGCATTTCATGTGGGAACGCTGCTTTTTGTTAAGTCCAGCTCAACGTCACAAAAAGCAGGATTAGTGCTGCCAGACTTTTTCTCTCTGTCCTTCATCAGGTCAAGCCTTCCTGTTCGTCTCATGACCTCAAAAGAGAAGAGCACAAAGCAGACATTAAGCAGCTTTTATTAGATGACAGCATTTAATGTAGTTTCACTGCTGCCGCTCTTACCTTATGTTTGAAAAACTTGAACAGGTGATAAAGAGTGGTGTCTTCTTTCTTTATCGTGAGTCTCGATTCCACCTTCTGCTTCCAGCCTCCTGAAGTGCACATTAACAACCCACACCAGCAACCTTGAAGCTCATTACAAAACAGTGGGAGTGATAGCTGATTTTCAGTGCTTAAGTTCTGTTTTTCATTGTCATGTTAATAACGCTGGGTAAACAGTATGTTATTTACCTGTAAAAAGGCTGACCAATAGTCCCATACTAATAGTTATAATGGTTCCAACAGGACTGAAGTAGAGGTAGGACAGAGAGTACCAATTATCTGCCAACAGAGGTCTGGAAGAGGGAGAAAACAGTACTTGCCATATCGTGCAAAACTCAATACTACAACACAACATCTTACTAACTTACACCATGACCTTCTGGTGCTACCACCTTGTATCTTCAATGACAGGCATTAACCCTACCTAAGGCTGCTAAAGGTGACAAATGTCGAACCAGTCACTTACATGCCATCAATGTTGTGTGATGGGGCTGCGGTGATGGAGGTGGGCTCTGTTGGCAGAGCAGTGGAGGTCCAGTTGAGGCTGCCTGCAGTGGTGAAGTTACAGCCCTCTGTGGTCAGTAACAGAGGTCGAGTCAGCTCAGGAGGGGGAGGGTATATCTGGGCTCCGATGCCCACCCAGAGAGAGACGACCAACCCTGACACAAGACCTGACAAAGCTCCCTACAAGACATTTTTAATCAACAAAGATGCTGACATATGATATAAATATAAATAATAATAAACAACAGAAACTATGATTAAATATGGAGAGACGTACTTTGGAGTTAGCAAATGGACAGAGGACTCCCAGTGTAAACAAGCCAAGTAAAGGACCTCCAATTACCCCAAATATACTGATGACTGCCTGTATAGAGAAGCACATAGCACTTAAATAGCATAAAGTATTTCTATAATAAATTTCATACATAAGTCTGTTATCAATAAGTAATAGATCCACTCAACCTGTAAGATCCCTCCCATGAGTGAAGCCAGTCCAGCCATTCCAATGCACAAAATCCCATATATGAGACCTACAAATAACATTAGGGAGAAGTTTGGGATCCTAACAATGAATCACCACCCCACAGTACTACTGTGCCTCATATGATACACACACACTGCACATGAGGACTATCCACTCACTCAGTCCTTTCGAGGTCCAGGACAGGTGTTTCTCAGACAGGTTAGTGTAAGGTTTGATCAGGTCCTCTACTGTCACTGCAGCAAGCGCATTGATGCTGGAAGACACCGTGCTGGGGTTGATATGAAAACAACAGTCTAGTCAAAGAAGAACCATCATACGAAGGTCATGCAAATGCAGACACACACACACACACACACAGTAGTAAAAGTAAAATTGAAGAATTTAAAAATAATGGAAAGGATGAAACAAACCTTGAATGACCTATACATGTTTGCAATATTTAAAGTTAAGTAATGTAATAACCTTAGAGATCCACTATATGCAGCTGCAACAAATAGTCCAGGGAGGCCAGGATAGTCTCTCAAGATGTCCATGACCAGATACGGCATCAACTATAGAGGAAAGGTCACTGGATTCACATTTGTGATCAGGAGGGTTGCATACATACACACATACACTTCCAATCAACTTCTCTGCTCAGTTGGACCATCTTGGTCCCTCACACACACGCACACAAAAAACACTGTGTTTGTATGTTTAAAACCTAATACAATCTTTCTTATTGTGACTCCTAAATCTATATGTATTGCTATGTGTTTGTTTGTTTAGTCATGACACTGATCACCTCAACTGTCAGCTATGCTGTGCCTCTTTCCATTGTACCTGATCAGGAGCAGAGACCAGTCCAGTGGTCCACGGGTCACAGTGTTTATAGACTGAGAAGAGACATAATCCTGCAAACACTGAGCACAGCAAGATGGACCACAGGCCCACGAGGTTGATGTACAGAGATCTAGGAGGAGCAGAGTGGAATCATCTGTCTTTGTCTCTTCTACAACAGGATGGATGAATTAACATTGATTGATACTGAGGGTTATCACTGATTGTTTTCCACAGAAATATGGAAAGTAAACCAACAAAAAATCAAAGGAGCATTTTTGGAACATTATACCCTATCACATGTCTTGGTAAATGTTTCTTCTGGTAAAACTGGACTCACAGTCTGGCATGGATGATGCTCTTGCAGGAGATGTATCTCTGAACCTGGGCCTGGTTGATCCCATAGATACTGACCCACACAAATGTCCCTCCAATGGTTATGGTCCAAAAAGTGTGTCTCCTCAGAGGGTTTGTGTCAAAGCTAACAAAACAGATAGGGAGAGAAGTTTGAATTCCATAACATTTTGAGGTTAAACACCAAACATCGACCATCCACAGGGATGTGTTCCTTCAAAGAACCTGAAGGCGGACAGAAGGACAGTCTGTGCATTTAAGAAGCCCTAGTTAACTCATAAGGTGAAAAGCTTATAGTCAATGTATGACCAAGAAATTAACCTTAAATGGCTTGTGAATTGTAAATACTGGAGGTTTATTGAGGTTATGATGAAATACCCGTGGATCAGAGTGATGTATAATTATGATATATAATTAAACACAATTGTTTTACTGGGGCATGTTCTGTACCATTCGATGACTAACAACCCAACAAATAAGAAGTATAATGCTATTGTAATTGATCTAGTTCATGTGTTGTATTCACCGGTAATCAATCTCAACCTGAACATAAATATCTACCAGATTATGTGACAAGTATCGAGGTTGGAAGATCACCTGAACTCAAACAACTGACCAGCAGTTCATGAAATACAGAAAATACTTTGTTCTATTGTGTATAAACATGTTGACTTATGAGGGCCCATAAAATGCCTGTTTTGTTTGTGTTAAATATCAAAACTGTTACAAAAGTGTGGTGCACATACTCACTCCAAAAAATTGAGTCTTCCTCCTTGTTGTGAATCTGAGATGATGGGGAAGACCCCGCCTTGTATAACCACAGATTTGATGATGACAGACAGGAATCCTGCAAGCATGACACCGAGCTG
Source organism: Terapon puta (assembly GCA_028564955.1). Taxonomy (NCBI): domain Eukaryota; kingdom Metazoa; phylum Chordata; class Actinopteri; order Centrarchiformes; family Terapontidae; genus Terapon; species Terapon puta. The sequence goes on from JAOXYL010000002.1 coordinate 13,722,861, forward strand.
GATAGGAACATTTGGATAATTTTAGATGTGTTTACCCAATATTGTCTGTTTTTGTGTCATATTGTGCACTTAAGCTATTATGTGAGGATAACACGTTAAGTGCAAAGCATTATTCAAAACCACGAGGCAAAATGTAGGTGTTTTGAATGGATTTGGCAAACATGGATTGACTTTTTGTATAACGGGAGAATAATTTCTTGATGGTGCTGCAATTTATGAAACATAGGAAAACAGTATTGTCTGCAGCAACCACAAAAAGGTGTGACACATGTGCAGTAATCTCTGACTTGGTCCTTTAGTTTAATTCCCTCACAAATGTGATGGATTAGTACCACTGTCTAACTAACCACCTACCTGAAACACATCAGTCCACACCACAGCCTTTAGACCACCCTGTGACAATGTAGACCACAAACAGGTGTTGTGTTTACGGTATGTTCAAATCCTGGATTTTAAAGAATCAAACTTCTTGGGTAAACACGACGTGAAGCAATATTTGCAAAAGGAATATTAAGAATGCATTTTAATTTTCCACGGAGCAGAGTTAGTTAATTACCATAGTGCAGTAAAAGGTACAGACCACGCCTGTGGAAATAACTGCACCCCACAGATCCATACCAGTTACTGCAGAGAGAGAGAGGGTTTCAGACATACTCAACAGAGCAAAACCAAGCAGCTCAAGTGCCCTCAAGCAGGAATGTGTCATGAATCTGTCTGCATACCCTGGTTCAGAGCAAGAGCTGGGGCATAAATGACGATTCCAGTGTAGAGGATCTGTGACAGGCAGAGAGAGGCAATTCAGAGATAAGTCACGCTCAGGTTTCAGATTTGCTGTTTTGCCCTCAGAGGCCAAAGCCCTGTCATTATGCCATGACTGGCTTCTTACTCACTGTCTGCACAATGAAGAGCACAGTTCCCAGCAGACGTGTTGCTCTACTGAAACGCAGCTCCAGGTACTTAGGACAGAAAAGAACAGACTATTTAAGAGGTCAGTATCAGAAAAGTTATCTAATCGTGGCAGTCCACGGGAATGCCGACATGAGAAATCAAGAAGTTATCAAACCCTGACGTTACAAATTGACTACCACAAATGCAATAACTCATTATACTCCCCCTTACGTTGCTCCCAAAGGGTGCAGTGTTTTTACTCTTGATCCACCATTTCTCATATCTACTCCTGGACCACTGCTATTTAAAAATTCTGATAATGTAATGAATAAGTCCAACTTCCAAATGAAAGAAAAAGATTGAGAACTTGAACCCCCAAGCCACAAATAGAGCTCAGACCCATCTTATCCAAAGGCACCTCACCTTACCTTTATCTGACTTGATTTCAACATACTTTTTAGAGCCATATCAACCTCAGGCTACAACGAGGACGTGCTCTCTAGTGTTTAAATGTCACTTTTAACCATTCTTACGCCAACTGTTTTGTTTGCATAGCGAGACAACAGCTGTATCAGGACTAGTATGTTACCGGTCAACAAAACATTTGACACATTTCATGGCTTTGTGAATGGAGCAGAACAGAATAACCACACAACCGCTGACGACAAAAAACCAAACCACACTCACCTCATACGTGCTGGTGATGGCAAGCCTGTAAAATACTGGGAGAAAGACCTCAGAAGTCACCACCATCGTCATGACATAGGAGACACCATAATATCCAATACTGGCTCCGTAGCGGTATACCTACAATGGGTATATAAATAAGTAATATTTTCTATGAACTTGACATAGTTATCTAGAGAAGACTGGATGTTTTCTTATTTAGTTTGAGGCACACAATATATTTTTTGAAAATGAAATGTAATTATTCAGAAATTCACGATTTCACTTTATTATAGCATTAGTGGGATAAATGACCCTGCATTACAGTTCCTAAGTTTTTGTTTCATGTATGTCTCATTGTTTATGTCTGTGATTCCCTTGAAAAATCAGCAAAAGCAGCAGAAAAGTGATGTTTCTCATCCCACTGAAAAAGTTTTCTTGCATTAACAACAGCATTTTTCAGGAGAGATGGTTACTGACTTGAGAATCTGCTCTTAACTTACCTCGGCTGGGTTGGATAGCACCGTGATGGCTGACATGAAGCTGGCCGTCAGGGACATGGAGACCGGTAAGGCTGTCAGTTTTCGGCCCCCCATTAGGAAGTCCCCCGAGCTTCGCTGGGCCCTGTCCGCCCAGGCGTAGTAGACTCCGACGGCAGCAGACACCAAGAGCATGGCAGCAAATACCACATAGTCTGCTACCACAAAGGAGCCTACCTGAGTGTCCCCTGACATTCTGGTGTGAATCAGGCCAAAACTAATGATAAAACTTTCCAGAAAGTTATTGAGACTTCTCCATGTGTTTTGCAGTGGAAAACAAATGGTCCTCTATGAATGAATGGAGGTCCTGATACATCACCTGCTCACTCAACACTGAGCTGAGAGCAGGACCACAGACCGAAACCTTTTAAATGTGTGTGTGTGTGTGTGTGTGTGTGTATGTGCGTGTGTTTGTGTGTGTGTGTGTGTGTGTGTGTGTGTGTGTGTGTGTGTGTGTGTGTGTGTGTGAGATAGAGCATTCCAAGTGAGGAGAATGAATTGTTCACCTGACCACAGGATAAAAGCTATCACAGGTCCAGACCACACACTGTCAGGGTTGATTTTTTTTCTCCTTGTTCAACATTTAGCAACTTTAAATAAACAATCACTATCAGATTTGTTGGAGCCAAACACAGATAAATATTTATTAACTATTAACTATCGGGCACAATACTTTTGTGTTGTGCTGTGTTGTTCATTGCTTCTGAAGTGTCTGTTGCAGGTACTGTTGATCATTAAGTAACTATTTAGAGGTTAATTTGTGAAGAATTGTCACAGTCTATTAGTATGTAATCAAACCTGGATTGCTTAAGATAATGTGTGGTATTCTTTTTTTTTTTTTATCTTTTTTTGCCTGGTCAAACTGACCTAGTACACACAGTACTCAGACTTTAAAGATAGAAACTGATTGCTCAGTAGCTTCAATACTTTTTTCTTCTTATTAGAGATTACTATTCATTTTACATTTGACATTTTCTGATAACAGCTTTTTCTTTAGGTATGTCTATATCAAGGCAGATGGTTTAAATGGTCACAGTAAGACAGCTATGGTGCTTTCTAAGGGTCATGGCAGTGTTACCTCGCAGCCATTTTTGTGTTGACTTGTAATATTTTTGTCTTATCTTACAATTACATTTTACATTGCTTTACAGTAGTTATGTGTCCCCAATTCAGCATAATCATTTAATCCTAGGTGTCCTAGTGTGAAGTTAAACATCTGTTTCATTTTAGGTCTCTAGTAGACCACACTCTCTTGAATTTTATACAGACAGTACACTGATCTGTTTGCTTGCAGTTGTGTGAGTACAGTAACTATTTAACAGCATCCTGCAGATGACCAAACTGATGTGTCCTCTAACCTTATGTTCTTACGTTATGCTGCTATTCTTCTTCCTCTGACACTGTCTTTAACACTTGGGTTTAACTTTGTTACTTTGTGTTTGACTTGGCAAGTGAAATGTGAACAGCTCCTAATTTTAAGAAATGAATGACAGAGGCTGACTTTCATCTGGGGAGAGATTCAACTTTTTACTGGTGCTCCTAACAAATAATACCTTTATTTTAGCGTTCAATAGCCATTAGCAAATGCAAAGTCGCCAGTGAAATAATTAACGTGATGATTTTGACTTTATTTAACGTGGTGAGGTGAGGTATCCGAGTCATTTAAATGTTTCCTTAACAAATATAAACGAAGTCGGACGAATGCGGAAGTACCGGTCGGATTTCTCTCTTGCGATCTCCGCTCGCCTTCGCCCACCACGCGGAGCCCAAAAAATTACCCACAATGCTCTATCCAGCATGGCTGCGCCCTGATGTCGGCGTGTGTGTAAACAGTTGTAGCGAAGTGAAGAAACTAATTGTCGCTTTTTTCATGAATGAACATTTAAACCGCGCGACGACCTTCGGAACACAGCGAGACTGTTGCCAGGCAACGAGGCCGAGATGAAGATCAAATCCAAGTCTTCGTATCACAAATCTGAGAACACCTACAGGGTAAGCCTCCAGAAACCTACCTGCAGCATGATGCCCGCACAGACACAGGGCTGTACTGAGGATAATAGCTCTGAGTTAGTGTAGCAACAGCCTGTAACACGCACATCACTCACAAACAGAGAGTTGTCTTATACACCATGTTGTGTGCAGGTTAAAAAGCCTTCTGATGTGTCTTTTCCAGTTTCTCACTTTTGCTGAAAGACTCGCCAATGTCAACATCGATGTCATCCACCGCATCGACAGGACTGGATCTTATGCAGAGGTTTGTACAGTCAGTAACCATGGTAACGCAGTCTTCCCTCTCCTTCACACTGTGAGCCTCTCGGTGGCGTCTCTTATTGACTTGTCTGCTCCCCACGCAGGAAGTAGAAACATACTTCTCAGAGGGACTGACAAAATGGAAAGACCTCAACTTGACGGAGAATTTCAGTACGTATTGAATGCGATGATCTCTCATCCCATATGATCTGCGAAGGGAGGTTGCGCGTGCTTGTGGCCGGCGTAAAACGAATGCCTGTCATCCACAGCTACATTTCTGAAGGAGGTTTCCAACAAGAGCCAGTCATTCAACATGCTGGTATTTCACCAGAAGTTGATAGTGGAGAGCCTGAAGACACACCTGGCGGTCAAGAACAGTCTGGCCTATCAGCCGCTGCTGGAGTAAGTCGCTTCTTTTGCTTTGCACGTGTAAAGTTGCCACCTTCAGTATGTTTAAGCGCAGCTACTGTCACCAACTCCACTGTCTCCCTCCAGCCTGGTGGTGCAGCTGGCCAGAGATCTGCAGACTGATTTCTACCCCCACTTCCCAGACTTCTTTGTACTGATCACCTCGCTGCTGGACACCAAGGACACTGAAGTCCTGGAGTGGGCGTTCACCTGCCTCTCCTACCTCTACAAGTACCTGTGGAGGCTCATGGTGAAGGACATGACCAACATCTACAGGTGAGGAATAAGAATCGGGAGTCTGATTGGTGTGCGCTTTCCCCCCCTTGCTGGTAGCACTAACCATTTACTGAGCCTCAGATGGAGAGTGCACATCACTTGAGGCTGGACGTTAACGCTTCGTTTCACCCCACAGTTTATACAGCACACTGCTGGCACACAAGAAAGATCACATCCGCAAGTTTGCAGCAGAGAGCTTCTCTTTTCTGATGAGGAAGGTGAGTTGTTTGCTATGAGCAGATGTCAAACACAAACCAGTGCATTTCTCTCTTGTGCCTTTGAAGTTTAATTGAGTAGTATAATAAATGTTTGTCTCAGGTGGTGATTAAGTTGTTTGCCAGGTATAAAATTGTGTCTCACTGTGTCCTTCAGGTTCCAGACCTTGACGACCTGCTGAATCACGTGTTCTCAGATCTCCAGCAGCACCCCGACAAGGCCGAGGGAGCGGGCCAGCTGCTGTTTGAAATGTGCAAAGGGGTCCGAAACATGTTTCACTCCTGCGCCGCAAATGTGAGTGATTGCGCCAAATGCCGATGAAAGTTGTTCAGCACGTTAATGTGTCGCCTCTTGAGTAGAGCCTGCAAAATTCAGCAGATTTGGTGTGATTTGATGTGATGCAGCGGTCTGTAATGTAAACGTCTGTACTGTAAAACCTTGTGATGTGTGCATTTCATTGAACTGAGTATTGAACAAAGCTGCTGAATAAGAAATACAGTCGCCCTTAATTTTTTTTCTATCTTCACTGATCTGCCCAGGCTCTTCCTGTAGCTTTGCGTAAGCTCGGGCCCTCAACCAGCCCAGCACTCTCTCTGCCGTGGGACACTGTCAGGAACGCTCTGGATCACATGGCCCAGGCTGCGGCCAATCATGTTGACAGAGAACACTTCCTGGTTTTGTGGGAGTCCTTACAGGTGAGGCAGATGCATACAGCAAAGTGTCCCACTGGTTTTACTTTGAAAAACCAGTCAGTCTGACTCGTGTCTTGTGCTGGTTCGTCCCCTTGTGCAGGTCAGTGTGGTGGAGGTTCTGGGTGTTGTGGAGGCGAGAGGTGACGATGCGGACCAGGCAGCGGAGCAGCTGGAGAGGCTGCTGTTCATTCTCCACACCCTGGCGTCACACAGGGACGGAGCCAAGGTCACCAAGCCGGAGGCCGTGTGCCAGGTAGGAGGAGGACGTTAACCTGTGCGCTTCGGTTACTGAGAAAGTTGCCATTGTGTTTTTCATAATCTTATTTTCTCTGCAGACGGTGTTGCGGCTGATTCAGAGCTCGTCTCTGTCGGCCTCTTGTTCCCGCCTGCTCCTCCAGATCATCTCCTCTCTTCTCCTCGGGGAGAACATCACGCTGCCCAAAGCGCTCATCCAGGAGACGGTGCAAAAGGTGTGTGCCTGTCTGTGCGGCGTTTGTATAGATATTTATGTGTAAGGGAAAAGAGATCTGAGTTCAAATATCTTTCATGTGACCAAAACTACATGTGCCTCTCTGACTCTCTGTTAAGGTGTTTGGCAGCGCGATGGAGAAAGATTTGATCCTTGAGTTCACCAAGGAGATGTTCACCATGAAACAGTTCGAACAGGTGAGTCATGAACGGGGTCGTTTCTGCTTCTGTCTCTTTTCTCTCCTCTCTACCAACACTGACCTTTCTCTCCGCCTCGCCCTCTCCTCCAGCTCTTCCTCCCCAGCCTGCTGCGCTTCACCGCCGGGTTGCTCGGCTGCAGTGATCCCCTGTCTCGCCACTGTGGCCTGGACGTGCTGGTCAGTCTGATCCTCGCCAAAGCCCCGCCCCCCACAGATGGCTCCATGGCCTTTGAAACCTACCCACTGCTCTTCACCGGACAGACCACGGGGTGAGATGCATACTTCAAATATAATCAGACTGACAGCTGAAACATTGAGCACTAAGAACAATAATATCAGTATCATGTGCAATATTACTTTCTATTAAAAAAGTGACAAAATTCAGCTTTACCTTAAATTTGTCGTTTGCATCTATTTAATGATAGGTAACATTTAATGCCGCTTGAATAACTGACTCATACACTTATCTTTAATCCTGTGTTGTGTTTTGAATTGCAATATATTATTTTCCATGAGGTAAATGTGCTTTTCCTCTTCCATCAGGGCATTTAGCAGTAATCAGGCCAGCAGCACATCCGAGCAGCCTGCAGTGCCAGAGCTGGTGCTGTCGCTGATCAAATTTCCAGCAGAGCAGAACGAGTCCATCGCAGACCTGTCGCAGCCGTGGGCAGCCCTGATGCTTCTGCCACACCTCAGGTAATTCGAACACACGCATAGATGACACATTCACAGGGCTCCTGCTGGTCACTGAGTTTCTTTTCTGACAGCTGATTTTCAGGCAGGGAAAGTCAATACATTCTGGGGTCGCCTCATTAATACAGGGATGTATATTATTTTTTAAAATTTTGTTATAAAAAGAGAGAAAAGTAATTGAATATTACAGCAGTCGCATTGACTTGCTCCCCTCCTTTCCTTCTCTTCCACACACACTCACTTGCATGTTTTAGTGACAGGTCTGATTGATTCTTTTTATTGTGCTGACGTATTGATTTGATCTCCCAGGCCTATAGCTCCAGCTAGTGTTGTGCCTGCTGTGACTGCTTTCTTGAATCACGTCTTGTCTGAGATTGAGACGGACAAACTGGGAAAAGGTTAGTTTCTTGTTTGTTTGTTTTGTTCTGCATGTATGAAAAGTGTCAGAGGCAGAAAAGCTTTATAACAACTAAATCTGCCATTTATTTGGGTTGAAATTAGTAGTTTGTAATTGAATGATGACTTTTAGTAGTAAGTTAGAATGTAAAATAGCAGGTTTTGCTTCTTTTCACATTCAATAGGTTTGAGTTTGTCAGAAAAAAATCAGTTATTTGAAGGCATCTGGGCTGCAGGAATTTGATGGACACTTAATTGTGTTTGACATTTTACTGGCTAAATGATTGATAGAAAATTGCTGCAGGTTATATGGTCTGTAATGGAAATCAGTAGCAGGTTCCTCTCCTGAAATCAGCCCACCCAAACAAGTGTGAATGTAGAATCAAGATTTTGAGTGGTGTATTAAGTTTTCTTGTTCTCGACTTCTCCGCCCTCTAGCTGGTCTGTTTGTGGCCAGACAGGCCCTGAGCTGCCTCCTCTCTCTGGACGGCTCTGCTCAGCTGCTCTCACTGCTCAC
>JAOXYL010000002.1:13731169-13742392 GCA_028564955.1 Terapon puta
GGTCTGTTTGTGGCCAGACAGGCCCTGAGCTGCCTCCTCTCTCTGGACGGCTCTGCTCAGCTGCTCTCACTGCTCACTGTGGACAAGATCAACTCGATCCTGCAGTAAGTGCTGCGTGTATGTTTGGAAAAGACATTTTGAAAATATATGCAATTTAAGGTCGTCCAGCTCACTGTGTTCGTTACGGTTACAGGAAGTTTCCCACAGACCTGTCTGCCCTGCTACTCGGAGATCTGTACTACACCCGCCTGTCCCTCAGCGGCGTTTCAGAGCACCTGTCCCACAATGCACTGCTGGAGCTCTACCAGATCCTGCAGGCCAACCTGTCCTCCAACATCTCCAAGGTGTGTCTGCAGTCACAGCAGTTAGAGTGGCGCTTTAAAAAGACCACCTAAACCGAGTTTGAATTTGTCATCATACCTGCATCTCTGCCGAGGTCTTCACCAAGTAGTTTCTAATGCTGAATAGACATTAATTAAGAGTTTCCTAAAATACTTGAAAAATAAAGTTTTTATCACCTATTTTACTAATTAACTATTTCTCTCTCAGATACGCCTGTTGACTCTGAGGATTCTCTCTCAGTTTGAGGCAGAGCTCCCTCCGCAGACCGAGGTACCACCACCGATTCAGACCCTCATTAAAACTTAATCAAATACAGGAGATGATAAGCTCAACTGCTAATTCGTGTGAGTGTGTGCCCCTCTGTCCAGGGTGAGGAGAATGTGGAGGTGCAGCCGGTGTTTGCCGTTTGCCTGCAGGCCGAGCTGGTGCCGGCTTCCGTGCAGGACTATAGAGAAAAGCTGCTCCACCTGCGGAAGCTGAGACACGACCTGGTGCAGCGCAGCCTGCCACAGGGGCCGCCCGCCACCTTCCAGCAGGTACAGAGGAAGCCTTCCCGACTCTTCTGTCTTCTATTCACCATTTGGAAAACTCTACACCATGATTTGAATGATTTTGTCTTGTGAAGTGACACATTGTTTAGATTTGGCTAAAAGCTGCTGTACTAAATATATTATGTACACATAGATATAGCAGCAGAGGTGTTTAACATCAACACATCATGCTTATTTTCCTTCAGGTACCTCTGCGTTACCTCATCGCAATGCTGTTCGTCAATTTCAGGCCACTGTGGGATGCAGTCATTGAACTTCTTGTGTGAGTATGAAGGATACTGTCAGCATTAATTCAGCTAGAATTAATACACATATGGTATTATGTTTTAATTCATTAAATCACTTATTTTTTATCACAAGTGCATTTTGGTTACAAGGGGAAAATGTCCAAACATGACAGTACCATGAATTGTTTGCATTTTGCACACTGGAACACAATGAGGAATGCTAACAATGCTAACAGGCCTAGTACTGAACTTTGTTGAGGTGTCAGTTAAATACACTCAGCAGAAGTGTGTCTCTGTCCTCCTCACAGGACCCATGCCAGAGGGATGGACAACAAAGACTTCTGGAGGGTCTATCATGAACATCTGGAGATGGTGGCAGGGCTAGCTGGTAAGACTGATGCATCATATCGACAGTGTCACACACCATGGTGAAAGTGTTTTTATGTAGCAGCAAATGTATCAGACCGCTTGGGGATGTGTGGAAATGTAGATCTCCCTCTCTGTGTGCCTTAGAAAAAGAACTGCAGGAGAATGACGAGGACGATGAGGAGGATGAAGAGTCAGGTCTGCAGGGAGAGCCGGGCTGCGACGTCATCGAAAGCGGGGACGTGGGGGTGCTGTTCCTCGAGCAGCTGAAGCTGACGTCCGACCCAAACGAAAGGACAGACTTCCCCAACTTCCGCAGCCTGCTGTGGCGCTCCATGGCCCAGTTTCCTGACAGGGTGGAACCTCGCAGCCGGGAACTGAGCCCACTGCTGCTTAGGTTCATCAGGTTGGTCTTTACAGTGTTTTCCATTCAGAGAAACATTTTAGCTTGATGGATCATCAGTTAGGTCTTTGCCACTGGAGTTCAAGTATCTAATCCCGATGGTATTTTTTTTATGTTTTTTGTTGCAGGAATGAGTTTTTCCCTGCGGATCTGCTAGTGGCACCTACTCAGGACTTGAAGAAGAGGATAGCCCCAGAAGAGTCAGGGATGGCTGTGGAGGAAGAGGAGGCAAGAGAAGAAGAGGAGGAGGAGCAGGAGGCAGAGGAGGAAGGCAAACAACAGAGGAAGGCACTTCCAAGGAGAGCTGCTGCCAAGTAAGACTTTAGAGTGCCACACGCTCATTAACAACTATGACACATAGCAGGCTCCTTTCATGTTCTCAAAACCAGGGTTCTGTTTAAGATAATTATATATTTCTTCCCGTTTTCAAATGAGTAAAATTGTCACTATGTTTACAAAAACAAAATATATAAAATGATGTCTGAACAAAAAAGTAATAGTCTAAAATTGACAGGATGTAGATTTAAACTGTTGTTTGATACCTGTCCCCAGTCTGGAAGTACAATTGAACCCTGTGTGGGCATTGTTTTCTTTTCTTAACAGGCAGCTGATTGCACATCTGAAGGTGTTCGCCAAATTCACCAACCCTCGCTCGCTCTACTTGGAGAGCAGCCTCAGCGATCTCTATCACCAGGTAAGGCTAAAACTTAACTCTTCCTCTTAATATGAAAACAACATCACAGCTGCCAAGATGTTTGAACACATGTGGACACTCATTAGCAAGAACAGATGGGATGCTTGGACTTGTTTTAATATGAAGCTTAAATATTTTCTAAGGCATTAAACCAACAATATATACTTCTGGTTTCAGTTGCTCTTCCATCAGGACCACCAGATCCAGCGAGTTGCACTTGAATGTGTTCTCACATATAAGGACCCCAACATTGTACCATACAAGTAAGAATGTTAACCACCTTAAGAGATGGACGAGAAAACTGTATGCTGTAATAATTCTCTTTACACAACAGTCTCCCATTCTTTCTTCCCCTCAATGGGGTCATTGTGAGCATCTTCGATAGGAATCAGAGCTCTCGTCCTCCACCCTCTTTGGTTACAGATGGAGGAATGTTCACTTCCACCCGAGTGCTACCTCTGCCTGACATCATGCCTTTTACTATCTGTTATCAAGCTATCCATTTACTGTACCAACAACCTACCTGCAGACTGATGCGTACTTCCTGGGAAGTCTTACATTACAGATACTTGTGTATGACTCTTTGTTCAGGATCTGGCTGCCACACTGACCTAGTTTTTGGACAGTGACAGACAACATGAACAGGCTCTGGCATTTGGATTCGTTCTTATTTTATTATTATTTTTGTATGCTGTCCATGTATTAAGATGTACATGGTGGTCTTTCACATTTAGTTGATACTGGTCACTAACTGGTTATTAGGTATATATAGCATCATTATGAGGCAGTATTATAGGAACTGAGCTGCTGCGTTGATGCTCTATATTAGTGTGTTGACTTGTATGTTTGTTTGTTCAGGGAGAATCTTGAGAAGCTACTGGATGACAAACACTTCAAAGAGGAGATTGTCCATTTCAACATCTCTGAGGAGACAGGAGTGGTTGAAGCTTCCCACAGAGCCAGACTCATCCCACTGCTCATGAGGTACTGTGTGCGTGGAGGGTGTGCTGGTGTGGTTATTCACATTGTGGGGGCATGAACCAGATAATAGTTATATTGTGGAGACAAAATGTGTTGCATTTTAGGGTCAATTTCCTCAAAATTCATGAAAGCACAACTTTATGTGTTCTCTTTTGTAATTTTTTTCCTTAGTTGTTTTGCTTAGAGTTAGATCCCATATCTGCCCGGTTAGCTTAGTGTAGTATAAAGACTGAAAGAACAAGCCCTTTCCAAAGTAAAAAAAATGCCTACAAAACCCCCATATGTTTTTTTTACCTCTAAAAATCTTCATGATAAACCCAACAAACATTTCCTGGTTTTAATATTTGATGGACAGATAGCAGAGAGGTATAAACCTTTTCATTTAGCTTGGGGGAAGAACATGCTTAAGTGTATTTTCTACTCTATTCCAATGACACACTTCGTAAGTGTCCTTAGATAAACTGTGGGGACAGGAGACATTCATATATAAATGGCTGAGCAATTCCAAACGGCTTCCTGTATATTTTAATAAAAAGCTATTTGGATTATTTTTGATGTGATCTCTCAGTCACCAAAACTGTGTGTACTCTTTATGACACAGGATCCTGTTCGGCCGTCTGCGCACTAAAGCAGGCAGTAAGTTTCAGGGGAAGGCGAGCGCTGCCTCTCGGTCCTCCATTATTCTGCGTTTCCTGGCAGGTTGCCAGGCTGAGGAGCTGGGAATATTCATCGACCTGCTGCTGGAGCCCGTCTGCCATCACAGCCAAGGTAGACAGTCTGTTATATGTATTGTTATTTTACTGGTTTCTTTTCTAGTTCTGGGCCTTTTTTGAATCAGATCTAAATGATCGACATAAAAAGATAAAAAATGTCATGATTACTCTTTATGATAATATATTATGGAAAAATTTAAATCTGGAAAGTATATTTCTGGCTTTTCAGGTTTTAAAGATGGAATTTTATCTTAATTTATATCATAATACATTTTATACTTGGCATTTTTGCTGGTGAAACAAAACAAACTAACCAATTTGAAAACATTGATTGTGATCTGGAAGACTCTGTTTCTGCCATCCACTGTCAGCTACCTACAGATAGACTTGGGGTAAGTATGACTGAACGATCATCTGTGCCCTCAGGTTCCTGTCTGGCAGCAGTGCAGAAAGCTGTGGCTGAGACAGACGTGGGTGCTGTCCTGCCGCTGGGCCGTCAGCACAGCCTGCTGAACATAATCTCCGTGGTGATCCAGAAGCTGGGCCACCTCATCCACATCTACCTGCCCAAGGTCCTGCAGATCCTGCTGTGTGTCACCGCCTCAGTGTCCATTATCCTGGACAACAGGAGCCAGGTAATCAGGACAGTGATTGATAAGATTATTTTAATACCTACTTCTTTTATGAATTTCTAATGATCAGATTCCTTAATGTTTTTTACACAGAACCAACACGTCTATGAAATTTAAATGTGTCAGTATAATAATTGTCTTTATGTCATAGTAAATTCTTCTGTATCAAACACTAAAGCATATCTAATTATTCATTATTCATTAAAAAGTTATTCACCACAGTGCCACTATTACAGATGTAAACAACACATGAAAAGATTACATCAAAATTCAGTCTCTCCACTTTGTTCCAACACTATATAAGAACAACATGCCTTTCATTTAGAGATGCAAACCTCAAAAGAGATGTGACTGATTTCTCACTGCTGGGCTCTTCCCTTGTCTGCAGTTGCGAGCAGGTTGCATCAGTCCTCTGAAGAACCTGAGGCGACTCGGCATCCTGAGGATCCAGGACTTCTTTGATGGCTTCGACTCCTACAGCTTCAGTCCAGACGAGCTGGACGCTGTCTTTGAGGCTGTGGTCTGGCCTCAGGTACATGTTGCAAACAACTTTTGCGTTTGTGTATTTGTGTTTTTTTGCTGTCTCTGTCAAGATATTTAAGACTTTAAATGTCTTTTTTTTCCCCAGATCTGCCGTCTCCCCACAGAGAGCCCTTACTCCCCCACCCCTCTGCTGAAACTCATCCATGTATGGTCCAAAAATGCCAGGTCTGCCTCTCCTCTATATTTGTCTTATTCCCATCACATCTGTCCACCATAACATTTCTGCCAGTTAATCACAGTTTTCATCCAACATGGGTTAAGTGAAGTACTGAGACTGTTCTGTCTGTCTGTCAGGTTCTATCCCCTCTTGGCCAAACAAAGGCCAAACCAGCCGGAGTGTGATGTCCTCCGTAACGTGTTCGCCCTCCTGTCAGCAAAGAACGCTTCTCCAGTGACCGTTGCCATGGTAATGGACATAGCGGAGTCCTTAGCAACCACTCAAGACTTTGTCGCCTCAGAGACAGAGACAGAGCTGAGCGTCAATGGCTGTGTGTTCCCAGAGCCTGAAGAGGGCGCTCTTGTCACTTCAGGTTAGAAGAGTTTGTCTTTAGTAAAACGATTTAATAAACGCATTTAATTTTTCTTTGATATATACTGCATATCTAATTCCAGTGTCAGGCTAATGGTTGGTGTTGTTGTTGCACCTCCTTCAGATTCACTGAGTCAGGGCTCAAGGCTGCTGCTGCCTCACATATCCACCCTGCTGCAGTACCTCAGCGGAGTCGTACGTAACACCGACCGACTCAAGAAAAAGAAGTTCAGGGCACAAGTGGCCAAAGAGCTCAACATCCTCTCCAAGTAAGTGTTTTACTTGAATAGTTTCTGTTTCACTGCATGCCACATGTGTTCTCTCTCTTCAGGGAAACGTATATATGTTATCTTTGTGTCATTGAACACACTTTTTGTGTGCGATATTTGTCTCTGTCAGGGTCAGTCGATTTGTGAGCGACAAGGAGCAGAGCTCAGTGCTCATCAGCCTGTTGCTGCCCTACCTCCAGAAAGCCAACAATCCTCAAGTAAGACCAAAAACTTTTGCTGTTTTAATGTCCACGGGGGTCAATTGAAAAATCAGTTAATTTTTTTGTCTTCATCAGACCCTTTACCACCTGTAACTATCTCTACCAGTTAACTTATTTGCACCATGAATTGTTGACATTAAGGACAGTGCCTTGCTGGATTTGCAGGTATCCAGAGAAGGACGTGTGTCTGGGAGAGAATAAATGTTGTTGGAGCACGTTAGAGATGTTTCTATTGGGCTATACGTCTCCCTGCTGCCCATTAATGAAGTTACTATGTATTTATTTCAGGAGACAGAAATTGACATCCTGGCCACAGTTCAGAACCTGCTGCGTCAGTGTGTGCAGCCCTCCGCCTTCCTGCGGCCGCTCAGCAAACTCTTCTCCATCATCCACAACAAGCTGCCCAGGCAGGCCCTCACTAATGTCTTCCAGGTACAGCAGAGATCAAGTTATTATATTTACACGTGT
This sequence comes from Terapon puta, assembly GCA_028564955.1. Taxonomy (NCBI): domain Eukaryota; kingdom Metazoa; phylum Chordata; class Actinopteri; order Centrarchiformes; family Terapontidae; genus Terapon; species Terapon puta. Next base: position 13,738,109 of record JAOXYL010000002.1, read on the forward strand.
ACTGTGTTTGTAATTTGATCATTTGAGACATAATGTGTAGTCATTTATGCTGCACTGATTTATATGTAGCTTCTGACCTTTATCAGTGTGTTCTTAGTGCAGCTCTGCCTGTTGGTGTATGTCTTGGCAATTGTTTAACCAAAAAACACACTAGCTTAGCTCGCAAGGAAACAAGGAAATCAAGCTAACGTTGACCATGATTTTCATTATTTAAAATAATTACTTAAAATCCTTCCTGTTTATATAACACTGCTGATATGTTCAGTTGCTGAATGATGGCTACAATTAATAAATCAAGACGTCTTGGCCTGTTTGTTTTATTTGTTTATTTTCTTCTTCTTACCTTTGTTTTATGTTTTATTTTAAAAACTCTGTTTGTTGTGTGTTTTTGTGTGTTTCCCTGCTTTCAGACTTTGTCAGATCTGGAGCATTCACTCACATACATCACTGATTTAGCAACAAAGGTAAGCCCATGGATTACATTCATATGAAATATTATATGATTACTTACACATGTACCTGGAACAACAAAAATATATTTTTTAAAATTATTAATCTTCTAGAGATCTCAGCAGTGATCTCAGCACCTAGTTCATAATGTTACAACAAGTAAGAAAATAAAATCTCATTTATTACTTTCTGCTCATCTGCTTCAGCTTAACGCATTTGACAGTCGACACTTGGATGAGATCTACTTTGACGTGCGTCTGACGGCTTTCCAAGACGCCACCAGGAGAGTAAAAGACATGACGACTCTGGACCTGGACTACATCAGCACCATCATACACAACTGCTTCCACACCTACGAAGTAAGAAGACCAATACTGCAGATTCATTCTCTTAACTAAGACCTACAGCCTGAGGAGATTTTTATTATTGCTTTTTATTTATTTATATATATTTTTTATATCCCTCCTTTCATTCTCCCCCCTCCTTTGATGTAGATCGGTGACATGTCGCTGGCAGACAACGCCACCTTGTGCCTGTCTGCGGTGATTACCCAGCTGGCAGCGGTCGGCCCTGGAGAGCAACTCTACAAAGACATCGTGCAGCACACCATCCTGGATGCTGTGCACAAGGGGCTTCGCAGCAAGACAGAGGTAAGAACGCACATCTCTCGACATACGGAAATCTATTCAAGTTTTTCATTACAAAGTAGGTTTAAAAATGTGGCCTCTTCCTGCTCATCACCCCTCCAGAGTGTGCAGCATGACTACACCACCGTGCTGGCCTGCCTGGTGAAGACCTTTCCCTCCAAGAAAGAGTTTAGAGACCTGGTGCAGCTCACCGACTACAACGACCCTGAGTCTGACTTCTTTGAGCACATGAAGCACATCCAGGTTGGACAGAGAGCATGAAAACCCACCACTCAATCCTCTCACTTTTTCATCTGCTGTACACACAAGCTCCACAAACTGATGTGTGTTCCTTTTTGTTCAGATCCACCGTCGTGGCCGTGCCTTGAGGAAGTTGGCCAAGCAGCTGAACGATGGCGTGGTGGTGATGACACCTCGGTCGCTCCAGAATTACATCATGCCGTACGCCATGACTGCGCTGCTAGATGAAAAGATGCTCAAGGTGACTGATGCAAACCATTTGAAAATACACACGTATTTTGTTATATGTGTGTGTCTGACGCCTCCTCTTCTGACATGATGCAGCATGAGAACATGATATCGGCATCGGTGGAGGTGGTGGGTGCGGTGTGTCGCAGGCTGACCTGGTCTAAGTACCTCTACTATCTGAAACACTTCGTCCACATCCTGCAGACGGCGCAGACTGAGCAGAAACTGGCTGTCAGGTGGGGTTTGCCTTTTTTTTTTTTTTTTGCGTTCTTGCTTCTCACTTTAAAATCATTTGTTGAGGAGTTTTGTAAAGTCTGTGCTAAGAGACTCTCTTCTCTCCATTGTGTTGTACCTCTTGAACTTTAGTTTGCTGGTCACAGTCCTGGAGGCTTTTCATTTTGACCATCAGACCCTCAGCAGAGAAATGGAAGCTGCCAAGGCCCGAGAGGGTGAGTAACTAACTCATTTAATATTCTGTATTTGTTCTCTATCATATAAGGTATTTTAAGTTTTGGCCTTTTTGTTTCTTTCTAGTATAATGTAACATAAATGTGTAACATTTCAAATTGATGACATAAATCATCCTCAACTTACTATTCTTTATCAAGCTGGGAGCAGTGTGATCGATGCAGATGATGAGGAACAAGCTGCAGCAGACGAATCAGACGCAAGCGATGATGAGGAGGAAATGGAGGTTGACAGCCAGGCTGCTTCATCTGATGTTCCCATGGAAACAGACACCTCCAACGGAGAGAAGTTTGTCGTCTCTAAAAAAGGAACCACTGCTGAAGTCAAGGGCTCGGCAGCTCCCAAACCCACAGCAGTGGCCAGCGGGCTGCCGCAGAGCAAAGAGGAGCTGGAGTCTCTGATCAGCGCCATCCACCAGACTGTTAATGACAGCGTCCTGCCTCGCCTGGACAAGTGTCTCACTGCAAAGGTACATCGGGCTCAAACACAGTTGTAGTCTCTTCTGTACATTCTCAAGAGCAGCATAATGATGTGTGTGTCTGTGTGTGCTTGTGTGTCATCAAGGTAAAGCGTGATGAGGAGCACAAAGCCGTGAAGTCCAAAGATGTGAAGGATGAGGAAGTGGTTCGGATACCCTTAGCCTTCGCCATGGTTAAAGTGATGCAGACTCTGCCTCCACACATCATGGAGGCTAACCTGCCAGGGTATGCAGCTGTGTGTATGTGTGTGTGTCTGAGTGTGAGAGAGCAAAGACTATGGATGGTGGATGTGTTTTTGAAATTTGAAGCAAGTAAATCAGTTAATACTTACACTGTAGCACTGAAAAAAAACTTAAAATGACAACTATTAGTAATGTGATTTTTTTTTTTGTCTGCTGCTAAATGTTTGTGTGTGTGATCCAGCATCCTGATCAAGGTGTGCGTGCTGCTGAGGAACCGTTTCCAGGAGATCCGTGATGTGGCGAGGGGGACTCTGGTGAAGATCATTGAGACTTTAGGCTGCAGATACCTGCAGTACCTGCTCAAAGAGATGCAGGGGGTCCTTGTCAAAGGCTACCAGGTAGGAGCGCACACACAGAAGCAACCATGCAGTCACAGAAAGAAAACCTCAAACACATTTGCTTGTGAGTGTAAGCTCACGTGTAATGCATCTCAGGTTTGACAAGGTTTATCATTTATTGTCATTACTGATCATAATGAAATGTTTTTGACTCATTGAAATAGTTGTTGCCTTTGAAAATCCTTATTATGTGTGTCTGTCTCTCTTTATACAGGTCCATGTTCTAACATTCACAGTGTACCAGCTGCTGTCAGTCCTCAGTCCAACCCTGAAGAGTGGAGACCTGGACCCGTGCATGAACATGCTCATCGATGTACGTTTCACACCACACACCCTTTATGTCTAATAATAAAGATTTCTTAGGAAGAATCCAGTTTAAAGCTTTTATTCTGTTTATTCTGTATTTCTGTTTTTTGACATGGTCTCCTTCCTCAATCTCCCTTCTTCCCTCTTCCCCATTGGTCAGATCTTCAACAACGAACTATTTGGAGCTGTGGCTGAGGAGAAGGAGGTGAAGGGGATCGTCTCCAAGCTGATGGAGGCTCGACACAGTAAGAGCATGGACTCCTATGAGCTGCTGGCCCGGTTCTGCAGCAAGGAGAGCATCACCAAGTTCATATTGCCACTGAAGGAGGTGAGGGGGCGAATTCATGTAAAATACAAAGTACACTTGAATTAATATGAATTTACACATAGATGGTAAAAAATAATACTCAACACAAAACTTGACAGATTTACAGGCCACTTTTAACTGTTCAAAAGCAGCTCTCTCAATTCAAAATGCTGTACCTCAGTGATATGATCACATTTGGTAGTAATCAATTTGACAAAAATATATAATATTGTTAAATAATTCAAATGGAGTGTAAACAGGGTTTCTACTACATTCTAACTTTAAATAAAGTAATGTTAAAAAAGAGTAATTACATGGTGTAAACACTGGAGGGGTCATTTGTTATGCAACACTTCTCCTCACCCTGCCTTCTTAATTTCCTGCTGTTTTTAGATTCTGGAGACTTCATCCAGTTTGAAGGTGTGCAATCGAGTGAGTGCTGTGCTGCGGCGACTGGTCCTGGGTTTGCTTGTCAATGAGGGGATGACTCCCCAGGATATCTTACTGCTGTGCCACGGCTTGGTCAGCCAGAGTCTACCGCTACTCACCAAGAGAGACCGGTACACACACACACACACA
>JAOXYL010000002.1:13742492-13754594 GCA_028564955.1 Terapon puta
TACTGCTGTGCCACGGCTTGGTCAGCCAGAGTCTACCGCTACTCACCAAGAGAGACCGGTACACACACACACACACAAATCACTTGAATAATGATCTACATCTACATTGTATGACACTGTATATGTGTGTATTTATAGGGAGAAAGCCTCAGTGAAGCCTCCACCAGACCCCAGGCTCCCCCCTCCCAGTTGCCTGCTTCTGCCTCCAACTCCAAAGAGAGGGGGTCAGAAAGCTCCTGTCAGCAGCCGAACCAACATGCACATCCTGGTGGACGCTGGCCTCAAGGTGCTCACTGAAACACTTCTGCATGTTTCCCCTTATTCTCTATTCCATTCATATAAGTATTTCACATTTCCTTTATGCTGAGAAGGACAGAAGGCCTTGTTGTGATAGGTATGTGACATACGTGTGTGATAAGAGTGTTTCTAAGGTGCCATCATGTGTCTGTCTGTTTTCCAGCTGCTCCACCTGAGTCTGAAGAGATCCAAAGTGACATCGTCCGAGGCATCAGCTCTGGAGATGCTGGATCCTTTCGTCCTGCTGCTGCTCGACTGCCTCGACTCCATGCATGTCAAGGTACTAGCTTTTTTTTTTTTTTTTTGTACATAGGAGTCTGTCGTCATCTTATATTTAAGCCTCACACGCATTTTTATCTCTAACATAAATGAAATGGAGATCATATCTTTAGCACTGCCTCCTCTCTCTCCTCAGGTGATCACTGAGGCTCTGGTGGCGTTCACTTTGCTGTTGAAGTTCCCTCTGCCTGCAGTGGAGCAAAACGCTGACCAGCTGACCAAGCAGCTCTTTGTCCTGCTGAAGGATTACTCCAAGGCCGGAGCCGCCCGCGGGGAGAACTACCACCTGGTGCAGAACTGCTTCAAGGTGCCACAAATAAATACAAACACAAACATGCACACACCTGAAGATAAACAGGTGATCACATCTGTTGGCTTATTTGGTAGAATTTCCATTTCGAGATTAAACACGGCAAACGTGCTGAGGACAGGAAGTGTTGTCCCTTTAAGATAAAGGCAGCTTACACAAGATTTTTTTTTTTCAAAGAAATTATTATTTTTGATTCTCCAAATAAATTAAAGTGATGAAAATATCGTAGGTGATTCTTAACTGACAAACATAATAACAATTAAGTAATAAGCAACTGCTGCATTTATTTCTGTCTGTTTATTCCATCTATTTATTTCTCAGGCCATCACCATACTAGTGAAGAATGTCAAAAGCAACACAATCTCAGAGACACAACTGCAGGTGCTGCTGGGATATGCTGAGGAAGACATTTATGACCAGTCTCGCCAGGCCACTGCCTTCGGCCTGCTGAAGGTACTGTCAAACATCGACCAGGGTGTTTGTGGTGCTGTGATTTTTCTCTGTGCAGGATACATTTGAGGATGAAAAATGTAAACTATTATTAATTAATTAAGTGTTGTGATGAATTCTATCAGTGGTAAAGAAAGCTGCGTTTACATGTATTTTATTTTTCACCTGTGTTCTCCAGGCTATTCTTTCCAGGAAGCTAATTGTTCCAGAAATGGAAGAGGTGTTGAAAAAAGTGGCCAAGCTGTCCGTTACTGGCAGCAACGCTATGATCAGAATCCACTGTAGACAGGTACGTGTCCGCTTCCTGCTGCGCACAGAATAACAGAGATGTTATACAACACGTGTACTCAGCCAGTAATCACGGTTTGTGTTTTGCAGATCTATCTAAAATACCTGCTGGACTACCCACTGGGGAGGAAGCTGAAACAACACCTGGAATTTGTGGTGGCCCAGCTGCACTACGAGCACGACACCGGCAGGGAGTCTGTGCTGGAGATGCTGGCCTACATATTTCAGACTTTCCCTCAGGTGAGTGAATTTCCCCTTAAATCCGCATGTGCATGTGGATGTTTCACATGTAACCAGTGATTTTTTTTTTTACTTTGCATATATTGGGGTAGTTCATCACACACGTAAATGCATGAAAGTAACACCAGATTGAATATTTTACATTTCTGCTTAGAACCTGCTGTTGCAGAACAGTGGCATGTTCTTTGCTCCACTGGCCCTGGTCGTGGTCAATGATGACTCCGCGCGCTGCAAGAAAATGGCTGCTATGGCTATCAAGGCCCTGCTCACTCAGCTGGACTCAAACCACCAGAATACCCTGTTCTCCCTCGTCAACACCTGGCTGAATGCAGAAAAGGTACAAATGGCATTCTTCTACAGCAACAACTTTACCCAGTGTTTTTTTGTGTACTCTACAGTGGTTGAGGTGATTGATGTATATTTGAATGTCTTAAATAATCTTTAATAAACCTCTGACCTTCACCCCCCTCCCAGGCCAACCTACGGCGTCTCGGTGCTCAGATTTGTGGTCTGTTTGTGGAGGTAGATGAAGAGAAGTTTGCCCGTCGCCTGGATGACCTACTGCCTCTGCTGGAAAGAGAGATAAATCCAGACAACTTCGAAGATGTGAGATGACACATTTGCATCACGATTTGCCCTGAAAACTCTGAACACTGAAGGAAAAAAAAGCATCTGAACTCTCTCTGTCTTTCAGATTGAGGAGGAGCAGGATGAGAAAGGTGCAGACCGGTTGTTGTTCAGTTTTCTGACTCTCATCAGCAAACTGTGCAAACACTGCGGCCTGCTGGAGCTCAGCAAGCCTCACGACACGCTCTGTCATATTTGGGGTAAAGGACTGACTCATACCACCTCTAGATCTCTTACAAGCATTCACAGTTTCCACATGCGCTCACTCCCTTTTTTTTAATGTCATGTGCCCCTGCAGGTCACATCGAATCCCACCTGCGGTACCCTCACTGCTGGGTGTGGCTGACGGCCTCGCAGCTTTTCGGTCAGCTGTTTGCGGCCCATCAGGCGGAGCAGCTGGTTGCCACTTGGAGAGGAGACAGAACAGACGCTTCAGCTCAGTCTGCAGCCACAGCCTTCATCACCAGCAGTCTGGACAAGAAGGTTAGGCTCAAGATTGCTTTTTTTTTCCTGCAGTCATCTAATTTCTGTCCTACTCTCATTGTTTGAACAAATATTTTCTTTTCCTCTGCCTTCGTTCTGATATTTAGATGAGAGAGCTGGCGTTATCTTTCTGCCATCAGCTACAGTCCAAGTACCTTGACACAGCGTCAGGAGAGCAGGTGCCAAAACTCAACCAATCACACCTGTATCTAAACCACATTTCAGCCAAAGCTAAAAACAAATCATATGTGAGATCTGGTTGACTGGTAATCTGCTCTGCCCACAGGTGATCAAAAATCTACTGTTCGTCGGCAAGGTGATCTATCTCATTTCCCCTGAGTCTGACGTCACACCACCTCAGGTTGAAGAAGTTGCAGAAGAGAAGGAAGAGCAGATGGAGAATGGAGATGGAGAGGATGAAGGTGAGGTTGGAGAGGAGGGGGGAGAAACAGAAAATAACGAAGAGGCGGAGGAAGAAGAAGAAGAAGAAGATGAAGAGGAGGAGGGTGACAAGGACGATCGGCCTCCGTCACTGCTGTGGTTGATGAAGAAGCTGTCGCTGATGGCCAAGAGGGAGGCAGCTTACACTCCCAAAATTCCTCTGAAGGTACACTCAGAAACTAGATGGTCAGAAGTATCTTTTTCTCCAGTCTTTAGCCAAAATGCCAAAATGTATTTAGCACATTGGGACTTTTAATGCTTTGTTTTTATCTTTTTGTTTTTTTTTTTTTTTTTTTAGCCAAATTCTCTTGCTTAGCAGCAACTAGCTGATAAAAATGGTGACGAATTTAGTAGATAAAAAGCCAGATATATCCATCAGGAGCTGGTGGAGACCAAGAAGAGAGCTAAATGAATATCAAGTGGCCAGAAAGAAATACTATATTGTCTTAAAAGGAGATATACTAGTGCTCCCGTTGTTTTTCGATACCCCCAAATAGCTGCAAACATTGGTATACTATAACTCACTACCAAGCAGGAAACACTGATGACACTAAATGTATGGTCTGGAGCACAGCCAGGATGAAACGACAGTCAGTCTTTGAATTGTTCAAGTCGTAAAATTATGTAATTTTCTTTCCCTCCATTCTCTCCCACAGAGAACTTGCGTGTTCAAGTTCCTGGGAGCGATTGCCATGGACCTGGGGAAAGAACGACTTGGTCCGTATCTGAGCACCATCATCACTCCTCTGTACAGGGAGCTGGACAGCACCTATGCAGACCAAGGTAACTACCCATTACCTGTTAAAAAAAGGATAATTAATTACCTTATTATAAGTAAAAATGGAAGGTGGGCGAAATAACACTTTGACTTCCTGAAAAAAAAATCCACTCTGTCTATGCACAGATCCCACACTGAAGAACCTGGCGCAGGAGCTGATAGAGCTGTTAAAGAAACAAGTTGGCCTGGAAAAGTTCTCCCTGGCATTCTCTGCTGTCCAGAAGCAGTTTTCACAGAGGCGAGCAGCACGAAAACGACACCGAGCAATGCAGGTATAAACAACACCAAAGCTCACACCAAATGAACACCAGAGCAATGTGTTTTTTTTTTCTAGAAACCAATTCTCTTTTGTCTTTTTTTTTCCCCAAGGCGGTGGCTAACCCAGATATAGCAGCCAAGAAGAAACTCAAGAAACACAAAAACAAAATTGAAGCAAAGAAGAGGAAGATTGAGTTCCTTCGGCCAGGATATAAAGCCAAAAAGCACAGAAGCCATGCGCTCAAAGACCTGGCCATGGTGCAGTGAGCCATGTAAGTTTCACTGCTACATCTGTTTATCAAGGGTGCCATGTGGGAACAAAAGCTCCAGTTGACCCAGGAAAGTGATATGGCAGTCCAAAAGTCCGATATGGCAGGCAAGCACAGCTGGACATATCCAGGATCTTTTGGGCTACCTGGCAACTGGTCCCACAAATCTTACTTCATGATGTTACACAAAGACTTTTTACTGTTTTAAAGATGTTGGCAGTTGACAACACAAACGCCTTGGACCAGGAGAGAGATGTTTCTTCCTGGTGATTGCACACTTACCATGCAGAATGATAATAACCTAATCCATCTCTTTTGTTGGATATGTAACAATCATTGTGTGTGTGTGTGTAAAAAGAATTAGAAATGAAACATCATATAACAGCTGTTTCACAGCAGGATGCCTCCATGTCGCTGATGACATCACTTCGTATGAATTGCAGATGAAAGATGAAATGTTTATTTTCCTGCTGTGAACTAAATGTAGAATTCTTCTCAGATTAATAACCCGTGCAGTTCAATGTACAACCTTTTGTAATTAAAAAAAGATGAGACATTTTTACCCATCATTTGTTCCCTCTCTCTTGTCACAATGTGAATAACAGTCTCAACACAAAGTGGTACAATCACTCATAGCAGTCTTTACTGAGAATAATTTTCACTGTACAAGCAGATATAAATATGCAACCATAAAACTTTGAGCATACAGTTAGTGTTAAGTAACTAAATAACTAACATGCCAAAGCTGTACTCAAGGATTTTAATGGAAAAAGACATTGACTACTCATTCGTTAAAAAAAAGTGGGAACCACAAATGAACAGGAGGAAAAATACAATAGAAATCCATGACATTGCATCTGCCTGACTACATAGTACAAAAACAGCCCAGACTGCAGTAACACTTGGCCAGAGGACAGAGTAGATGGGGAGTCCATTTTTTTTTGTCTTTCTCACTGTTTGAGGCCAAATTTGAGATTTCACAAACAAAATCAGAATAAGTCATACAAGCCAGCAGATTGCTTAAAGAGTTGGATTCAATATTCATACAGAAATTCAATACTGTATGGCTCATCCAGCATACTACTAAAAATTGTCTAACGAGTTGGCAGCTACTTCTCAGCGATGATGTGTCCTCATTGCTCAGAGCAGAAGAGAAAGTTCAAACCTGTGACCTTTGTGCCCCTATGCGTAAACGCTGCCTAAAGTTGGAATCTTCATTGCATCTTTCTGACTTCATTGTGTGATAATGACGTAACCCCTCTGGGAGAAAATTAAGCTAACTGGCGCTTGGTCCAGCGAAGACACCTGATTTCAGAAACGCAACAGAGGCTCACAGCGGACATTCTTTTCAGAGTCTTATTTATTGATTCCCTGTGATCCACGATAATTTACTTGAGTGTTGACACTATAACAAATCAATTTATAAAATTAGCAACATTTAAACATGTCTGTTCACAATGTGTTTAGGATTTCTGAATTTCCAAAACACACAAAAATGTAGATAATAACTTGGAGCCGCCCATCCGTCACCGAAGTTATGAGCACTGCAAATCTGTCACTCTGCCACCAGCATCAGGAAAGATAGGACTGTGTGTGTGTGTGTCTGTATCTGAATGTGTGTGTGTGTGTGTTGTGCGCCCAGTCCAGACATTACTGCAGCCTTTGCTTTGAAGTCCCGGGCTTGAAAGGCGTTGGGCATTTGGGAGGGCTTGGCCAAGGCTTCAGGTGGGTTGGAGGTTTGGAGGAGTGCAATCACTAGTCCAGTGGAAAGTGGGAGGGGTCAGTCACAAGGCTTCATACAGAAGGGTCAAAGGTCGGACGTATATACAGAATGGGGTGGGAGCCTTTACTGCCGACTCTTCAGGGAATCCACAAGCCTACATAGACAGAGCGCAAACATAATTCACCTTCAGTAAACACAGAAAACAGATAAGTTGTGCAACATGTAAAGAATACGCAAACCGTACTGTTATACTGAAGAGAATTAGAAAGATATTTAACTTTTTATGAGCCTTTTGACTATTTTAAACTATCTACTTCTATTTCTATTATTTCTCTGTATAGTGAGTGCAGTAAACACCTACCAATCCATTGCTTCCTCCAGGCCTGTGCCCTTTAAGGCTGAGGTCTTGAAGATCTGCCATTTCCTATCTTTGAGGGCAGGGAGGCCCAGCGCATTGGCCACCTCAGTGGGTGTCATTGCCTGGTCCATATCCTGTTTGTTTGCAAACACCACCAGGATAGCTTTCTTCAACTCTTCCTCCTGGATAAAACACAAAGCAGCAAAATGACAAAAAAGCCAGCAAATAAAGCAAAATATTTGCCATGAGACAGTGAAAAATATCAGTTATGGAAACAAAATAAGTATAGTTTTGAAATTTTTATTTTGAAAACCACTGATAAATTTATGTGGCCTGAATTCTCTGGAAAGTCTTTTGAAATACTCTTTATGCAAATGTAACTTCTACTTTTCACCGCATCTGAGGAGTATTGAACGAATGTGATCTCATGGTGTCAGTAAAGGAGCAAGTATCCTCATGTCTGACTTGGTCAATATTTTTTGATTTAACCAGCTTACCTCCAACATGGCCACCAGCTCAGACTTTGAGATACCCATCCTGTCGCGGTCGCTGCTGTCAACCACGTAGATGACTGCATCTGTGTTTGAGTAATAACACCGCCAGTAGGGCCTAGATAGAAGACAGGGTTGATAGAGGAGCGAGTGAGGGAGAGCTACATTGATTTCCACCCATTTACTCCTGCCGCTAACTGCCACTTCCACCTACCTGATGCTCGTCTGACCTCCCAGATCCCACACCTGGAACTTCAGATTCCTGCATGTGACTGTCTCGACATTGAAGCCGATTGCTGTGCGGAGAGAAATCCACATAGGTACAGTGAGGGCAAAGAGCAGGAGACCGAACATTAGCAACCTAGTATGTGGATGAACAATGTGATATTTCTGCTGACTACAACAAGTTTGGTTTCTATTTTCAGGCGATGTAATGTCAGAGAGACAGTGAGAGAAAAATTATGCTGCTTAGTTTTTCTTAAACCTCTGAAAGACAATACTGCACAGAACAATTGTAACATATATGATTCAAATTATTTCGGTAGACCATAATGCTTATAATTTTCTATACGACTGCATAATTTTGGCTCACTTCATTATTCAACTTCAAGTATGTAGTATTCTGTTGTTACTCTAAATAAAGAAAACACTGATAACATGCAATCTGTCCATAGATAACCATAACAACTATAGTCCACATGACCCCAAATGTATTCAAGCTAAACTAAAAAAATGGCACTTAGAAGTATAAACATGTTCAATTTAATGTTTAAAAACCACAAAACTAACTAGTAAATTGTACCAACATTTTTTATCCCCATATTTGTATCACAGCTGTCCCCAGCAACAGCCTTGCAAAACTGTTTTGTACAAGGCACATACTATTTTAGGTGCAATGACTTCAGTTAAAGCAAGTCAAACTTGTTCTCCTCTCCCCCACCACCGGCTTAGCTTCTCTACAGCAAAAACCCTCAAAGAAGAACACTGACTCGACTGGTTGCCTGTGTTTACCACATGTATCTATGTCAAAGCACAGATTACTGGTCCTGCCATCCACTGTCTAACTGCTGCACATAAGCAGGCTGCTCTCATACCATTAAATATATAATATATCTGACAAACTGAGGCTTTAACTGATGATGGTCTAAGATTGCTGTGTGAGGAGAAATGTACCAGCACTTACTGGGGATTGTGGTGACCACCTCTCCGACCTGGAGCCGGTACAGAATCGTGGTTTTTCCTGCGCCGTCCAAACCCAGGATCAAAATCCTCATTTCCCTGGTGCCGAACAGGCCCGAGAAGAGACTGGAAAAGATGGCACCTGAAGAGCAGACACGAAGGGGGAAAAAAAAAATCAGAAACTTGTATATAAAGCAACTTGTGGCAGTAATTCTGTTTATTTCAGATTTAGTTTTTTACTATCTTCATGTCACAGTTGTTGTTGTTGTTGTTGTTGTTGTAAAAATCGGAGTAAAATTCACTGTCTCTGTTGACGCACCTGACCAATACATTTGTTTCTGATTTACCAATTTAAAACATCCGGTATCTCTTTGTTCCATCGTCATTATTAACTGAATACTTTGGCTTTCTTAATGTAACTCGTCACTAAGAGCGCTAGTGGTCAATGGTGGTCATTTTCATAGTTTTAACTTTGTATACAGGTATAAAACGAATAATAAAAACAGCTTTCAAATGGACGATAAGCTGCTAAAACGAGTCCTGCAATTGCAAAAGTGAAATGAGAAAGATACAAAGACATGAGAGAGAATGAGCTTTTCTACATCTGTTAAATCATTTACACAACAGGGCCCTCTTTCACTGGCATTAACATTCAAGTTGAGCAGGTTAGCTCAGGTTAGCTTAGCTACAGTAACTAACAACAATTAATGGTTTGGTGGGATTAACTCATTATGTCCTTTCAACACAGAAGTGCATATTATTAAACATCTAACGTGGAAAATCGAGAGGAACATGTTTAAAAGCTGATCGCACTGAAACAGCGCCCACGATAAACACACTGTAAACAGCTAACGATGGCTAGCTGGTTAGCCAGCACGCAGACACAAAACAGATACAACCCGGTATATAATTATACACAAACATGCATCTTCTCACAAGGCAGATTCACATTTTATCGAATATTAACTCAAATACTCACCCATTTTGATCAGACTGCGCTTCTTGTGTCAACAGCTTCGTCTTCTTCCGCGTGGCTGACGTGTCGAACAACGACGTCACCAACTCTCGCGTCGATTCCGCTTCGTAACTTTCGACACCAACAAAACGGCATATTTAACTGCAAATTAGCCAAAACACATTTTAAAATATTTTTAAAGTCACGATTGATGCTTATTATAGTATTTTATATTTTTATACACGTGAATAAGAGGTGCGCTGCTCTACTAAGGCGTAAATGGTTTAATGGAAAGTGCTGCTCGTGAACAGACACTTCATCCCGCCGCTGTGCTGCAGGGCTCATTCAAGACGACCAATCTGCTCCGTGTTCCCAAAACGTTCAGCAGCTGCTCCCAGCGAGGGGACTGTGACAGCGACTGGCGAACTGCTTTGAACGCAGCTCGCATTAAGACGAAGGAGTTGCCCTCTCTGAACAGCATCTCAAATTTATGATCAGCCCCAGACAAGAAAAAAAATATAACGATAAGACGCGCGTGGAGTCAATTTGATGCAAAATGCAGCCTTTGTGAAGAGTTTGCAGCAGCATGCGGGGGTCGCTCTGAGCTGATCTGTGTCTGTCGGCTGAAGCATCACTGACGATCCGCGGAGAGACTGACGAGGCGGGACCGGGACAGGATGGTGGAGCGGTCGGACCGAGCCCCGCTGCTGGACTGGGAGGAGGTGCCGTCCGCGGAGCAGCCCGGCGGAGCCCCGGCACCGGCACCGGCGCCGGCGTCGGACCGCCTGTCGAGCCCCTCCAACAGTCGCCTCCCGTCAGGATGCTCCTCCGCGCCGGGGTTTGGGTGGAGCAGCGGTCCGGGGGGTCCCGCTCCCGGCTGCGGCGGCGCCCCACCCTCGACCTCCGCCGCCCCGGGCACCGACGAGGCGCCGCGTCCCGACAGCGAGCATCCTCCCTCGGATTCAGGGTCGAGGGAGGCGCCGCTGGAGGACAGGATGGTGAAATGGGAGGAGAAGGACCAGATTGTGTCAGTCTTTGTGGTCACATTCAACACCAGATCAGGTGGGAGATTAAATATGCAACGCGGTGCCATTGTTATTTGAAATAAAACACAAAATGTTTCCAAGGGGAGGAAAAAAGGGATCATGATGTTTGTGGACAGGAGGGGATGAACAGATGAAGCCTGATGCCAGCAGGTCTGTCTGACGCCCTGAATGGAGAGCGCCTGTTTGTATCAAGTCTGCAGGAACCTTCTCCTACAGGTGTGGCTCCCTCTGAACCTGGCCATAAGTTTAGAGACAGCACTGAGAGCCGCGACACCTCCAGCAGCCTAAACTGCTGGACAGACGTGTTAAAAATGTCAGGATGAGCTCTGTGAAGGAAATCAATCAGCTGGTTGTTCTGCAGAGTAGGCCTATGCATTTTTAATAGAGAGGGGGGCATGTTGAAGGCGGGATAAGACCCTGTGAAATGGGAGCCAGTCAGGTTAGTAAGATAGAGAGCAAATCAATCAAGAGTAATATGCTTTAATGTTTCAAAATGATGGAGAGAGAGGGAGGCTTGCTTCCCTGCAGGGTCACTGATGTGAGTGTCACCGTCGTGTCACACAGTCTCATGGAGAATTTGCAGGAAAGGGCCTCAATTCGAGATGGATCAATTGTTGGTGTGTACCATCACCTGAAGAATATACATGAGGTAAATCTTATCATTTCAGTCAGTGTGGAACTGACAGACTGTGTATTTTTAGCACTCATGGCAAAATACAGTTTGCGCACTCTAACGTACATCTCATGCTGAGATGTAAAGAGAAGTATACCTCTGCCTTATCATTACAACAAAGCATAGGCAGTGTTTGAAGCCCCCGAGGATTTTCAAATTACTAATACAAGCTATTTTTGTATGCCCCTCCACACCTTTGGAACCTGTAAATTAGTACCCTTAATCCCCCAGGTCCCACACTTCTGGATTTGGCAAGATGTCACAAAATGTATTAGATATTGCAGCATTAAAAATGTTCCCCATCCTGACTCACACATAGGAAGCACCACTTTTACAGTCATGAGCAATCAGTAACGTTTCCTTGAAAGACTGTAAAAAAAACTTGCAGCTTTGGGTTGCCAAATTTGGGGGTGTTATTCTGAAAGGAAATGTTTTAGTTCTACACACAGATGTGACAAATTAAAGGAAAAAACAGCTCAACCTGTACTGTCTCGGTGAGGTGTTGGACCACCATGTGCCACCAGAACAGCTTCAATGATTCTTCAAATCACTGAACTCTACTGGGGGGACGGACACCATTCTTCCAAAAGATACTTCCTCGTATGGTGTTTTGATGATAGTGATGCAGAGCGCTGTGTAACATGTCGGTCATTTTCATCCTCATCAAACCATTCAGTGACCCTTTGTGCTCTATGGATAGAAGCATTGTCATCCTAGAAGAGATCACTCCCATCAGGATGGATGGGTTTCATCATAGGATAAAGCTGAACAGTCACAACAACTTTGTATTGATTTCCACTGACCCTTCTCGACAAGTGGATCCAAACCATGCCAGCAAATTACCCCCTAGGTCGTTTATTGTTACCATTTTGATACAAATAAATAAACTATATGTATATATGTATATATATATATATATATGTAATATATATATATATATATATATATATATATGTA
>JAOXYL010000002.1:13754694-13764809 GCA_028564955.1 Terapon puta
TATATATATATATATATATATATATATATATATATATATATATATATATATATATATATATGTACATATATATATATCTTGTATATATCTCTGCTTGTATATATGCAGCAGAGATTTGGCAGGAAATGATTGAAGAAAGAACAAGAAGGACATACAAGACATGACAGCCAGCCGGATGGCTCCTTCCAAAATGAGACTTACAAATGTGCTGGAAGATTTCTGAGACTATACTGCACCAGAACAAGTAGACAGTTCATTAGAGTAGGATTAGGATTCTTTGGTTCATTTCACCCATAGTAATAATGTATAAGGCTGAGGAAGTATTGATTTGAGGATAATTTCTTGCAGCATTTATTCAAGCATCAAGATGATGCATCACAAAACAATGTATTCTGATTTTGTGCCTGTCAAGATATTATGGTTGATTGTTGTTTTATGACACAAGACCACACATCAAAATTAAAATTGTAGCCCTTTTATACTATAAATGTCTAAATTAGATTAGAATAATATTAAAATGAAATTAAACAATATATACAGTTACTTGTATACAGTATCGTACATAGAAAGTCTGTACAGTTTATGCAGGGAAATGTCTCCACTATATTACAAGTAATGACCTTTTAATATTGGTTTATCTAAGCAAGAAGTAGTTTTGATAGGCATTTTGCACTGCATGATTCTTCAAGCTAAATATTTGAAATCAATAACTGTCAAAGCTGTCAAAGTGGCAGTAGAGCTGACCTGAAAGCTGATCAGCTCATATTTCAGCTTAAACACCACTGACTGATACATAAAGCTATTGATAAGGATGAAAACCACACTGGCTGAGTCACTCTTTCTCTCTCCCTGTCCCTATCAGACTGTATTTGCTCAGCTGCCGACACATGATGAATTCTGAGGAATCCAGTCGGGCTGTGTCACTGTTGCTCCATGAAATTAAATGCGGCTGATATATTTACCGTCTGGTCCTGTATCATCTTTTGTCTGCCTGCATGTGTGTTTTTCATAATCTCCCTCTCTCTTTCTCTGTTGTGTGGGTGTGATAGGAAACATGCTGGAGTGGTGTCTGCCCAAAGACATGGACCTGGAGGGAGTGGAGTTCAAAGCCATCGCCAGCGGCTCCCACCGGGTCACCACAGACTTCATGTAAGTGTGTGTGTGCATGAGCGTTATACGTATTTGTACATTAGAGGAAGTTCTTCACCTTCTTTAGAAGTTGAAGGACACAATCAAGTGGAGGAAGCTAATTTGGAGTATTAGGATGCGACTCCATGTCCTCCTCCTGGCAGGACAGAACGACAAAAAGTGTTGCCCGTCTTAAAAAAAAAAGAAAAAAAAAAGAGGCCCAGCCATCTGGCAGTGCCTTTGCTTTTCATGACTCATGGCTTCGTCTGTCTCCCTCTCTCCCTCTGTCCACAGCTACTTCCGGAAGGGCTGCTACTTCGGCCTCGCCTGCTTTGCCAACATGCCGGTGGAGAGCACGGTGGAGAGGGGGGCGAGGATGAAGTCGGTAGGGATCCTGTCTCCATCCTACACCCTGCTCTACCGTTACATGAGCTTCCTGGAGCATCAGGTCAGGTGAGTAAGAGGATCTGGTTTGTTCAAACTGTGAGGTCTGCCCATGCACATGGCAGGAGCTGATACACTCACCAAAGAATCAGGGCTGCGACTAATCATCCTTTTATAGACAAAAGTAAGCAATCAATAACAACCACTTCCATAGGGACAAGTCGAGCTGTTACGGAGGGTTTGATTATGTCACACTGTCATCCTCAAGGGGAAATTTGTCCTCACAAAATTGTAGGATTTTTTTTCCTGAGGGAATTCTCACATCAGCTTAAAAGTTAGGATTGAGTTTATAAAACAAAAGGAACAATCCAACTTTTTGGGGGATTCCTTTATTATTATAGACAGAACAGCTGGAGAGAGACAGGAAAAGGCAGCAAATCTGGCCCGAGGCGAGACTCAAGGCCTTTTATTTGAGCGTGTGCTCTACCAACTGAGCTTTTTTTTTTTTTAAATAAACTTTTTTTTAAATAAAGCTTTTTTTTTTTTAAATTAAAATCTTCACCCAAAATGTTGGAATTATTAGGTTAAAATAATAGAATATGATAAATCTTTTTCCTTGAGGGAGATCCTAGATTTTACTTTTGTGAGGAGGGGCAGTATGGCTAATACAGAAAAACATTTATATAAGAACTAATTCTTCTGTTAAATTCTACTAGTAAGACACTTTCAGTATATACACAGGTAAGTCCAAATATGGCCACTAGGGGCTGTTGGTGGGGCTTTCTGTTCCACTTCCTAGTTCCCCTTTTTCTTTCTTTTCTCTCATCTCAAATATAGACTGCTCTCATACTTTCCATGACTCCTGTTTTCTCTTTCTAAAGCCATGGATCTCCCTCGACAAAGCTGCATTTCCACATCTGTACATCTTCAGGCCGTGTTAATAATTTTGCAGGCGTGGACATGCCCGCGTTAGATCCCCAGAGTTGTCCCACCGCTGTCAGCCTCGCTCGTGAACACAGCTCCCTCTATACTCAGGCATCTTTTCTCTCTGCTCTCCCCCCAAACGCCCCCTCCCTCTCCTTTCCTCCCCGTCCATGTTTCCCACACTCTGGCCTCTCCTGGCCTCCAGTCACACAGCGGTCATGCTCTC
Organism: Terapon puta; assembly: GCA_028564955.1. Lineage (NCBI taxonomy): Eukaryota > Metazoa > Chordata > Actinopteri > Centrarchiformes > Terapontidae > Terapon > Terapon puta. Next base: position 13,757,357 of record JAOXYL010000002.1, read on the forward strand.
CTTACTCATCATTCCCCACGTAGCTTGCTCCAGATTCCCCATCTGCTGACTGCCATAGAAGTTATATAAAGGGCTCACTGTTGGTCACGAGGTAGTTAAGTTATTTAGGAATTTATGGATACTTTCACCCTTTTTTGTCTCTCTCTTTCTTTCCTTCTATTTTTGATGTAATTTATTCAATTTCAACTCAATGAGAGTTTCCAGGCCAAACCAATTTATATTACAAAGATCATTTGTTTAAGCATGCAGTTTCTGCACCAGTTAGTGACTGTTAACTATATGCATTCCTGATTTTAGTAGATTTTAAAACCTAAAATGGTTCTCTGTGTTGAACAAGTAATTTTAAAATATGCCATTGATAATATACTGTGCTATGTATTCGACAAAGCAGTGGTGGCCACATGCAAAGCAACAATCTCTGTAACTGCTGAATAAAACAAAATAGCAATCACCATGCATTTGATTTTTTCTTTTCAGCTTGTTACATGCTGTTCTCAAAAAGTTAAATTAAGAATGAAAGAGTAAAAAAAATGAGCCTGTATATTTGTAAATATCCTAATTTAACCTTTAGAATTTCCCTGTTTTAACACTGACATTATTTGATGTCATTTTTTCTCTGCACCAGGCTCCAGCTCCAGTCCCCAGGCCACTACTCTCCCCTAGAGGCTTTTTATGAGGACAAGAGAGCACTTCTGCCCCCCAGTGGTGATGGTGTCGTTACTGCATGTCCAGCCAACGCCTGGGGAGCTGCAATCAACCACAGCATGCACCCTGAGATGAAGGTAGCAGCTTCTTGTGTCTGTGAAAATTTAGCATTGTTGTTTTGTTTTTGTTTTTTTAGTAACCCTGTGTGCCTCTGCGTTTGAATACCTCTGGATCAGATCACACACCCTGCAGGCTGCATGTCTCAGTTCATCCGCTTCTTTGGGGAGCAGATCATGGTGCTGTGGAAGCTGGCTCTCCTCCGCAGGCGCATCCTCATCTTCTCCCCTCCACCTGTAGGCGTGGTTTGCTACAGAGGTGAGATACATTAACCAGACATGAAAGTTTAAAGGAATAGTTTGACATTTTTGGGGACATTTGCACACAAATTTGCTTTCCTGTCTGTACTCAAATGGGATGATTGGTACTGTTGTCATGTTTGTCTGTTCAATGTGATGCTGGAGTCAGCAGCTGGTTGACTTAGCTTAGCATAAAGACTAGAAACAGGGAAAAACAGCTATGTCTGAAGGTAACAAGATATGCCTAAAGCTTGATACTTCACTGGGTTTATCAGTTTGTTTCATCACGACAACTGATTTATTAAGCGAGTCTGGGGATTTTACGTCAGCGTACAAGTAGTCCCCCCACCAACCTTCTACAAGTCCTGCACAGACTCACATCCCGTGTCGCTTCTCTCTCTCTCCCACACTCGTGCATCTAATTTTGCCCTCCACCCCCTCTTTCCCTCTCAGTGTACTGCTGCTGTTGTTTGGCAAACATCTCCATCCCCGGGATCGGCGTGGCTGTGCCCGAGTTCCGCCCTTTCTTCTATGTTAATGTGGCTGATATCAGCGCCCTGGAAAATGAGCTCTCCTATGTGGCATGTGAGTGGATGCTTGAAACATTTGTGAAAGGCCCCCAATGAAAAAAAATTACTCAGCCCTGGCTGTCAAGTGTACATCAGGTATGATAAGTGTTTCCTGTATCTCAGCTCTTATGAGATCCTGTGTGTGTGTGCTTAGGTACTACTGAGAAGATCTTTGAAGAGAAGAAAGATCTGTATGACGTGTATGTAGACAATCAGAATGTAAAGACCTACAGAGATGGTCTGAAGCCTCTGCTCCGCCTGAGCACCGCAGACAGGGAGAAATATCGCAAACTCACTGAACAAAGGTTGGTAACACTACTGACAACAAAACTACTGCTTATACTTCAGTCATTTCCAGGATGAGAATTAATGAGTAGTTTTGGATATTCATGATGTTCCAAAAAATACCCCAAAACTATAGATCGATTTAGTCCACTTCATATAGACTATAATTATCAAGTGTTTGCATGTATAATAGCTGAAGCAACACAAGTACATGTTACATATCTTGGTATAAATCACACAGCAGCAAATAGATTGTGTGTGTGTGTGTGTGCAGGCAGATGTTGCTGTACTCCCAGGAGGAGAATGGAGACTGTGTATCCAGTGAAGAGGATCTCTTTATTCTGTGAGTACGACATGTAACAACTGATTAACCATTGTATACAGAGCAGACACAACTTGATCTTTCTACGAGAACGGGGGTGAGGATGAAGTCGGTAGAGATTTCTGCGGCCCAGAAACTTTGAGACATTGTCATTCTCCTAAAGCCTAGATGTGTGTTGATTTTTAGATATCGTCACTGCTACTGTTCAACATAAACGTTGTAGATATTTCCTAAATAGCTAAAAATGAATCAAATGGAGTATATTAGAATATTAGAATTGTGGGGTTGCATACAGACATATGTAAGAACATCTCAAACTACAACCTACTGCAAACTTGTCCAGGTTTTTCCTGGAGCAGAACAACAGGATTTTCCAGACCCTCAGTGAGGTGGCGGGGAGCTCGGATCCAACACTGACCCAGGAGAGTGTGAGGGCCATGGGTCTGGATCCCCACGGAGACAGGCTCTTTCTGCTCCACCTGCTGGAGATCTACGGCTACGACACCCTGATGGTGTCGGAGCAGCTGTGCTGCAGTTGAGAGACATCACATGGCTGGCTTTCCGGTTTCTCATCACTGTTGGTTTTAAGAAAAAGGGGGTGAGCTTCGAGTTGCTGCACTACTGGCTCCTTCGAGTCTTCAGGACTGTTTGAGCCTCCAGGAATTTCTCTGGTATAAGTTTTGTTGTTGTATATCTCCCTGTGCTTCTTTTGTTTCACCGTGGCTTCTGCTCCCACACAACCTGATGGCAAGGGCAACAATAACACTCAGCTCTCATGTATTATAACCAAGAGTAATGTGGTCACTTCTACTTGATACAGCCTCATGAAGATAAACTCAAACTTAAGATGGATTATTCACCTGTCACTGACCAGAAGTGATTCTCTGGATTGGACACAGTATTTCAGCACTGAGCTGTGTTTGAATGGAGTGGATGGCAGGTCCAAATGCAAGATTATCACGAGATCAAATAAATAATTGTGCGACCTGAACTGTACTCAGACACCAAGCTGAATGAGCACGAGACTTCCTGAAGCCTGTGATTTGGAGATTTTAAGTGAACAAAACCTGTACAAAGGTTCAATGTATGAAAGTGAAAAAACAGAGGTAGCCTTCCTGTAAATAATCCTTTTTTTTTCTTTATGTACTGTTTGTCGGCTTATGTGTGATATGAGGTCCGCCTCTCTGCAAGTGTTGCTATTCTTGTCTCGAGTGCTGGATTGAAACATCTCATTCTGAAGCCTCCATGTTCAAATCAGGGCCTCCTTTCTTGAAATCTAACTGTCACAACAAGCAGGTCACACCACCTTTGTCTTCAAGAGCCATGTCTGTAAGCACTGCTGTTTAACAGGCACTTAATGTGACAAATGACCAGTTTGCCATTTAATGTTATAAGACGAATTGTTTTTGGCCTGAGCTAAGACCAAATCAGATTTTCTAATGATGTCCAACAGGCAAAGGCGATGTCCAGGTGGACATAAGATGCAATTTGTAAATGGCTTATTGGCATCCAAGCGGTCAGCTGGGCCTGCAGTTCTGCAGAGGAATAAGCTGTAACACAAAGGGCACTATTTAGTCTTTAATGCTTTTCTCAAACGTCCAGACAGGCCTTCAGTGGGCAAGATCCCAACTTCAGATGATTGAGATGATTTTTTTTATGAGTGCAGGATAGATAATAGAGAATCGGTTTGGACCCAATATAACTTTTACACTGTACATTTTTGAAGCAGCAGGACACAGCAAAACAGAGAAGTTGAGCTTGTGGGAATCATGTGTTGTGTATAGTTGTTGATACATAAGGTAGTGCAGACATGACAGAGGAAACAAGACCACAACGGTCTCTGTAACTGGGAAATGAAGCAAAAACCTTAAAGCTGCATGAATCATATGTTGGCCAACAGAGGAGAGAAGAGGTTAATAATGACAGAGCTACTTAAGTTTTAATCCAAACATGTTTGCGTGTTAACATTCATGTACGAGTTTTTTGTTGTTGTTTCTCTTTTTCTTTCAGCTTCTTTGGTGTTCACAGACTCAGGAGAAAATGGTCTGTTGGCTTCGAGCTGACTTTCTCTACCAGCTAGCTGCTAACCTTGTAGTTCTCCTGTTAATTGCTGAAAAGGCAGTGTCCTGTTGGTTTATCTAAGGTTTAGCCAAAACTAGCAATTTGTTTGTCGATATTGGAAACAGTTTTGCTCCATTAAACCATAAGTTTAGAGGATACAAAGGCTCCACAGAGCTACAGGGATTAGTGAGAATTCTCTGCAAGTCAGTCAGTAACAGTGACAGCCCTCACATTACATGAAGTCATTTAAGTCCACGTTAGGGGGGAAAGAACTGATAAATGCAGCTTTAAGAAAAATTTCCCTTAGGATATTTTCATTTTCAGCTTTTATAACTCTGCACATTAGGTCTAGTTTAGCTATTTGTGTGGAACAGCGGGGTTGATGTTTGAAAGAATTTCCTTTTAGAGAAACCATTACTACATGGTTAGTGCAAGGGGGGAAAAAAAACATGCGCTAAAACTAATGTCACTTAAAAGCAGTCATATTGTTAATTTACTGTTTCAGATTAAAACATGCAGGAGAGTAAGCTAACATTGCGTTTTTGGAACTCCATGGGCTTTGTGCCCAACACCTACAAGATATAATGTACTGCAGCAAACCTGATCTTTTTTTATCCGTTTAATTTCTGTATGTATTTTGTTTATTCAGAGTTTGTAAGATGTAAGTCATTTTGAGTGTAAATATTCAATTGCTGTATCATTATCTGTGAATGATGGGATCAGTTGAATGTGTTTTATAAGGCAATTATGGTCCCACAGAGCCTCTGTGTATCACTGAAACCCTCATGCAATTGTGTGTTCAACTGTCAGCTATAAGAAAACAACCTTGAGTATATTTTCACACCAACATCGCATGGCACCTTAGACAACCTGTACAGAGCTGAAGCAACCATGTTTGTAGTTGAAGGGATAGTCCCACTCATGTTAAAACACCTTCACTTTATTTATTTTACTGTAAACCATTTCAGAAATAAAGTGCATTGCCACTTGTACGAAAAAGACCGTTCTCACTCTGAATATTGTGTATTAACAACCTTTACATTCATCAACATCACCTCTAGATTTCATTCATCTTATCAATGTGTACATGATTCCATGCGTACTTTCCACAAGCCTAATTATCCATTCACACATTCAGAACCGGTTTTGATTGTTGCCATTGATTATATACTCATCACCATTAAAAATACTACCACCATTTATGTTACCGTTAATGCCACATTGCGAGCGATTGATAGTGACGTCACAACCACTGTTTGTGTCCCCTGGTACCCTGCCCGTCACTGCAACTTTCAGAACAGTCAGCCAGCTCTGTTTGAGATCCAAGCCATCGCAGGAGAAAGTGTGAGTGGTTTTGGATTGGCTTAAACAGAAACAAGTCCGACCCTGGAGCTCCTTTGGGGAATCCTCCACACTGCAGCCGAGTAGAGGTATACTGGACAGAGGCTTAACATCCTGGAGATATTATAGGGGAGAAGGAGAGTGCAGAAAAGTGGGGTATTCAGTGTCACTTTTCTACCAAGTACCACCCCAATTAAATTCATTACATCATGACTTTGTATTGTTTGTGGTCCTCACAAACCCATTTTGTGATTTGTCTGTTAATTTTTCACTGACTTTATCTGTAAACATGTCCCGTAATGTCAGACTTAAACAATGCTCTTTTTTTGAGAACATTTTGAGTTATTTCTAAAAAGAAGAGTTCACACTCTGTAGCTTTAAGGTGCCTGACCAAAAAAAAAGTTCAAAATCTGTTTGTGCAGTTGATTGCACAATAGCTTGCCACAGTTTTAGCAGCAGTTCCCCTTTTTCACATGTGGGTGCATGATTGGAGATGCTGACTGTGACATTACCACTGTGGAGTGCGTATGACAACATCACATGCATACCCTGCTAGAAATTTTTCCACCCAAACAACAATGAAATACCAACACTAACAAGTGCATCGCAGCATTACTCTAAGTTTGGAAATAACTGTTGTCAGAGATACCTACCTGTGGAGCAGTGTACAGACAGAGGACCAGAGGTTCAGTCTTGGTGATAACAGACCACACCTGTTTCCAGGTCTTGGGGTTGTCACCATGCAGTAGGAAGCCATTTATTATGTTGTTACTGGACAATGGAGATATCTCCGACTGGAAGAACACACAAGCAAGAAAATACAATGTCGTTACTGACACGCATGTTTTGTTATATTGTATACATACAGATACATGTATCTGTAATTGACTAAAAAAACAAACTGATGTTGAAACATCTAGAAAACAAACCTCAAGCATTCTTCTCTTCTTTCCCTCCATCCGCTCCCCTCTCCGAGTTGTCAGGATGGAGTAACAGGCTTTACACACTTTGTTCAGCTTGTTACCGTCATACTCTAAAGCGACTTTATTGTCTGAACACTTCCAGCAAACCACCTGGGAAGCAGAGGAACCATCACTTCTAGTGATATTGTCCTAAAATTAGGTTTTGTCTTATGTGCTTAGCACAAAGCCATCACATCTCATCACTCACACAACCACAGGCTCTGCAGTGATGTCTTCTCCTGGTGAGCGCATTGAATGGTTCCTGACATTTCATGCACATTGTCACCTCATTGTCCCTGATCCAGCGGGGGGCACGTCGACCAAGTTCCTCTGTCTGTAAAACACATACCCATGTTGATAACCTTACAGAACTTTCTGAATAAATTATAAATGCATACAACTGGCATCTGAAATATTATCAAACTTACTGGTTCTTCTACATTTAGTTCCTTAGAGGCCACTTTAAAAGTTTCATTTTTCTTCTGAAACACATCAATTGCTTCCTGAATTACCTGGACATAAAGATTGTTTAAGAAAGCTGAGTTGACACTATTGAGGCATTTCATAATCCATGTAATATTTAATATGTTGCACCACACACTAAATAACAATACTCCTTTACCTTGATCCACTCATCTCGGTCTTGTTCAGAGCTTGGAAAAAAAAAAAACAGCAATAAATTACAACTTAATTTGCTAACACTGTATAGTTTCTAAGAAGGCCACACAATCCTAAAATTTTAAGATAAATATAAATAACAAATTGGAAAGAGATTGTCTGTTAGAAAACACACAAAGAACCAAAAACATAAAATTTCAGTCTACCATAGACACAGACACACAGACACACACAGACACACACACAGACACACACACAGACACACACACAGACACACACACAGACACACACACA
>JAOXYL010000002.1:13792690-13814046 GCA_028564955.1 Terapon puta
TGTATGTATGTATGTATGTATGTACTGGTATGTTACAAGTTAGAAGTGTCTTTTGAATTCATGGTGGCATGTGATTCAACGGTGGCCATGCCTTTCAGATCATGAAACTGAATGTCAGCTCTCAGTTTTCAAATGATTCAGATGGTTTTCTCATTTATCATCAATGGGTAACTTGACTTGGCAGGTCTTGGCTTCAGCAGAATAAAAATCATTGTTTTTGTTTGTCATTATGGTTCTTGTCTTATATTTCTCATCTCTGCATTATTCAGTCTTTTTAATTTGTTGTTGCATTCAGTATGCAATTGTTTTTTAGCCAGTGGTCCTTAATTCTGGTCACAGGAATTGTGTGTATCCTACTTCATGGTAACTATTTGGGGAAATGTGCGAGTCAGACCTTCACACCCAATGAGCTCTGCTAGAAGAATGGGGATGGTTGAAGCCACAAATTATTACCCATGGTATGGGGATGAGACGTTAAACAGTTACATATAGGTGCATGAGTTTTGTTTTCCACATATAGAATAGCAAAGTCTGTACTACTCAGTATAAGTATAGTATAATAGTATAGTATATAAATGTTTAAAACAGAGTATAGTTAGGTTTTCAGTGTAGTATTATCTACAGCATTATAGTGTGGCATAGTATAACATAGTCTACAACAGACTAGGATGGCATGTATGGAATAAAATATACTACTATACACTATTGTTGAATAAATATATGTATAAAATAGTACAATGTAACACAATAAAGTTAAATATAGTAAAGTATTGCCTAGTATAGAATAGTAAAGAGTCTGTGATAAAATAATTAAAGCAAATATAAATAGATTATTAAGCAACACAAACACTCCACAAATACAACAAAATAAACTAAAATTCAAACTCACTCACTGAAAAGTATTTAGACAAGTCAAATATAATTTATCTTAAACTTAGACGACTTTATAAATCCTCGGAAGGAAATTAGGTTAACCTAACTCTGAAGGCTCATACAGGGGTGTTACAGGGGGGTGACCTCAGGGTGGGCAGATGTTTTGTACCCCCCACCCCACCCCACACACACACAAACACATTGTAGACACACCCAAAGACTGCCCTGGGCGACCAGGAGCCATAGCGAACAATGTGTGTGTGTGTGTGTGTGTGTGTTGGGGGTGTAACTGAGGACCCTGCAGATCCGCCGGTTCAGCTGGACCAGTCTGCGCCGCGCTGAAGTTTCCTCTGCAGGACAGACTGCGCGTCTCGGACGCGGTAACACACACCCACACACTCACACTCACACACACACATATACACACACATCTGCTCGTTCACATGAGAGGACGCAGCGCAGCGGACCCCCAGAGCCGATCAAATCCGCATCCGGACCTCAGCCTCGTCTAGACGGCCGGGTATGGCTGTGCGGGCCAGGACGGGATACTACCGGCAGGAGGTCAACAGAACCGTGTGGGAGGTTCCGGAGAGGTACCGGGACCTGAAGCAGGTCGGGACAGGAGCCTACGGGACTGTGTGGTAAGACCAGCAGGGAAACACTCAGAGAAGTGTGACGGAGTCTAGTTATCAGCTGACTCCATACACACTGAAAGTCTCTTGATCAGTGCATGCATGTCCAAAACCACCAAAGATAAACAGGTCAAAGTACAGTGTAGAGGCTGTAAGTCAGGTCTACTCTTTACTGTAATCCTTTTGTATTTTCAGTTTTGTAAATTGCATCCAGTATAGAGGTAAAACAAGTCAGATAAGCTTGATCCAGAAGCAAAAAAAAACTGTTATTAACACAGTGTCAAGATATTTTTAATGAATGTTTATTTTGAAGCAGACCGAAGGACTGTTAATGCTGCTTGAGTAAACGATAAAATTCCTGCAGCAGCAACACTGGCTGTGTGGGACACTTTGGCCAGCAGCCTCTCCACAGCTGGCTCTGCAGGGCCTCTCCGTGCATTGTGTCCTGTGGATGAGGGTCAACAAAGAAAACCACCACCCCCCCAGTCTCATTGTTGGGAGAAGTCAAAGACCCAGAGAGAAGTGCAGAGAACGCACCACATCTCTGTCTTCGATCACACATAAATCTCTTTTCACAGCAGACACTGTGAGCCAGGGATCACAGCAAGAGCGGCTCAAGTGTAGTTAATATCATTAATGAGGCACTGCTCCATTTACATGACCCAGATGTTGTTAATTACACTTGTTGAGGCATGAAAAAAAGACCATAGAGATTGAAGTTTTGATCCAAAATGAGTATCTGTGTGTTTCAGTTCGGCATGGGACCGCCGGTCGGGCACGCAGGTGGCCATCAAGAAGCTCCATCGGCCCTTTCAGTCCAAACTTTTTGCCAAACGGGCTTACAGAGAGTTGAGACTCCTCAAACACATGAAGCATGAAAATGTAAGAATCCAGAGAGAAGACATTAGAATGAAAGTTCTAAGCGGTACTTAACCTTTAATAAGATTAGAACCAGCATATGTGTTATTTTAATCAGATTTTATTTTATATCTCCTGATCAGGTAATTGGACTGCTGGATGTTTTCACAGCTGAAATCTCACTGGACCGCTTACGTGACTTGTGAGTTCCTACACTTTCCTGACTATTGATCACGAAAATTGTCCATTATCCTGCTGTAGTAGTTCGACTCCTCTCGTCTCTCGTCCACAGTTACCTGGTGATGCCATTCATGGGCACTGACCTTGGCAAGCTGATGAAGCTGGAGAGATTGTCAGAGGACAGAGTGCAGTTCCTTGTCTATCAGATGCTGAAGGGACTCAAGGTAACCGCCAAAACCAACACGCATGTTTACTTATTACCTGTCTCTTAGAGTGGTGTAAATGGATATGAATTATGCCTCTAGTTCCTCAAAAAGTACAAGTTTGTGCCATGTTGCATTGAAGTTGAAGTTTTCTGTTTCTCCTCTCTCCTCAGTATATCCACTCAGCAGGGATCATCCACAGGGTGCGTGAACTTTGACCTTTCAGACTATGAGCTTTGGGGGTGGGGCTTCTGCTCTTTTTTATCACTTAAGCCCATTCATCCTGATTCCCACACGCAGCTTTACTTTGTGTGTGTGTTTTCTAGACAGAATGATACGCTGTCTGTTAGATTTTGTTATTGAAATGTCCCACATTGAAACCAGTTACTGATGTAGAGTTGGAACGATTTTACTACCTGGAGAAAAGTTTTGAGTTAAAGTTGAAAACCTTTCACTTTCTTACTTTATTCCAGCTCTGGAACGGTCCGCAGCGTTCCAGTCAAAATTCAGGGAGCCTTAGTGTTTCTCAGAAAGCAAAACTATTGCCTGATTATTATTAAAATGACAACAAATTTCATCATACAATTACATTTTTTATCTATTTACAAACTACAATCTAAATCCACTAAATGTTAAAATAATTTTAAAAATTCTTTCTCAAAACAAAACAAATACAGCAAATGCCTCTGATGACTCCTGTTGCACACCTTTTATCCCACATTTCTGTATCCTACAGGACCTTAAACCTGGAAATTTAGCCATCAACCCAGACTGTGAGCTAAAGGTATTCTAACTTCACCTGCAACAATAGCATGCTGAATAACACTGTATACACCCACACATACATACATACAGTTCTGTTTTCCTACTTCAGATTCTTGACTTTGGCCTGGCGAGGCAGGCTGACGCAGAAATGACCGGCTACGTTGTGACGCGCTGGTATCGAGCGCCTGAGGTCATCCTCAACTGGATGCACTACACACAAACTGGTAAACTCTGATTCTTCACATATGCATCAATAGGAGGTGCAGAAACAGGCACAGAATGCTGTTTTACCCCATGAGAGTCCATGAAAAAGATGATGTTTGTTCTCTGTTGCAGTGGATATCTGGTCTGCAGGTTGCATCATGGCAGAGATGCTGCTCGGAAAGCCATTGTTCAAAGGAAATGATCGTATCCTTATCCTTATGCTTTTGTCTCGTATAGACTGTGTCAAAAGTGTCTTATAGTACGTTAGCATCACAACTCGTGACTTCCTTTCAGACCTGTTGGCTAAAAATGTTTCAGCTCTTTCTAAATAAACCGATGAAATCCTTCTTAAGTAAACACAAATAAGACTCACATGATTGCATATTTAACTGTTTCTTCTGTGCAATGGATGACCCTTGACTGTAGCTGCTGTCAGACCTGGACCAGCTCAGAGAAATCATGAAAATTACCGGAACCCCAGCGGCTGACTTTGTTGTGAAGCTACAGAGCCAAGATGTAAGTCAAACCCTGGGAACACACTACATGCAAAATATGTCTTTTTATCATATAGAGAAGTATCAGGATGTCTATAGAAACTTCCTCAAACCATTTCTGCAACACCTTCTTCCTTTCCTGTTTACTTGGTATGTTTGAAATACCAAAATATGGTTAAATGCATTGATAATAGAACTAATGATTGTTGGCAGCACAACACAGATGCTGTAGTCGTATTTTAATGATAAAATTATACAACACAGTGATTAAATGCACCATATTATCAGGCATCATATATCATCCAGAAAAGTTTTTACAGCCACCTGTCAAGCCAACAAAGACTTGGCGTTTGATTGCTGATGTATTTTGGGCGGAATAACGCTCCAAGGAGCCTCAGTCTGCTGTCCCACAGTTTACACATCAAAGAGGTTCAGTTTGGTGTGAATTCTTCTTCCTTTTGCTTTGAATGGTCAATATGAAGCCAATAAGTGGCTCTTGACTTTTCTTTGACACATGAAAATCCCTGAGTGCACCAACTTCTGTCATTTGTCTCTCCAATTTGTCTCTTGACAGGCCAAAAACTACATCAGAAGTCTGCCGAAAGTACCAAAAAAAGACTTGCACTCCATTTTCTCCAAAGCTAGCACAAATGGTACGTTAAGATCTCTGTTCTCCCAGATTACCCAGGTAATGACATGACAGTCTGTCATGCTGACGTTGTATGTATATCTACACCACAGCGGTGTGTGTCTTGGAGAAGATGCTGCTTCTGGACCCTGAGCAGAGGGTGAGTGCCTCGGAGGCTCTGGACCTGCCTTTCTTCAGTGAGTTCAGAGATACAGAGGAAGAGACTGAGGCGCTGCCCTATGATCAGACCATGGACAACACTGACCTACCACTGGACCAGTGGAAACGTAAGAGAAAGGGGTGATGCTTTTTTTAGATTTAAAGCTGCATTAATCAATATTTTTCCATCAACAATAGGTCAAGAGACAAAACCTTCGGAAAATGGGCGGCAAATTCGAGTGCTTTAGCTTATTTCAGTACATTGCTTTGGTTCCTTGGCTCACAGCTCACCTGTTTTCACCAGCTTTTTTTCAGCACAAAAAAGCTTTGATAAACCCGTTCAACAATACTTGCCCAACACCAACCTGCAGACAAAGTTAGCAACTAGGTGGTGATCATAGTGGAGCTTTTTAGCAGCTAAAGAGCCAGACATTTTTTTAGGAGTTGGTGGAGATGAAAAAGAACTAAAAGGAGAGTCAGTGTTGTAAGTGTGTACCTCACACCATTAGAAACACAACTTCAAATGAATGTTAATATGGCTGAGTTTCTGCCAGATGTGTTAATACATGTGTGTTTACAGCTTGTTGAGCTGTCCTAGTATTGCAAAAAAACCTTTAATACATATGTAATGCTTTATTGTTCTTTAGGGCACATTTCATTTTGTCCATTTGCAGGCCTGTGAAATTCAGAGTGACAGGAATGGGGAAGAGTTCGGCTATGTAGCAGGAAATCATTTCTTTATGTGTTGTTACAGTACCCGCTGGTTGCCAGAAGAGGTCGCTCAATATCTAAGCTCATAGTTGCTACTTCCACTACTACTTCTTTAAACATGTAATATTTCTGCATATGAAAGGTACATTTATTATATGCACTAAATGAGATCTGTATGAGAAAAGGTGAGGGGGTTGAACTTGGATCTGACAGTAGGACACAGGCACGATGTAAAATTGCAGATGCATAATAATCTGTCTTGTTTTTGCACAGGTCACACTTTCACAGAAATACTGACCTTCAGGCCGCCCAGGGACTCAAGAGAGACGTCACTTTAAGAACACACACACACACACACACACACACACACACATACACACACATTGTGCACACATCTCTGAATAAACATTCTTATACACGAAATTGCACACATTCACACCAGCGCACAAAAATATTATTGTCTTTGGTGACTGTTCTGTGCTTGTGTAGCAGGAACAGATATTATTAGATTGTTAATGTTTTTTTTTGTTGCTTTCAATAAATATGATTTGCTGAATTGTTAAGAGGCTCACGTGTTATTTAAGTGTTATTTTAGGGTTGGTAGTGTTTGTATTTCACGTTTTTCTGTCCACCACTCATGGACAGCTTATTTAGATTCATGCTAACTGCTGTGTCTTTAGTCTATCCATTATGTAGCAGTTTTTTTGTCTGTTTGCATTTTGATAGTTCATGTTGATAATGGACGTTTTTCTGGAACTAAGGGTGTGGGAACCTATTGTACTATGCCAAGGTAAATGCTGGGAAGGCAATAATGCTGAATGTGAATAATGCTGTCAAACACATCATATTCACCATTACAGGTCGCACTTTTTCGTGTGTTGTTGTTACATGTTATTTTACATGTTGTTGTCAAAAATGGGAGCTCTTCTGCTCTCTAATCCTGCCTTTAGCTTTTTCATGGACTCCCCTGTCATCTATATAGCTGATTAAGTCAATGGTTTGAAAAGTTTCTGTGAAAGGGAATGACACAAACTAATAGGATTTCGTAATGTAAATATCACTGGTAAATATACAGTATCTAAATCTGCAAAACTTTTTTTTATAATTAATGTGGGTCACATTTGTCTGACTTTGATCTGACATCAGTTATAAGTTATTGGTTTTCCATTACAATGACTAAGAAGGCAGATATGTTTCTTCTCCGTGTTCTCCGATAAGAGCTATTTGCCTGCTGCTGTTGACTGACTGCCTTGCTGTGGCAGTTGTCTATTTCCTGGTGGCTGTACGTTTCAGAGTTTTACGGGACAATGGATAAAACCTACATATTCAAGCAAATTGGGGGACACTCAAATCCTAGCAGATTTTTGTTGCTGCTGTTTCTGGCAGGTAGTACAAGGATTTTACTTTTAACAAAACTCTAAAAAAGTTTTAGCTGTGATAATATGTGTGTGAGTACTGGTTGTGTAATGGTTGTGTTTTACTGTATCTTTTAGCAGGAAAATACCCTACTTTCTGTACATTACCTGTAAATGTGATTGATCACGAACTACAGGACAGTTTGGTATACTTACTTACTTTGGTATACTATGTACGTAATTGTGCGTAATATGTACATAATATGTACGTAATAGAGAGTTTCCATGCTTCTGGTCCTCAGAAGAAAATCTTGCTACACTATTAGATGTATTTGAACACTATAATTACTTGTTACTTTGCAAATATTTTAGGTACAAAAAGATCACCTTTTAAAATACGAAGTGTGTTCCAGATTAAACAAGACAATATTAAAATAGTTACAGTTAGCTCCACCTCCACCGGCTCTGTACACATGAAAGCATCAGTAAAATTATCCAATATACATAATACACTCACAGGAGACTTTTTTTCTGCATGAGTGCTATTACATCAAGTATATCTGGCTAATCATACTTTTGTACTTGTTACGGGGAGGTTGTTCTGATGATGAGCTTCGTTGAGATAAAGTGATGAGCCAATCGTAGCTGAGTTTAACACGGCAAAGTTTATTGACACAACATGATGTACACAGTCCACAAGGGCTATGAACATGAAGAGACACGAGCTTTGTGGTCTTATATACCTTTCCTGGCCTATTCTGGGGCTTAGAAGTCCCACATACATCTTCCTTAAGAAATGACCGGAATTCCTCGCTGTAGTTACTTGTCCATGTTGGGTCACAACTGTCTTGAGGGGCCTCTTTCCTGGTGTTGTCTTCCTGGGTCCGAGTCACGTACATGGTCTATGTGGGGTATCATACGACGGACACAAGACTTTCTATCTACTTTAGCTGTCTGCTCTGGCTGTCAACATCATCTGCAGCTGTTCTGTGACTATGCCATCCTCAGCGGGATTTCCACCGTTACAGTACTTTATCTACTTTGCCATAAGATTTTGAGTCTGGAATTTTTACACTGTTTTATTACTATTAGTATGTATTGTGAGTCTTTGCTTGACAATGGCCTGTAAATCCATAAGTGACATTTCTGAGATAAATGCTAAATGCTAAAAGTTTAATACAGTTTGCACAAATACGGAAGAGTTATGAGGTCATCAAACTGACTCATGTAGATCATGTTTGCTATCATTAGCTAACATTGGCTCAAGTAAATCCAGCTCACTTTTGTTTAAGCTTTAAACCACTTCATATACTCTTCATCAGCAGACAGATGGCTCTCAGTTTTTGGGATATGCCGACTTGCCAAGTCAGTTAATGAATTCATCCACAGCACTTTTGTGATTTTGTGCTCATATGAGGTAAAAATTTAGCAGTTTATTCTTGACCAAACAACCCAAACTCAAGTTCAGACAGTCTCCTTTACTGCTGAGCAAACTTTCTCTGACAAAGACATTGGCAGGATTGAAAGCGCTGGGGAAAAAAAACTTGATTTGGGACTTTTTAGGATGATATATAGTTGACGTAAAGTTGATACACATATAACCTATTAGGCCAAGAATGAACACTGAAGTTTAATACTAAGTGCTGTTTTCAATATCAATGAAATGTGTTTTGATTGACTGTGTAGGCCTTCAGCCTGTACTGTCTACAGATGGAGAGAGCAGGGAAAAAGAAGATGATTATAAGGGTGAGTAAGTAATCCATAATAAGTCAAACCCATATTAAAGGTGCAACCAGTACCTTCTTAAGACACTATAATAATTTACTTTAATATGTTACTCTAAAGAAATGTGAAAGTTGTCTCTAAATAATTGTGACTGTTGACATTTTCAGAGGGGCCAAAGATCAACTGCACTATTGTCGGCCCGGACTATGTGACTCTGGGTGTGCCGAACAGCGTTGAATGTGCTTCGAACTGCCCTGAATGTACTTATTCTATGGCTTTGGATGGACAGATTGCCCAGGGTCAGGGCAATGTGCTAGCCTTCACAGTAAACAGCTGGGTGGAAGTCTTAACTGTGACATGTACAGTCACAGAAGACAACACACAGCTCACTGCCACAACAACAAAGCAACTGCAAGTACTAGGTAAGTGATGATTTTACATTTGTAGAAAAAAAATCTGTTGGTTTTCAGAATACTATTCAAAACTTCTGTGCCTTTAATGACTCTTATATCCGTCTCACCTCAGCCGGCCCTACCAACGTTTCCATCACAGGACCTGAGCTGATGAATCCAGCAGTAAGCCACACCTACAGTTGCCACGCTTACTGTCAACCATCTTGTACCTACGCCTGGAAGAGAGACAAAGGCCCATGGATTAGTGGTCAAGGGAATGTTATTTCTGTCACGCCTCGGGAGACGGACAACTCCAAAATTCTCATCTGCAAAGCCATCAACAGTGTCTCTGGGCTGTTTGCTGCTGCTACTCGAAACATAGCCGTGATTTGTAAGTGAGAAGTTTCACTAGAAGAAGGGTGGAAGCTGTGACTTCATGAAGGCTATTTACACTTGGGTTTAAAAAGCTTTAGAGGCACAAATAGATGGATTGTGATACCTTTGGAAATAGTTAGGTTAACTGTTTCCTCCTCACTGTTTTTATGCTACATTAAACCAACCAACTGCTCCATTAAGTTTCACTAGGGGACAATAAAAACAGCTACACATTAAAACACATGAATTAGTAAAGAAAACAATACTTTCAGACACCAAGTGACTGAAATGAGTGGTGCGTCTTCATTTTTGCTTTGACAATTGTACATTTAGAAACACAGGTTTCACTGTCACTGGAACAACAATAAGGTTTTCTGAATGACCTGAAAGCTGTTATACAAAAATATATTTCCATGGTTTTGCATAGTTACAGGCATCTCACTGTATAAAATGTCTCTTACATTTGCTTTTTTTGCTCTAAAAAGTTCATGAACATCTAAGTATTATTTACTATTTGTTCTTGTCTTTTTTTCAGCTGGTCCATCAGAAATGCACATCAAGGGCCCTGACGAAATAGATATTGCAGAAAAGTATAAGTTTGTGTGTTCTTCTGAATGCCTACCTTCTTGTCGCTATGTGTCATCTGTGGACGGTCAGACTGTGAGGGGCAATGTGATTGAGATTACTGTGGATCAACTGCTTACATCTGTCACTCTCAAGTGTGAGGCACAAAACACTGCTTCAAGGAAGACAGAGGTGGTCTCCAAAACGGTTCAAATAAGAGGTAGATAAGCCAAGAAATGGTAATGATAATCTTACACATATTAACACAGCCTACTGTTGTTTGACCTGCGCTTGTTTATTCCCTTCTCATATTCATGATCAGATCACAACGTGTCCACTCGTCCTGAGGAAACGTCAGCTGTGCTGCTGTTGGCCTTCATCATCTCTGCTGCCTTTACACTTTGACCCCAATGCACACAGGTGAGACTAACTTACTGTAACATGGGGGGAATTATGATGCCTTGCCATATTACTTTACTATTAATAGTTTCCAATATACTTAACTAATTCACTTCTTATCATTTGGTGTGATCACTTGAGCTGTACAGATTTATTGTTCCTCCCATCATAAAACTAATTTCTTTATTTGTCCCGCTCTTTGTCTCTGTCTGTCAAACCTTTCTGTATTATTTGAATGAATTCATGATGAAGAGAGGTAGTTGAATCGTGGAGAATAAATGACTCATGTAGTGGTGATCTCATGCTCCACGTTATTCTATTTTACCTGTCTCACATGTTGACTGTGGGCCGATCCCTGTTTGCACTTTCTGGAAAGAGACCTGGAGAGTCAGCTAAATATAAAGAGGGTGCTGGAGTCTGTAGATGTGATGTCACAATATATTGGAAATATTTGTATGATTCCATGTTACACTGAAAATCGTACAACTTGTATACGTTAATAAAAATGCACTGATGCCTTTTACCACAAGACTCAGACTCATTTTATTCTTTGAACAAAACACACCTAATACTTCCAATAAAATCCAGTGTGTCACTGTTGTGGCCTCCATACATGAGGACCAGAGGTGGGTGTTTTTAGTGAAACTTCTGCTCAGGTTGTTGGGCGAGGCTATGCTGGAAATTGCCAAAGGTCACTAAACCTAATGAACTAATAAAAATCACACAGCTGTTGTTAGTTCAACTCTATCAATTGTGATAAAAATGGGTGTGTGTATGGGCTTCAAACTACTCTCAAGCTCTTGGGAGGACGTCAACTTGATCTGATGGTCTTGATTTACCCTCGGCTCCACCTGCAGGTTGGATGGTGATGGTACACCACTAGGATTTGTGTTTGAACTTGTTAACTGTGATTTAGCCTCAGGAGTGAGTGTGACTAGATTAGAAAAGAAATCCCTTTGCATCCTTAAAGTAAATTCTTTTGAACTGAAATGTTTCTCCGACATATTCAGTTTCTTACTCATATACAATTTTGGTGTAATCTTATACTGGCACATTGCAGTGACAGTTAAACAACACACCCACAGTTCATATCAGACCCTAACAAACACTTGAAGTACTTCAGTGTAACTTGCACTCCTTTTGCTTTGATGAAAACAAAGCTATGCTGTGAATCACTGCAGCACTGGAGATTGATTCTAAGGTTCAATTTTCTGCGTATTTTTAAAGGGACTCTTGAGACCTTGTTCTCATTGTGACCGAAATTAAAATTAAAATATTAATCCAATCAAACACATTTTCCTTTTTTCCTGGATGAAAGCTCAAACCTTCTTCAATTGCTAAGAGACCCTGGAGTGCCTAAGGACGGTAGTAACTAAGTTTAATCTTAAACAGATGTTATAGTTCATAGGCAAAGAAACCATTAGGTACAACTGAGAGGGCAGATGTGTAAAATTAAATTGATTTAAATTAAATTAAATTAAATGACTTAAAATAAACAAACAAACAAAAAAGTAAAATTGACTTTTTTTATCATCTCAGTAGACTCTATCATACTGCATATATAGCAATTGTGGACCAAAATGTATTGGATTTTAAAATAATTATGATCTCTTTTATCTTCCTTCATTGCCTCAATGTGTTCCTGAAGGCAACAAGAAAAATCAAATGGATAAAATCATGGCGTATTTTTGGCAGGCTGCTCCCTTAATTTAGCAGTTAACAACTAAATAGCCAGATATTTCCACCAGGACTTGTTAGGGAGAGACCAAAACAAAGCCAAAAGAAAAGAGAACAGAGAGCTAACATTAATCAGGTGGGAATAAACACAACTCCAAATGATGATGTTACTCCTTATCTTTTGGATCCGTGTAATTTTGTAAAATACATCACAGTAGCAACCAATGTAAATTAATGGGAGATCTAAAGCTCACATGATGACCCAAAATTGAAAATAGGCAACAGTTTGAAACCATGCTAATTTGCTGTGGCATGAGCAAACTCAATGTATTTCTCATTGGTTGAGAGAAAGGGCACTTGTTACACTTTAGGCTGAGCACACATATGAATTTCTATATAAAATCACAAGTGGCACCGCTGAGACAACATATGCAGTAGAGGTATTAACAAAAGGCATTAACAGAACCACAAAAACAACAATATCAGTTTTTTTCTAGACAGCTGGAGTTGTATTCTATCAAGATGCAGTGATAAATTGGAGTCTAAACTCCTTTACATCTGCGGCCACAAGCAGATATGAGGGAAAAATAGAGAGCTCTATTGTCTGACCCGAATAAAGAATCACAGGCGCAAATGACACAACCACAACCCTCAGAAGACAAAACCACACGACACGTCGGCAGCTTGTATGCACACCCTCTGAAGAGAATGAACCCAGCTGATAACACCATGTTGGAGCTCCTGTGCCAGGAACACTGGCTCATTTCTTGTCTGTGTTTTTGTGTAAGTGGGTGATAACAGTGGGCAAGGCCTTTTTCCCCCACGGGCCTATAAGAGAGTGGATAGCTATACGAGTGTGGATAGCTGTCCAGACTGTGTGCAGCACCATGGTTCACCACTCAGCCCGTCCACTGCTGCTGCTGCTGCTCACCTGCCTGGCAGGTAAGAGGTTGTCCTGCTTGGTTGTGATCTGTTCACATCAATCAGCATTTCAGCAATATTAATAGTTAGACATTGACTATTTGAGATGTTTTTAGTACATTATTACTTCTGCACCTATACATGTAATTTCATGATTTGTATCAATTATTCATTACATTTGTTTTGGTTCATGATATAATATGAACTGCCCGGAAGTTAATGACGTTTATTCTCTTTTCTTGCATCAAAGATTTTTCTGCCAGTGAAACTGAGCAGGATGGAGCTATGGGGTTAACTTCATGTAAGATCATTGTAATTATGATTCTTACCGTCAATGACTATCTTCAAATATGCAAATGAAATGAAGTAAATGTTCCTCCCACAGATGGGCCATACTCAGTGACCATCAGTGGGGTTGATGTGGTGACAGTGGGAGTCCCGTATGGTTTTGAGTGCTCAGCTGAATGCTACCCAGGCTGTCAGTACAGCTGGACCAGGGGTAATGTGACCTCTCAGGGGCCTGAGCTGAGCCTGCAGCTCCTGCACATAGAGCCAACGCAGATCTTGACCTGCAAGGTGGTCAACCCTACAACAGGGAGGTCAGCCTCGGTTCAGAAGACGCTGCAAGTGACGGGTATGGATGACCAAAATGAATTCATATGTACGAGCTCCTTCAGCGGGACATCATTAAGTCAAATCTGTTTCCAAACTTTCCAGCTGGGCCATCAAACCTGCTGATCAGTGGACCGCCCGAGCTGACTGTCGGGGCTGAGTCTGTCTTCACATGCTCAGCTGACTGCTACCCCTCCTGCAGCTACTCGTGGACTGTTGTCATAGACAATGAAGTGTTCAACACATCACTTGGCAACACCATTTCTGTCACTCCAGCTGGGAGTACTGTGAACTCTGAGACTCTGATCTGTGAGGCTCAAGACACTGTCTCACATCTCTACATCTCCACTTCTCTGCTGCTGTATGTGACAAGTACGTGAAAAAATTTGACTTTGATTCAATTTCTGCAGCTCGTTTACTAATATATAACATTATTAGTGATTTCCGGCTTTGAGATGCATTTCTTAGTTCCATTTTATGAGGCTTAACAGCTATAGATTTTATTTGGATTACTCAACTTAGATTAAAGTAAAAACTACAACATGGACCTTTAGTGAAGATATTGATCCCATGGTCAAAAATTCCTGCTTGTTGTCTGCTTGTATGGATCATGAAAACGTCCATGGACCCATTCCACTTGCTCCAAATCTGAGTTTATTTGTGGACATTTTTAAAGCAACTTATTTCTTAGGAACTGAGGAACTTGAGGTGCCATCATCTTGAAATTGCTGCTTGAATTTAGCTTAACCTCATGATCTAATACAACTCAGTGAAATGATCACAAAACATGGAAACATGTTTCTGTCAAACTCTTCCTTTAGGTGAATCCGACATTAGCATAGCTGGTGACAGCACCGTGACGATGGGGAAAAAATATTCTTTTGTATGCCTGGTCACTTGCATCCCGTCCTGCAGTATCATATGGAAGTATATGGGCAAGACTTTCCAGGGCAGCCAAATCAGCATATCCATCTTGCATCAGGGTACAAGGAGGATTGCCAATCAGCTGGATATCATTTTAAGTGACTATTCTAATATTGAGCCTCTGACTTGTGAAGCAACAAACACCATATCTCATGCCACTATCTCCACAACAAAGAACCTCACTGTCATTGGTGAGTTTGTGATGTTGCTCTAATCTAATTTTTTGAAATATAGATATATATATATATATATGTATGTATACAAGAAACTAATCCCATGTGTTTTAATGTTCCCTCTGCACAGATCCCTTCTCTGTGCGTCCCACCTCCCAGGCCCTACCGGTGGCAGGCAAGACTTTCTCCCTGCAGTGTGTTGGCTCACAGAACCCAGCTTCTATCAAGTGGCTAAAGAATAAGCAGCCTTTAACAGCATCTGAAGGAGTGCATTTTTCTGCCGACAACATCACAGTGACCTTCAGTCCACTGCAGCAGACAGATGACGGTTTATACCAGTGTGTGGTGACAGAGGGAGGGACCCCAATCCAGTCTGTTGGCTACAAGATGCAAGTAAACTGTGAGTATACACAGTCACCTCATTATACAATGAGGTTTACTGGCTGGAATAACTCACTTTACATTAGTAGGTCTTGTAAATACTACATGGGTAAAGCTTTTGACACTTCCATATCTTAAGCTAATTAGATACATCATCGTAGATGTCATCACCATCAATTAACCCACCTGCTCCTTATCAGGGTCTGGGTCAGATTCATGGTGGCAACACACTAAGCAAAATACCCTAGACTGGTTTTTCACTGACCACTGCTTCCACTTCTGTGAGATCTCAAAGCATTTTAAGTGAGGGTGGGATATGCAGTCTTTCAGGGCATTTGTGGAACTGCTCAGGGCCTCCTCTGGATTTTTACGCATATGTCTCTGCACTACGTAGAGGTATAATTATCTATTTGTACATTTTTATGATTGATTATGATTTTATGATATTTTATTTTATTTTCTGTCCTTGATTTGCATTTTTTTCATACTGTTGTTTCCACTGTGTGTCTTGCTGGTGTTTCAATGTGAATTTCCCCACTATGGGACTAATAGAGGCAATCAGAATTGAACATGCCCACAAACACGTGTTTTGATCATATGCCCAAAAGCATGTCAACTGATTACTTTTAACTCCATCCTGCTACTGGATTACTTCATTGCTTACCTTGTCCCTCACACAGAAAATTTCACTGACAAAAGAATTTTGAAAAATCAGATAGTAGTAGTAATGCAGTAATGATATTTTCCCTTTCTGTCCATCTATCTGTTCTACTTCAAACCAGACGGGCCGTCTTCAGTGGTGATTGGTGGGGTAGATGTAGTGACAGTGGGAATACTTTATGGTTTCCAGTGCTCAGCCAGCTGTTACCCAACATGCCAGTTCATCTGGACCAGGGGTAATGTGACCTCTCAGGGCCCGGAGCTGAGCTTGCGTCTCAAAGAACTAGAGCCAACTCAAATCCTGACTTGCACAGCAGTCAACCCTGCCACAGGGATGTCAGCCACTGCTCAAAAGACACTACAGATTACAGGTAATGTTTTTAAAAAGGCTGAACCTGAGCTCATCTACTTTTTTAAGAGCAATACATTCAGACAAATCTATTTTCAACTTTTCAGCTGGACCATCAAATGTACATATCAGTGGTCCGGCTTTTCTGACCGAAGGGGTTGCATCCAACTACACCTGCTCGGCTAACTGCTACCCCTCCTGCAGCTTCCTCTGGGCTATTATCTTGGATAATGTGGTGGTCAGTACGATGTCAGGCAACACCACAACTGTCACTCCACCTGCAAACGAGCTGGTCTGTCTAGCCCAGGACACAGTCTCATTTCTCTACGCCTCCACTAGGCTGCCGCTGCAGGTGGCAAGTATGTGAAAGAACGTGCCTGTGAATTGTTACTGTACTGTAAAGTGTGAATAACCAGTCAGCTGGAGAGAGTTGTGAAGTGGGATAAACTATTTCAGTCAAACCATGATTCTGGAAGAGAGTCAAAGTTGGATTACTTCTGTGGCTCCAAAGTGTTGATGAAACCCTCATGAAGAAATCAACAATACATAAGAACTCAAAAGTCGTATTTAAGGGCAACTACTAAGGTGCATTTTTGAAAAAAAAACATCCAGTTGTCAAGGCTTACAATCTGAATTCAGTTCATTATTAAATTTTGAGTTAATTGTGATTGAATTCAGTGACTACTGTGCTGTTTTGTTTTCAACTGTAACCACAGTTTTTCCATGGGACTAGCAATTGTATTAATCAGTAAAGTAGTATTTATCTGTAAATTAGATTTATGTTGCAAGCCCAGCCATAAGATGATCTGAAAATAAGATTTTGGCTGCATGTTCTACTGTAACCTTGTGAAATGAGTGCAAAAAATTAAAACAGCTTTCTATATGCTCTTCTTTAGGTTTATCTGACCTTACCATCACTGGTGAAAGCATAGTGGCAATGGGAAAACAGTACAGCTACATATGCTCTGCTAAATGCGTTCCTTCCTGTACATTCACTTGGAAGTACATGGGGAAGACTCTGAATGGGAGCCAAGTACAGAACAACAAGCCAAACTTTGCCAGTGAGCTGAGGATCCTTGTCAGTGATTTCTCTAAAAGCGAGCTTCTGACCTGTGATGTCTTGAACACAGGAAACCAGGCCACTGCTACTGCCACCAAAAACATCACTGTCATTGGTGAGTCTGTGATGTTACTCCCACCTGATGTGTAACATATTCTCTATTGGTTTGGGTCATTATGGTGGGGGAGTCTCGTAACTATAGTAAATTATCAGTATTCATTGATCTTTTAAAAAATCTTCTCTACTCACAGACCCATTCGTAGTGCGTCCCACCACTCAGGCCCTGCCGATCGCTGGCAAGCCTTTCACACTGCAGTGTGTCGGCCCTCAGAGCCCAGCCACCATCACGTGGCTGAGGGACAAACACCAAATTATATCATCTAAAAGAATAGTGCTGTCCCCCGACAACACCACAATGACCTTCAGCCCTCTCTTGCAAGGGGATGGGGGGATATACCAATGTTTGGTGCTTGAGGAAGGGAACCGCACCCTCTACTATGATAAATTGGTTGTAGCTGAGAGTGGAACCCCCGTCCTGTCTGTTGGCTACCTGATGCAAGTAAACTGTGAGTATACCACACTTATGAAAATCACCTAATCAACATAGTGAAGCATTTACCAGTTTGATTTCCTTGAACTACCTTTCAGTTTAGAGCTATATACTGGCAATTTAATGTATTAGCCGAATGTTCAAAAAAAATCTGATTTCCAGATGGGCCAGATGAGGTGCTTATTGTGAAACCTAATAAAGGGACAGTGGGTGAGATGATGATCACTCTGTCTGGATCCACAACAGAGCTGCAATGTTTGACTGACTGCTTCCCCACCTGCTCCATCACCTGGTTTTACCTCGGCAAACTCCTGGCTACAAATGACTCCATACTATTCACACCTGTAGCACCTCCATACGAAGCCCCCCTCACCTGCGTGGCGTTTAACTCAGTGACAAAGACAAACAGAACGGCTGAGACCACAGTAGTGGTGCCTGGTGAGCAAATATCAGGGGCTAAAGCAAGAAATTATTGTTTTTTTAACTTCTCTGCACATCCTTAAGTCCTTTGGCCTGTATTTGTGGCTCTTGTCTTGCAGATGGCCCAAAGAATGTGAACATTGCAGGACCAGATAGTCTAGAAATCGGGGTGACAGCCAGCTTTACGTGCTCGGCCGAGTGCACCCCTTCCTGTAACTTCAAGTGGAACTTGTATGGAGAGACTGTGACGGGGAGTGTGATCGACATCACCGTGAACCACCTTGTCTCAAGAGAGTCATTCAGCTGCCAGGCCGAGAACACGTTCACCGGGAAGACGGCAATGATCAACGAGACGCTCAGTGTCTCAGGTGGGCTGCTGGTGGAGGTCTGAGTGAATTTAGAGAGTTAATGAATTGTCTGTCCTAACTCTAATTTACTTGTTTTTTGCTGTAGATCCTCACTGGTGTGGATGTTGAGATGCTAAACCAACAACACACTCCTGATGTGCACGGCGGAGCACAAAGATTTGGTAATCGATTCATTAATGACACTTACTGTACGTGTATGGCTCTTATTTGCTCAAGCACTGTGTACGCTGGCTGTGATGGACTGGCAACCTGAGTAGGGAGTTGCCCTGCCTTTGGCACAATGCATGCTGGGACAGGCGCCAACCTCTTTGTGACCCTGAAAGAGATTAGGCTGGTATAGAGAAAAGGACGTATGGATTGTGTGCTTGAGTAATGCGCTTTGAGGTTTTAATTGAACAAGGCTAATCTCATTTTCTTTCATGGTGTATTCCCATTTGTCTTGCCAAGCAATATGCACTATTATACTTAATAAACAATGAGCTGCTGTACTTTTGCTGATTGCACAGTGCTAATTCATCACCCATCTGACACATCAAGATTGAGTCATGTGGAGTTATAAACTAGTTCACTGACGAAAACAACAGCCCACACGCAAATTACAAAATACTTCTTTATTTCTGGTTCGTTTTCTGAAAAGAGATGTTATGACAGACTAAAATCTCACTGAGGATTCAAGCTGACTGTCTTCACCTCTCCCACACACTTCTCCACAGCTGAACTGAGCCAGTTTAGCCAATTAAATGTCAGGCTTTCCGTTTTGGTATGTTTAAGAAGGGGAGGAACATTCAAACAGAACAGAGTACTCACAGAGACCAATCTACACTTATGCTGCATTCACAAAGGTTGGAAATTCACACTTCCTGTTTTTAGAACATCCCCTCTGGCTGCAGAAAGATGTAGTTATCCAACACCATGTCAACATGTTTGGAAAATTTTGAAAATATCCAAGTGAAATATCTGCGTACTGAATTCCAGCTCCTGAGAAGTGTCTTGAACAGATTTCAAGCTCATAAATGTATGGGAACAACTGTGCAGTCAATAGTTAAACATGTAATTTCGGCCTAGGGTTAGCCTGCGGATATCATCATACCATCAGTAATGGCATCAGCACATGGATTCTAGAGTGGAAGTTTTCTTATGAGCTTTAACACTAAAAGGCAGCACGGAGGGCCATAACACAGCAGTCAAATTAAAGAAAGGTAGCAAATGAACCTTTATCCTGCATTTGAATGTAACTATACTGTTCATTTAGTCAATTTTTTTTAAAATTCAAAGTCTATAGATTGGTCTTCAATCCGAGCGTCACACTCCATACTTCTTCTGTAAGGCTGTCACATGAGATCCTTCCAGCTCGGCTTGGTGGAGGAAGTCAAACACTTCTTTAATTACTGGGGGGCAGAAAAGTAGCTCATCAGTTATTGACCCAAAGGAGCCCTCAGGTGAGAAAGATTACAGTGTGAGTCATCTACAATGGTACTTTAAAAGAGGGACTACCTTTCTTCTCTTGAGATGACATGAACATGACGGCCATGTCGAAGCGCCTCACGCTTGCTAGACTCGAGAGGATCTCCAGCGTGATGGTCGGCGCATCATTCCTACACAAGAATGATGTTAATGTACCGTATGACACAAATATTAACTGGTCTAAGATTTTTTTGGGCATCTCTTAAGAACTAACTTGATAAAGAAGCCATGCAGTGTCCTCAGTATCAAGTTGAGAATGTCGGGTTCAAGGGAGTTGTGGAAAATGTCTTTGTATGCGTCAGGCTTGATTTGCTGCGAGACGAGGACAAAGTAACAGTTCAAACTAAACAATTTAGAGTGATTCATCATAAATGCGGTGTTTGCACATTTGGAAGTACACCTGTGAAAACTGGACCAAACTGACTAGACAACGAAAAAATGCATCATAAAAATCATAAAAGAATTGGCTGTAAGCGTTTTTGGCCAAATCTACATATTCTCTCCTACACCGTCAACACCACTGCTGAGCTGACAGCATATAATTATACAAATTTGAGTGTGACACAGGTACACGACACACAGAACTCACTCTCAGGTATCTGTAAATGATTTCTGGCTGGTTTCCGAGCTTGCGGAGGTCAGCCTCCAGCTGGAAGCTGTTGGTGGGTGGAGGAGGCGGGTCTGTTACTGTTGGGGAGGAGGTGAGCGATGGTTTGGTTTCTTCTTGCACAGGTTGTTTTGTCTGTGTGCTCGGGGGAACTCTGGGAAACAGAAATAGAACACAAGAATAATCACAGGACAAGGAAACATATGGCGCTTTAAAAAAAATGCCAAGAACACTGACACACAAATCAAATAACTAATCATGAAATAGATGAGGTGGGGCCACTGACTCTTCGGAGTGTGAAGGGACTTCTGCTATCTCCTCAATCTTAATCATCTTGGCACTGGGCGAAGTCGACAGTGGAGAAAATCCGTCCCCAGCCTCCTTCATCACCTCCTGCATGACAGACTCGTACCCAACAGACTCCAGCTCAGACAATGACAACTTCCCACTCACTTCCTCGATATCGACCCTCCTCAGAGGCTTCTGGAGAGCATTAGAACATTCAAAACAAACAAAATAAGTTTATCTTTGTACAAAAAGCACCAGATCACTGATTAAACTGATGTCTAGTAAAGATACAAAATGAGGGTGACAGATCCAGGTACTTATACTGCCACCTGCTGGACAAATAATGATAAATCAGGCTGTGAACATGGAAAGTTAACCCAACAGG